>OZ032127.1:6971127-7086127 GCA_964026355.1 Pseudorhiza aurosa | reverse complement strand
ACAACGAATGAACTGATCCATAATCATAGCTCATAATTAAAGTAAACGTTTGGCTTCTAGGTAGAACGCATAGAATGAACTGGTAATCGATCAAATCAATTGTTATGCTTTATGGTAAACTCCACCAGGCGTCGTCAATTATTGAGATTTTTATGTGATTTCGTCACAGGTTTGTCGTATACTTCAGAATGCAGTAAATGCCAAGCTGGCGCGTACAGTGGCGATGGTGCATCTTAGTAAGTACAGTCTCAACGTAGCTTGATTTCTTGAGGAATTTAACTTTCATGAATTTCTCGTACGTTTCTGGCGCACTTTTGAATCATCTGTGCAACTGGGATAGTTGGTATTACACTAATGATAAAGGATCATGCGAAGTTCTTCTTGCGCCATACTTTCACGAGGCTCATCTGTGCATTGAAATTCGAAGGAACCAAATCTAATCAAAATGTGTGTAGAGATGCAACAACTTCCAAGGTTACATTAAAAAATCGAAATTTAAGCATGCTACTACTGCTACTAAATAGATCAAGTTTGAATGAATAGTAAGAGGAAGGCGTCTGGCTCGCGCCACCCTCTTTCCGTTTCTGGTTAGTCTTAAGTCAATTGGCCTTGAATTTTGAAATAAAATGCGGCGAGGAAAGGAACTGACTACCCTACCTCACAATGCCTCCACTCAGGAAGGTATCTCTCTAGGCAATGTGCTTCCTGATGCTCTTTTCGAGTGAGAGACTGCTAGTTTCGCTGATAAACTAGCAGTTGACGTTTTTTAACTCTCGTTTGTACTGATTTCTAGCTGCAGACCTTGTGATGAAAATACATTCTCAAAAGAAGGCGCTGATTCCTGCACGACATGTGGCAGCGATGAGTATGCAGGTGACCTTTGACATTATTGACCTTTTCCCTTAATCTATTAAGCGTTTGATTCAAGTGACCTCTTACCCTTAGTATATTAGCCGTTGGACATTACTGGCCTCTGTAGAATTGATTTATCAATAATTTCACTTCAAGTTATCTTTGTTTTTCGAATGGAGCAGACAACATCGAGAAGCTATCGTGAAATGATTGCAGATAGATAAAAAAAGTGAGATGGATGAGGAATGAGTTGAATTCTTAGCGGGGCACCATCAGCTCACTAGAAGGGCTAGGGGTAGGGCTAGCGTTAGGGTTAGGGTTGGGGTTAGGGCTAGGGTTGGGGTTAGGATTAGGGTTAAGGTTGGGGTTGAGGTTGAGGTTACCGTAATCGGTATTGACACATTGCGTTGTATACCTAATTAAATGTTAATTAAGTGTTAATTAAATGTTTGTTTTGTTTTGACAGTCCCTGGATCATCGGGCTGCACCAAAAGACCCAAGTGTTCAGAAAAAGATTTTTACGAAATGTGGTCTGAATGTGATTCCAATGGAAAGGTACAAACCCAGACAGATTTCGCATTACTTAGTTTAGCATAGATTTTGCATTTTTCATCCTCATTTTCAAATCAGACCTACGTTGATAGAATCACTGCATCTAAGATTTTTGGCCAAAGTGAGCAGAATGGATCCCCACCAAACCTTCTCGCCTGACATCCATCTTCTTCTCATTTCTTCATCTTTTTCTCGCTATTTTCATTCTCTGAGCTCTTGTCTCACATAACTGGGGTCTCCAGTACGGATAAATCGTCTCCTTGTCGTCATTTCTTTAGCATCTGCCTTTTTGGAAATTCCTGGTCTTACTTGCATCATGAAAATTGAGAAGCAATTATTGTTTAGATTTTTTTTGAAAGTGATAGTTGATGCCGGCCTTTAAGAGCCGCAAAAAACATGGTGAAGAGCCACATGCGGCTCGCGAGCGGCGGGTTGGCTACCCCTGCATTAGAGCATCCTGCATAAAGCATTTTTTCTAATTCAGAGCATTGTTTCCTTTGATACTTTATATACATAAGGTAAATCGGTATTTGGCTTGGGCATAGTGACATTTGTTCGTTCGTTCACCCCCTTTTGAAGAGAGATGACCATCTTCACTGGTCGTTCATTCTATGGGACTGGGTGGGTTCGGAGGTGAGGTCACTCCAAGCCCGGCACTTTGCATGGGCACAGGATGATGTAGAAATTCACTTGCCACCATGTTTCACAAGTCCTTGGCATAGAGTGGTACCTCATGAGGAAGGTGCTTCCCAATGCTGCCAGCCATCGAATTTACATCTTGTAGCGGAAGATAAGTGACTTGATTGGACGAAAGAATAGCGAGACGGTAGCCTTAGCATAACTAAACAAAGATGGCTCTTGAAGCAGATTCAATCAATCTTCTTGATAACCACTGATCCATCACATTGTTTGCAACACAGATAAAGTAACTAGAACCAAACTAAAGGTCTGTTAAATTCCATTTTGCGAACTGTTCGCTTCAAGCTGTGGTAGTTTTTTTTAATGCTTCATTTGTATGTATTTGAATATTTACAAATGACTTTGTATTTTATTTTCAGACTAGAAAGACAGTATTTTGGATCATTCCAAAGATATGTGAGGGTGGAATAAAGATACCCCCACCTGGTGAGGAGATGGACTGTCCCCCGTGCAACCCTGGTCAGTTCAACAATGGGACATCGTGTGTGTTTTGCCACCCTGATGAATACAGTGATGGACAGAGCGGTATGTTGCTCATTCCGTAAATCACCGATACTGTTAGTCAGTCCATCAAATATTCAGATAAATCAATAAGTAAGTCAGTTAATCAAACAAGGAATCGATGAATCCAATGTTAAGAGGCTGTCAATGGATCAGGAGGCAATCATTCAAGTAATTAATCCGTCAATCAAGCAACTGATAAAATTGTAACGAAACAGAGCTCTGTTTGATCAAGGAATTAATAGCTCAGTCTATCAATCAAAAAATCTATGCAGGAGTCAGTCGATCAAGATATATCCAGTTAATTGATCAATCAATTGGGTTTATGAAGATGTGATCAATCAGTTAATCGATTGATTAATCGATGCCTCAACGAACAATCGATCAATTTTTCAATCCATTAATCAATCAATGAAGGAATCAATGCATCGGTCATTCAATCAATGATCATCCGTTAAATCATAAATTATTTAATTTCTAATGTAAAGAAAGAATGAGTCAGTCAATCAGTTAATCAATCAATCGTTCAATGTATTAGTCAATGAACAATAGATCGATCAGTCAATCGATAGACGCCCCTATCATATTATATCACGAATAATCAGCGAATGTGTCAACGCAAAACGTCAGTCAATATTATGCATGCCATTTCACATTTCATCAGCTGATATTTGATTGATCTTTTAGGCTGCAAGAAGTGCCCCCCTTCGACAGCCCCCAACACTGGTCTGTACTTCCGTTGGTGGCAACATGTTCCAGCTGATCTGTTCAATTTTTACTGCAATTCTCTAACAGGTTTGATTCTTGCTATAGAAGTACCCTTGATATGAAATACTTTGGATGCAATGCATCATATCAGTGTATCCTATGAGGTACATTCAATAGAATTCTATTGTGCAATGCCTTATAGAAATACCCATCATATATCATTCCAATGTGTAAGGGAACGTGTGCATAAATTGATAGCTTTTTGACGTCTCTTTGTCTGCTATAAGCTTCTCACAAAGTAAACTTGATTTTCTAGACTGTCCGTGAAATCTTGAATTTGATAATATTGGATTGAATTGAGTTGAATGTCCCTTGAAATGCGTCATGATATGTCCGTACAGCGTGACACCGCATGTGACAATTGTAGATGTTTACATTTTCTTTGCTTTCTTTGTCATTAGATCGCTCTTGTAAGGTAAACAATGGTTGGCGCCAGTTTAACACTTACATTGAGACAGGCACAGGACACGCAGACGGCACCGAAGTCGGTCTGATATTCAACGTGCCAGCATTTAAAGATGCGCAGTCGACTCTTGTGCTAGAGTACCAAGTCCTTTGTGAATCCATTTGTACCTTCATCATAGAAGAGGTAAGAAAAGGGATCCGCCTTTACTTATCACAGTCATCTCGAGTTATTCATTTGAGAGTCATAAAGTCTATTTCTTTGCACTATTTTTCATTGCTTCATTCACTTACTCGTTTATTCATCTGATTCATTCCTTCATTCATTTTTATTTATCTGGCTTATGAATTTGTTTTATTTAATTTTTCCGGATCAGCGGAAACTTTTGAATGGAAAAAGAACGATTTTGAAGCAGCACGGAGCTCAAATGAAGACAAAGTTTACGTGAGTTGAAACTCAAAGATTTAACGGCAACTTATCGCCTCCCTTTTTGTATGCATGTATGGTCTGTATGGCTATGTATGGCTATGTATGCATGGCTATCTATGTATGGCTATGCATGGCTATGTATGTATGGCTATGCATGGCTATGTATGTATGGCTATGTATGTATGGATATGTATGCATGGCTATCTATGTATGGCTATGCATGGCTATCTATGTATGGCTATGCATGGCTATCTATGTATGGCTATGCATGGCTATCTATGTAGTGCTATGCATGGCTATGTATCTATGGCTATGTATGTATGGCTATGCATGCATGGCTATCTATGTATGGCTATGTATGTTGTATGTATGGCTATGTATGTATGAGTAGGGCGATATAAAGTTATGCATGTATGGCCATGGCTATGGCTATGTATATGGCTTTGTATATGACTATGTATAGCTATGGCTGTGGCTATGTATGGCTATGTGTTTGTCTATTTGGCCTAGGTATGGCTATGTATGTTTGCCTATTTGGCCTAGGTATGGCTAAATATTCACATGTATGTGTGGCTATATAAGGCTAAGTAGGTATGACAATAGTTGTATATATGTATGTATAGATGTATGTTTATCTATGAATGTAATTGGCAAAAGATTAAATGTTTTTACTGCTTTTTGTTCATTTAGGCATCATATTCACGATGAGCTTGGTGTGACATTTCGAATTAAGTTTCTGAAAGGAGATGAAAGCCCTGAAAATGCTTATGAATTTCCCTCTGATCGGTTTGTACTTTTTTCTTGATCATGACAGAGTTTTCCTTTCCAGTATGAGTAAATCTTATTCTCGTTGTTTGCATTTTGAATCATCGGCAGATTATCTCTTCGGTTACTTTTTGAGCAATTTCACAACGTGTTCAAGGAGAAATCTTCATTCAGGCGGATGTGTTTCTGTTGTGGCAAGACCTGATGACATTTCATTTTGATTTAATTAGAGAGGGTGGCTCTTCAGCCGGATCTGATTTGCAAGGGGCCCTCCTTAGAATGAGAAGAAGAGAAGAGAGGAAGCCTACTCACCAGGCGTTTCCAGGCGGTCACCCATCCAGGTTCTGACCCGGCCCTGCCATGCTTAACTTCGGTGATCGGGTGAGAGCCGGTGTATGGTGTATCATGGTGGTATGGTCGTAGGCAAATGGTGACCACGACGTGACTCGAACAGGCACCCTTATGATTTAGAGCCAGACGGCTACCATTGCGCTATGCAACCAACGAAAACTTCATAAACCTTAGACTTCCGTAAATCTAATGATACTAACCATATAGATAGATAGAATGAATTAAGATTTGTCATCTCTTTTACGCAGACAGTATATTAGGAAATTTAGCAGAAATTATCGAACAGTGTCCTGTTTCTTCGCCTCCTAATACCAACTTTCTTAAGGTTTCTAATTTCTGAAGAAGATTTCAGTATATTGAAATATTCTTCGTATCGAGCAGTACCCTGGTGCTTCCGCTTGATATTATTATGCTTTTATAATTGACAAACGACTGGAATCACAAAAGTTTGCCATTGTCTGCTCGTTAAGGGAAAGCTAAGCTGGAGCTCTGTATCCCCTGTGGTTGCGTAACCGCTTCAAAGCGCCATTTTAACACTCCGTGATTTTGCTGACCTAACACCAGTTAATCGACTTATCTCTAATCAGTTAATTGTTAATTGCAGTTAATTGACTGTTGTTTCTTGCCAGATTGAGACTGTATGCTCTGAACGTCACCAACGCAATTAATGGAGGTGCTGATAAATGCACAGAATGCCCGCTTGGTGTTGGCAGAGGGAAAGGGTGCGTACCTGTGTTTCATAGTGCATTTCATATCCAATTATTTTAAGGGGGGTTGCCCTTCAGCGTATGCTGGTTGTCAAGGAGCCTTTTGTTATCAATGGAAATTTATATCAAGAAGAATGATAAATTGAAACTTTTTAAATTAAATCAAGCCACAATACCCTATTTACAACGATGTAAAATTATGTGGAATAATTTCAAAATTTGCACTGAACAATGAAGTGTTTTCATGGAGATATATTTTCTCTTTTCAACTACTTTCAGCTCACACTAGATAGCTCAATAAAATAATGAAGCGAAATGTTTGGCCATTTGTCGAAAAGGGATTTAGATCAAGAACCATCATTCGCTTCTGGCTTTAATCCTACTTGAGTAGGGTTGCTGGTGTTTTTGGGCTGTTCATCTGTACCCACTTGTCTTTTTTTCGCAAAGTGGGTGTTATTAGACAGCTAGATGGCCTCCCTAACACTACTGCAACAGTCCACCCCACCCTCCCCTCATTTACCCATGCTTGGGACCGATACTGGGGCTCTAACCCAGTCTGCAAAGTCGAAAATGCCATTCAAGGGTAAAAACTATCGCAGGAATATCAATATAATTCTATAGACAACACTGCAGTGAAATTCTATCCTGCGATAAACTGATTTTAACTGTATCAGTTCCCCCTTTGAAGGCCAAAAATGAAGGCTTTTTGTCGTGTACAATAATTAATTCCAACCCTATTGAACCAAGATGCTCTTTGCGAATATATTCAAGACTATTTATTTCATTCTAAGCTGTTAATAGCCCTAACCTTATTCAATCGGGAGTCACTTTGTGAATAGCTTCCGATCTTATGTCGTTCAATAATGATGCTAACCCAAACCCTCGGCAGATAGATGAATCGTTGTAATGGACACTTGCGAGATTTGAATATTTTAGTGATTGTTATCGTTAAAAATTGCAGGAAATACCTTTTTTATGGGAGAGCTTAAGTGGGTTCAATTAGCTTATATGGCATCTAGAGATGCACCAGCAATCAACCAGGGTTTATCCACACAATTCTCGTTTGGAGTTGATGATAAAACATTTAAAATGAAGCTGTCATTATTTATCGTCGTCCATATTTGTATTTATTTTGTATTTATTAAATTTGTATTTATTACGCAGTTGTATCCAGTGCGAAAAAGGCAGCTACTTGGAGAATAAGAAGTGTATCAAATGTCCACAAGGTATGATTATAGACCACAGGTTCAGCATTCTCTATTCTTAGCTTAGCAAAATCAGGGATATGGCGCCGAGTTCCTTGCGAGGAAGTGAATTTCTGAAGTAAACATCACACATAATTTTTGATTCCAAGCTTATCAGTAGTCAGAATCAGAGCTCTGATTTAATTTTAAGAAAGTGCTGTCTTTAAGATTCTTTCCCGTTGCCGTCCACACTGATGGATTTTTGTTTCTACGTCCATAGCACAGTAGATCTCTATCTTAGCAAGAGCCAAAGACAAGGCTTCTTCCTTTTTTTAAAGAAATTGATCTTTGTGAGGTAGCTTCCGCTTTATTAGAAACTGTGCAGGTTTCGAACCCACGACCCCTGTATTTTGAGTCCACACGCTTAACCTCTATGCTATATATTCAATAAAAGCGGCATAGTTAATAGCACGTGTGAATCCTAAGCAGAAGGTGCAAGGCTCTGTTTGGACCACACTTGATGCTAATGAGGGCATCAAACCTTGATGGCCTATGCTTCAGTGATGCCGTATCCCTTGGGCTTTGTCTCATCTCCAAATAAAGCTATGCCTTTACAAAGGACAGAACAGAAGTAGAGTTAACACAAAGAGTGCAAGAGAAATGAGACTATTGCGGAGAACGGTGAAGATTCTGATGAATGATACTGGAACGAGGGAGCATCTGCCAGCAAGTGACGCTGGCGTAAAACCCAAATGTTGGAGACTACCAAGAAATAAAGATTGCATTTTTGGGGCAAGTTATGCGCCGAAATAGAATAGAGATGCTATCATTAACTGGTGATGTAGCAAAGGAAAGAGTGAGAAAGCTTCTAGAATGACGTATTTGAACAACGTCAAATATGGGGTAAGATGGTAGATGATGACACGTAATAAAGAACGCTGACAATTTATGTGCGTGCATTCAAAGAATCCGAATTTTAATGCTATAATTGATAAATGAAAGGGTAAATGATCATTGTTTACAAATGTAAAGTCACATTATTCACTATTTTTAAGGAACATATCTCGATACGAAAAATCCATTTGGAAGCACGGCTTGCAAGAAATGTCCGTTTGGTACGAAAAGGTAAACTATTCTTTTAATGTAATCTTGTGTAAGAGGAGATGTATGTATAGCAATCTATATATGGCTATTTATGGCTATGTATGGCTATGTATATATGGCTATGAATGTATGTATGTATGTATGGCTATGTATGTATGTATGTATGTATGTATGTATGTATGTATGTATTTATGTGTGGCTATGTATGTATGTATGGCTATTTATGGCTATTTATGGCTATGTATGTATGGCTATGTTTGGCTATTTATGTTTTTATAGATACATGCTAGTATTTTTGTTTGCCAAATTAAGAGCTTCATTATTAATTCTCAAATTGATCTTGAATATGTTGTTTGTTCTAGTGTGGAAGGGTCAAGTCATTGCTATTCAGATTGCCAAATATTTTCTGACGATGGTCGCCGTTTCGACTTTTCTCCTTTATCAGGGTACGTGCTCTGTAAATGAATTTTTCATAATATGAACATCATACTCACTAAATGTTGCAATAGGTTGGTGCATCAATGAGTGAATGAATTAATGAATGAATGAATGATTGAATGAATGAATGAATGAATGAATGAATGAATGAATGAATGAGTGAATATATAATTTGATGATTTAACTAGTGAATGATCAATGAAAAAAGGAATTAATGAATGAATTAATTATATATAGAGGGATCAAACTGATGCATTATTGATAAAAATGAATGAATGAATGAATGAATGAATGAATGAGTGATCTTATATAGTACTTCTTCCTCAGTTGAATTCATGATGAAGGTTGTCAATGGTCAGACATTTTCCATTTTAACCTTTTAATATTTTCCTTCCATCAGAATCCTTATATGATTTTATTCGTAGATCGATGCTGAGGAAAAGTGGGCGTATGTTTACGAGCCATGGCTTTCCGTATTATCGAATCTTCAATGTCACCATTTGTGGTGACGGTAATGCCATATCTCATTGTATTAACAACGTTACCAAAGGTGAAGAGGTCAGTTTCAATTCTTGTCAATCTGCATATGAAAGGATGTTCTTTGAAGGCATAATATTTGACCGTCTGATCATGAAACATAACATCATCCACACCTCCGTAATGTATATGATATATTTGAGTTGATATTCTTCATCAATATTTCATCAATTCTTTCTTATTCTTTCACTTTTTACCAGTTACCCACTTGTTTTTTCCCATTTCTTGGCCTGACCTTCAACAATACTTCGCTCTTTGTCCGTGTTTTCAATTCTTCATGTGTTATTCGTCCATTTGTTGTCAATTCAATGCACTCTGAAGCTAATTCATCCGCTTGAACTGCTCTCTTGTAGCAAAAAGATAAAAATAGAAATGGGATTAAAGCAATGATCTGCAGAAGTACTATTATACCATCACACGAGAAGAAAGGAAATGTCATTGCACAATCGATGAGGTGTTGCTCGTTTTTCATATGCCAATGTTCAATGAAACGTCATAGCCGTACTGATTATGATGAATCCCAGCCAATTGAATTCATTAAAGATGCTTGATATGACAAACGTTGACCATCAGTGGCTTTTTTAGTATTCTTCCGTCGTTTCTCCCTCACTGATATCACTGCAGAATTGCGAAGTAGACGTCTTCCGCAATCTTTGTTCATAAGGAACCCCTCCTGTCACCAGCTTCTTCATCCTTTCTGGCCTCTTCCTGGAAGGTGCCAACGAAATCTGATTAAGACAGATCCTCTATTGATCGTATTCATTTATTTGTTTCCATGAAAATGACGACTACGGTTGCCCCATCGAATTCCCATCTTGCTGCCAATATTCCCTAATTATAGAGGCTTATAATGGACTTTAGATGTAATTGGGTCGTGATTTGCACCACTAGGTCAATCACTTTTTACCTATTCAGTACAAATATGCACATTACCACTTATTTCATCTTGTTTGTCCCGTTTACCGCTGCTAATTGTTATGAGATTTCTTCACATTAACATTCGCAGAAAGGTTAACTTCTCTAACAAATATGAAATGATAATATACCGCATAATAATAAGCAACGGTTGACGGGACACAGTGAGAAGACGACAAAATTATTTGTCAGGAAATTCAAAACTTCAGCAAATTCTGAGTTTAGGAGCCTCGTTTTACATCGAGTACTCCCTTGAACGATGTTGGATATCAGCTCAAGTCTCCTACTGTAAAAACTATTCACATCGTAGTGCAAGATTAGGTTGATGTTGTTTCGTTCTTGCGTAGCCCTTTTGAGAACTTTGAAACGAGTATATTGGTTTTCTGAAAATTGAGCTCCCTCAAGAGAAATGGTTATATCAAATATCTCGCCACGCTCCTTTTAAATTTGCATTTTATGGCCAAAAATACTTTTGTTCATTTGGACAAATGTGTTAACTAAACTTTGAAGAACTTTTTTAGTCAAAAGTAGCACCGTGGTTTTATTTTGAAGAGCTGTAATGGCTCATTGCTGAGTAGTGCACAATAATCGCTATATCAAAGATCAAACTTTTCGCTGGAAGCGGACGAGACTGTAGTATTCTTCTCTTTGTTTCATCGACAGTCTTGGGGATTACTTAAAGAAGATAACATTTGGAGATCCATATGAAGATGCTGATTTCAAGAATCAAGCTGATTCAAGTGAAGTAGTTTCAAGAACGCACAGAACTGGACGAGGTGAATGCGATACCATGAATCAATAATCAAATAAATTTCACGATAGGGGGCTTAGTAGCAGTAGTTTAGAGCTGGAAAAATAAGCAGGGGGGCTCTATGAACGGGGTGAAGTTGCTAGGTACCAAAGGAAATCAACCAAAATCAAAGAGATATTATCACCTCACCATGTATTCCTTTAAGAAGAACAAATCATTGGCAAACAAGATGATCAAGCCAAAAATGAACAAGAATGCAAAAAGCTTTTTCAGAAAATCGAAACTCCGGGGGGGGTAAAGCCACCCCCAAAATATTTTGAAGATAGCTAGGGGGGCCGACCCCCCAGAGCCTCCTGCTCTAGAGCCCTGCTTAGAAGAAAGGCGGTTGCCCGTCGATCTCATTGGCAGTGGTTTGAAAACAACGGCCCCCCACCGAGGAGAATCGTTAGCTCGGTGATTCCAGGCGTAGAAATTACAATGTGTGGTCACACCAAAAGAAGAGAGCAATATACTGCTCAAAGTTGAAACTTCATTTTTTGTAGCTTAATGCTAGTTGGTTCCATTCTCTGAAAGTTTCTCATTTATTGGCCTTTCTTCTTTGCAATTTTGATAATTTGTTATTTTTGATCCAGCCTTATCCTCACTTTTTGACGACGAAAGAAAGTTGAACGATACGAAGCCAATGGATATCAACCTCTTTTTCAAATCACCTCGGTAAGTTACAAAAATACACATCAACGATCCATTACTCGTGGATATTTAGGTTGGTTTCATTTTGTGTGTCGGGCAAACTTTGTGCAATCAGTTCTTGGGTGTCTTGTCACTAGAATGATTAAAATTCCGTCATTATGTAACGTTGGTAACGTTCTGCAATGAGTAAGTGAGCACTGTTTTCCCTTTGTGTGTAATTCTGCTGGTTAGATGCGATACACTTGTAACGGATAATATTTTCATTTCATTTCAGCTCAAGCTCAAGATGTGGTGAGGGCTATGGCTCTATCATCACTATGAGGTGTGATCCTGGTGTTGGGGAAAGGGTGAGCCATTTAATTCCTGTCCTTTTTCAGAAATGGGGAACTCCCACGCTCTCATGTCATGGCCGGCTGTCATATTCATTAGTAATTTGTCATGCATCGTATTTGTGTAACCAGTTCTGCTCTGCTGAAGTTAGCGTGCTTGGCACCACAATCGTGCTCGTTTCTGTATCCCCTCTGTCTGTCCAACCAATAGTATATTGGTGCCGAATGTGAAGCTGTGGATACAGTGCGGCGAGGAAGGCACGGACCACCCTACCTCATGAAGCTTGATCAATAATAGTAATAATGAAAAATACAATTTTTTGATACAGGATAATCTATCAACGCTATAGTGCACTGCTACTACTGGAGTCCTATTCTTGCTTCCGCCCTACCTTATTAATGTATGCAACTGTCCGCATAAATTATTTTTGTCGCCGTCTTGGATGACAAGGATGCAAGAACGGCAGTAACATGTGTCGCTTTGTTTCAGGGATATATCCGTACTTCGCCTGCTTGCGAAACTGGAACTTGCGATGGTTGCTTGTAAGTCTTCCATTTTAGCAAGATGATCCTTTTATGTAACATGCATGCATTGATATTGACTTGATGCATCGATCTTTTACTTTCTTAGCGATTGATCGATTGAATTATTGAGTGATTGACTGATTGATTGATTGATTGGTCAACATGTTTATCGATAGATTTATAGATTGATTGACAGATTGAATGAATGATTAGTCGATGATTCATCAACTGGTCAGTTTCTCATTGATTAATGATAGATTGATCATTTATTCATTTCTTCATTCAGCAACTGATTTGTTGATTTTTCACTTATTCATTCATTCGTTTATTCATTGGTCCGTTCATTTCATTTATTTATTTATGATTGGTTGATTGGCTGATTGATTCGTTTATTGACAAGTTAATTACTCTATTGATTATTGATTTTTTGACCAGCTAACTGATTCATCAATTTGTTGATTAACATAAACGCTGGACTGATGGATCGACGGATTAGTTGATTGATTGATTGATTGACTGACTGATTGATTGACTGATTGATTAACTGACTGATTGATTGATTGAATGATTGATTGATTTATTTATTTATTTATTTATGGGCTGACTGATTGATTGATTAATTGATTGACTGAATGATTGATTGACTGATAGATTATTGCGTATCAAAATTGAGCGACGTAATGATGTATTAATTAATCATTCAGCCAAGCTGTCAGTTGATCGATTATAATGGATTGGTCCCTATTTCCTAGTCATTCGTTCTCTTATTTCTGGCATATCATTTCACATCCATAATCTGTTTCAGATATCATCTATTTTGGCATTCTAAATATGCATGTCCATTGTGCAGCCATACTGATTATCAAAACATTTCATCCGCGTGCAGTGTGAGTACCTCCAACAATACCTTAATGCTAAATTATACGCATTCAGTTGTATGTACCCTGTTACAGCTTTTGACGTGGGCTGAAGGGAGCGCAATGCTGAAGGGACTGGAGGAAAGGCCACTTGTCAAGGCAATTGATTGGGGATCCAGTGATCATGGTTTACGGCGAATCTCCACTTTCAGTACTGAAAGTCGCCAGCTCTCTGTAGCTTCAAGCGTTGAATTTACGAGGCGTGGTTCAATCGATAGGAAGAATCAGGAAAATGTTTAAAAGCTTAGCTTTCCATTGCTCTAAATATGCCTTTTCATTCATGGATCTTAGGAAGATTGATATGACGTCATGTTATGACTATGGTTCAAGACACTAATTGGTAATCTAAGGTTCGTGGTGTCCTGAAATCTGCAGTAGATCCCAAGTAGAAGGGGTGGGAAAACCCGCCACCTTCAGCATGCAAGCAAAGTTTCTTAATCTGCAGCATTGAATTGTCATTGCTCATTGATTTCTCTAGGAAGGAAAAGTCACGACACACTATCTCTGGAATTTTCCAAAGTATGTGGCCGTTTTATTTATTTTTCCGTCTATTTCTCTGCTTTAGAATTCACGCTAAATCAGCCGGTTTGCTTTTAGGGTTATTTATGAGCGTAGGAACTCCATCCGGTGCCAAACCCGGTCTTCCAGAGCTGCAACTTTTCGTGTGACCAATTAATTGATTCCATGCTCAATCCAGCTCGCTCGCAACATTCTCGCCAAGCCTACATTTTGAGGGTTGATCTTTTGTACAATCACTCTTCTTGAGTCCCAACTGTCATAGCAAATGTCGCCAAGCTCGAGACCAGGGACTGACAAGTCCTTTTTTTGAATTGTTGGGACATGCCTGCATTAGTGCTCAGTATTTATGTTTGTCGTTTATCTTTTAGGATGTGCAGAGACGGTGTTTCGCTCCCTGATTCCACCACTAGAGGTTGCTCAGTTTTCGAAAGAACTGTTTTAGATCTGAAGGTGACATTTTGTCAATTTCTAAGATCAAATGAATTTCTTTGAAGCTGGATTCTTATAGCAATGGTTCGTTTTTTCGATAGTAGGGCCGCCTGGCTACGCCTAGATCATGTTTCTGGCTATCCACATTCCGAATTCTATATGTATTTGCATCAGTTGAATGGATTTATCAAAGAAACCTGAATAGCAAGCTCGATTTCTAGTGTAGCAGCGCCAAAGGCAATGATCTTTGGTATACTCATACATGCATTGTATTAAGAGTAAATCAGTACAGTAGAATCACATAACAACTACATAGCATGGCCGATTCCTAGTTTATCAGAGAACAGAGACAGGGCTCTGAGATTTTGTTTGGGAAAGTGGATTCTTATGGAGTAGTTTTCTGTTGCCTTTCTCGCCATTAGTGTTTTTTTTGTCGTGAGCCATGTGGTATTCGAACACAAACCATGCGTTTTTAGTTCGAGCTCACTCAACACTTGTGAATGACTTACTTTCTGATTATTTCCTATTCAGGTTTTCGTTGTCGTCTTTCTCGCCATGGGAATTCTCCTCATTATTCTTATCATCGTGCTTTGTTATCGAAACAGAAGGTATTTTTTTTCATTTCACGCTGCTCATTCGCCTTTTTTAAATCAGAAATTTCTTGTCGCACTGTTTTGTTAAGTATTATAAATTGTCCACAAATTACGAGCAGCACAGTTGTAACCTTCAGCAGCCCAATTTTGTATGTTTTTGTTAATTAGAGAGAACGTATTGTTATTCTTGATTACATTGGGTACAATGTTGCATAGTGTGCTGCCAATGTTGCATAGTGTGCTGCCAATGTTGCATAGTGTGCTGCCAATGTTGCATAGTGTGCTGCCAATGTTGCATAGTGTGCTGCCAATATTCCATAGTTTGCTGCCAATGTTGCATAGTGTGCCGCCAATTTTCCATAGTGTGCTGCCCTTAGGCGCTATTGCTTTCCTACCGAGGGATCCGCTTCGTCCTCAACATGATCTCGAATCCTTGAGCAATTGCGCTTCTGAAGTACTGAGTGGAAGGAAGGGAAGTACAGGCTCAACAAACCCGTTGGACACCCGTTCACTAGTTTACTCAATCAGTATCTTACGCTTGGAATCATAAGCTCGTCTGCTTCTTAACCTTAACTCATAGTCCATTTGTAGAAAGCTATCTGTGCCATTATATATTCCTTTCAACAAATCAGTTCGAAGGGAAACTGTGAATGGGGCAGTCTTGTTTATATTTTTGGCAGTGAATTGCGTTTAGACGGTTGTCTGTGACGAAATTTTTTCCTTTCTTCTCAAGGTTAACATACAAATACAGTCGATTGATGGATGAATCCCATTATAAAGATGGCGAACTTCCAGCATCGGAACAGTGTACTTTAGATGAAGGTGAAGAAGAGGACGAGGTGTGCACTCATGTTATCTACTCTTCCATTGCTTCGGGGGCTGAAGTAGTGGGGGGGATGGAAAAGTAGAAGGGAGCTTATAGCAATGGGGGTTTGAATACATCAGAGAGTTAGAAAATGAAATGGAGCTAGATGCAAGAAGTTGGGATGGTCGTTGAGGGAGGGGGTGAAGTAATGCAGGAGAGTCGATTGATAAAAGGGCAATACGAGGAAGTTGTTTGACATTAGAATGAAAAATTTAGAAATGTTACAAATTTTATAGCAAAAGTTTCTGTTTGGGTGTGGAAACTTTAGTCTGGATGTGACTGTCGTCGTCGTTGTCAGGTGTCGTACGCCCTCAATGCATTGATGGCCGCATGTCTGAAGGCGGCCCAATCCATCGCCAGGTCTTCCAGCTCCCTCGCTCTCATCCCGTCCAGCTTCTGATGTTGTTCTACCACTGCAACTTATGGAACGTCTTGTCTTCTTCTTGCTTTCCTGAGTCCTACAACTTGCAATCTTTCAAATCTAAGATCAATAAACTTGATTCTATCTCTCTATCCTCTTAGCTGCTCGCTTTCTTCTTTCCTCCTATGTTGGGGCTTTGTATAGCCTTTCCCCAACATAACCCACTAAAAAAAACTGCATTCTCTGTCTACCGCGCGCTCTGCTTCCATCCATCCTCCCCTGCATGATGACCTTCTCCAAATCGTGGCTTCTTTGCACATGCCCGTAGTAGGTTATTTTTTGCTTTTTCACTAGGCTAAGTGGTTGTCGTGTTTGCCCTCTTTTCTCCAGTATCCATTCATTGTTCGGTGTTCTGTATCCGGTACTCGCAGCATTCTTTTCTTCTTCTTCTTCTTCCACGTTTCAAAAGCTTCGATCAATTTCTCCTTTCTTCTGATCAATGTGACTGTACATTTGGTAAATTGAGATGTATGGTGATTAAAGCTCTTTTGCACCTTAGCCAGATATTTATTCGCGAAGTGTATTGGGCACATGGCTTTTCTGGTGCAGGTCACGGACTCGATTCCACGTTCGTGCTCGCTTCTGGATGATCCCTGTGTGTCGAATAAGCAGTAACTAGGTATGTGGGGTAAAGGTGGAGCCAAAGAACCAGCAACTTTTCATCCCGATGTCATATCTGAGGATGGCACCAAAATCACCCTTCCCCCAACGGATTAAATGATTGAAATTTATGTAGGCATGTATTTCGGTAAGAATGGAAGGTAATGGCAACCCCCTTGTGGTAAAGTCCAGTCTTCAGATTAGCGAGGCTTAAGCAACTTGATCTAATGCAAACTGATCCCTAATTTGCAGATAATTCTCTCGCGTGGCTCGGCTAGAAACGGACGAAGAATCCTGGATCGACTGAAAAAAATTGGCAGTCCAAAGGTGAGTTATTTACGACATTATTGATATTAGCATCGTTTTTATCTTTTGTTTTCTGCATAAGTTCGAGAGAGGGAGAGAGAGTGAATGAGAGAGAGAGAGAGATAGAGAGAGAGTGTGGTGAGATTGAGTGAATATGGGTGAGAGAAAGAGGGAGCTATTAGAATATGGAACGCTGTACCAATCACTAAGCTGAACAGTTTCCTATTCTTCAAAACAGCAATTCTATAAGACCTTACATCTATGACTTTTCATGCATATTTGTTGTAAACATTGCTTGTTGCGGTTCTTTTTAAACGTAATTCAAGTATTCTTACTTAAAAACGATTCCTATTTACATCGGGCCCTGTCGTAAAAAATCGAACTTTAGCTCGATTAGAACAAGCTACCCACTTCAAACGTTAGCTATCATTATTATTATTATCATTTATATGATTGAGTTGGTGAATGAATAAAGAGAGTTAGTAGAGACATCTTAGACAGAGAGAGATAATGGACCGAGAGAGGTCTTAGATAGAGAGAGATCTCAGATAGAGAGAGGTCTTAGATAGAGAGAGAGATCTTAGATAGAGAGAGATCTCAGATAGAGAGAGGTCTTAGGTAGAGAAAGATCTTAGATAGAGAGAGATCTTGGATAGAGGGACATCTTAGACAGAGAGATGTCTTAGGCAGAGAGAGTTCTTAGACAGAGATATATCTTAGATGGAGACAGATCTTAGATGGAGACAGATCTTAGATGGAGACAGATCTTAGACAGAGATATATCTTAGGCAGAGAGAGTTCTTAGACAGAGATATATCTTAGATAGTGAGAGATCTTGGATAGAGAGAGATATCTTAGATAGAGAGAGATCTTAGATAGAGAGAG
Organism: Pseudorhiza aurosa; assembly: GCA_964026355.1. NCBI lineage: Eukaryota > Metazoa > Cnidaria > Scyphozoa > Rhizostomeae > Lychnorhizidae > Pseudorhiza > Pseudorhiza aurosa. Next base: position 7,068,092 of record OZ032127.1, on the reverse strand, counting down.
ATCTTAGATATAGAGAGAGATCTTAGATGGAGAGAGATCTTTGATAGAGAGAGATCTTAGATAGGGAGAGATCTTAGACAGAGATACATCTTAGATAGAGAGAGATCTTAGAGAGAGATTTTAGATGGAGAGAGATGGAGCCAAAGAGAGCTACTCTTTTCATTCTAAATGAAGCTTAAGCTCTAAGTGGGTCTCAAATTACCGGCGATATGATTGATGACCAATCGCCTTACCACTAAGCAATCCTTGCACCTTTAACCACTGCATCCTGTAGACACTTTGTTCTTTCGTCTTAGAACCGTGATGATTTCTCGGAGTTTGAGACAATTAATCTAACCGAAAGAGCAAGAAGAGATTCCTCGGCCGATGAACTGTGAAAATCTTCTTCAAAAGTTGTAAGTATCACCTGTTCGACGTCACGAATTCGTTTTTTCCCCATTTCATCATTGTGACCAGTTCTTTCCAGGTGGTCGGGGTTGATTGCCATTGATTTGCTTTGATTTGACTGTTTTCTACTGATTTTACTATCGAGCAAAGGGATCATTATATCCTAATGATTAAATTTCATTGCCAATGATCTTGGTTTTTTTACATTTCTTTAGTAACATGATCAATTTACTCTAGTGATTAATATCTGCTGCCGTTTCTTGTCATCGATATCCCTAGCAAAGTGATTACTGTGTTGATTGCCAGTGATTCATGTGTTTTCCTTGTCTTCTTTCACATCATAGAGGTGAGAAGCTAGATGATGATAAAATGCAGGCTCGGATGTTTGCATATTTTACAATGCGAAACGAAGTCTGTGATGGGTTGTTTTTGTCGTTTGGTTAAACTCTTATCACGTGTCAAACATTGGGAATCAGAGTGTAGTGATTCTTATTCGATTCGTTACTCTGGCCAAAGAAACTTTTAGGATGATTCAAACTTATTAATCATTAGCACTTCAGACGACTTTTTCTTCAGGGAAATGTGTCCAAAATGAACAATATGATGTAAGCCATTTTGGAAGATTTAAAACAATATGATTAATAAACCGAATTGATAGTGATATTGATCAGAGGTCAGCCGAGCTTAGTGAAAAACTGTTTAAAAAGAAATGCCCTTTTTTAATAGAATTAGGGTGCATTAAGGACGTGGCTTTTTCACATCTGTTGCAATCTTGAAGTAGAAACAACACACGATCTTTCGTAGTCGTTTGTTCATGGTATTTGGTTTTTTGGTATTCATCTCAACATAGTTCATGCGAATCGAGATACAACGATTTAATGTGCTGATAATCCGATAATTCTGGTATCATGATAAATATTTTTCTGCATCAAAGTTCTTCATGTAAATCATGTTTTCCTTGAGCCCAGAATCTTGTTAGCTATCTTATCGACCTGTTAAGATATTAATTTTTCTACTTTTTTCTAAGAAAGGACGAAGATTGAAAAATATCGAATTACTTATTACGTTATACAGAACTGCCCTATGTAAGGTTATAACTGCCCACTTCAGGCGATGGAAGACTGCAGAATGACCCCTGCCTTCCATGCTACTTAGTCAGTATCTAATTTCACCAGGAAACAATAACTTACATGCATTGAATTAGATAATTAGCTGATTCGTTAAAAACTGTAGCTTAAGTCACCGTATTCGTGTACGTTAACCTAGGAGAACTATTTGTAAAGATGGTTGGTAAATTGGATTTATATCGGGTTTATTATTAGATTACGGTTTTTTCGTCTAAATTTATTTTCAGTACTCATTTTAGCTTATGTAACGAAAGAATATGGCATAAACCCATTTCAGATTTAGCAAGCTTCTTTTTCATTGAAACGTGACCGTTAAATAAGTATTGTGATAATGGACATCAAGATCCGATTCTTGAAGCGTTTTCTCTTTTATCAAGGAAATAAGCAGAAAATGCAATCTTTAACTTGATAGTTTTTTTTATGAAAACCGACCATTCCTCTTTATTGCATCTTAGAGCCTTAGAAACTTTTCAGTGCACTTTTCAAATTGCTCATGGTGATCACTTCGTGTCGCCTTCGCTGTAAGCGTACACTGCCAACTCAGCTAGGACAGTGAATAGCTCTCGTCCTGATGGCACAATGTGTTTCGCACTTTGATTGAACCCAGCCAAAGAGTTTCGATTTCCAAGCGTTGGTCTCAGTTCTATCCCGTAGCTATGCACCACTCCTAAGTAACCGTATACCCAATCAGTGGAGTCTCCTGACGTCTCATCTGCAATAAAAATGAGGCCATTAATTTAGCATTACAAGACATTCCCTGTACGTATATTTTTTCTGCATACTTCTTTGACTAGAAGCCATGCTCATTTCGTCTTTTCTCACACGAGATCCTGCTTATATTCGTATGATTCATGAATCAAACTGTGGATCTTAGGGGACTAAAAAGCTATGCGTTGCGAGCACTTTCCAGGTCTTTTCTCATAATTTGAGGTCTTATTGATATTACTATGATACATGAAGCATACCGTAAGTCTTAGGGCACTGAGAAGACATGCTTATGGAATGTCAATTAGCGCTTTGCGATAGAAACAAACTCCGAAACACACTCAACTTCGGTATCGGCAAAAACTGAATTTTTGAGACGAAATTTTTCGAAGGAAGTAGATTTCTTAACATAGGTTTCATATCGTTCTCAATTTTGAGGACTGTAAAAGCAAATGGGAGGGTGCTGGTGTGTTATAGCGGACAGGGGGGCCTTTCTCACCGATCGTATTTGGTCGTGAACCATCCAGGATTCATATCTATAAACGCTGGAAATCGAATCGGTACAATTACTCCGCTTTATGCTGCTTAAAATTTCGGAACGAAGCAAATAAATTTGAAATTATACTTACAAAGGACGGAGGATGTTTGACCGTATTTGTAAATCCCCCCTGTACCCCAGCGAACTCGATTCGCAATACGTCGTACAACGTCTTTCTGAAATACAAACGTCAACATGTGAAGTCGATTTCGATGGATATGCTGGTCAAGCAAGCAGATTAAATAGATTTTTCATGGCTGAAAGCGAGCAAGTTTTTGCAAGTGGGAGGCTTTCGTAGACTATCGGTTCTTACTGGGGTTTTATTGTAAAGCTGATTCGTAAGTTGTGTATAATGTCTCTATGCAAGTAGATGGAAGATTGTCGAAAAGACAATAAAGTAAAATGTCTTACATGCGTGCTAGCATGAAATGAAGGCTCCTTTGAAAACCCCCATGGATGAGACAGCAGCTGTCCGTATGTATGAACGTCAACGAAGACTTTTAAATCGTTTCTCCTTTTGTAAAGATACTTTGCTACAGCTCTTGTTTCTCTCTCCGAAAAAGGCCTTGGGCCGCTGTACGTCTCGTCGCACACATCTGGAGAAGCTCCACCGCCTAAGAGGAAAATAGAAAAACATCTCAGGCATGCAATCAGATGAACCTCTCCTCGCGTTCAAGCAGCGTTCATATTAAGGCAACGGTTGAGTTTGGGTATTCAGAGTCGGGGCGGGGCGGGGTGTGCTGTCGGTGCACGAATGATGCACGGGGTGAGCCGGGTGCTTCTGGAGCTCTGGGGTGGTGAATGACCCTGTGTGGCGCTCCACGTTTCCTGTTACCAATGAGAAAACTTACCATTTTGAAGTAAATTTTTTCCTTAAATCTTATCTTTAGTCAGCGTGTCCTCAATTAGTACCTTGAGGCTAAATATTTCGACACTAAAATAAAGGTCATAACAATTTTTTAAAACTTCATTTTGATATATAAGCTAAACATACAAATACAAATCTCTCTAGTAATAGGTAATTTGTATTCGGCTGACCTAATGATAAAGATAGTAATAATAGAGCCATACTCGATGCAAGCGTCGAAGAACCTCTTGCTATAAAGGTATAATCCTGATTTAGGAGTCAGTTCCTCCACGCCTCTACTTTAACTACAGGGTCCGATGTGTTGGTGGCTGGATAGGGGGGCTTAAAGCAGGCAAAAATGTTGGACTGAACCCCAGCTCTTCATAAAAGTAGGCCCAATCAGTAACGACTATGCTAACAACGTGTTGTGTGTTCTACGAAGATGTTTTTCACACTGAGAATAACAGGAAAATTACGTACTTCAGGCCTGGCTTCATATAAAGAAAATTTTGCGACTGAATGATTTAATATATTCGAGAATAAAAGTAGATTACAATCATAATATATCATTTAATTTAATTAATTTAGAGCATTGATTTCACGGAGTATCTTGTTGCTGTTTTTCTGATTTCAATTTATCAATCCGATCTCGATGCCTGAGCTCGACATCTTGCTTCGCGGCTTCGATTTCCTTCAAAAAAACCTCCCATTCAGCATCTCGTTTCATTTTTCTCTCATTTCTAACGGCTTCGTCATTGTTATCCCTGCTCAATATAGTATTTGCTGTCTTTGAGGCACCCTCGATTTTCTCTTGCAAAGATTTCAACCGAGCTGGAAGTTCCACACACTCGGACAAATTACGATCAATTCGACTGGCATTTGACTCTATTTCTTCAAGCCTCGCCAGTTCCCTGTTGTTTCTCCTTGATTCAAATTCCTTAATGAAGTACTTCACTTCACCATCGAGAACAGCTTGGTGCTTGAATATCCGGGCGTGTATCAACAACAAGTCTTTCCCGAGATCCGTAGACGCCATTTTTGTTTTGCTCTTTCTGGGAAGTGATCTCGTTGAAGTGAATGCTCCTCCGTGAGGACGGATGGTCATTACGTCACTCTATGCCCACCCCAACATTGGTAAGAGAGCTGGTGATTCTCCTCAATTCAAATGAACGATGGCTGGAAATGGGAATCCAGCCACTGACCGCATAATTGCAGAGCAAGCAGCTTACCACAAAGCTACTTTATCTAAGAAGTTTTAAGAGGAACAAACTGAAATGAGATGGAATGAACTGGGCAGATGTGACGTCACACTGAAGAACGGCTGAAGCCTTGTTTCTGTCACTCAAGTAAAATTAAAAAAACATAAGTTTCAATTTTTCAGAACTATTATCTTTTGGCATTAGGGTCGCCGGTGTTTTTGGCTGTTCAACCAGACCCACACATCTGGTATGTTTTAGCATGGTGGCATCTAAGGAACAGCTGGATCCCTGTCATACCGCAGCCGCAATTATCCACCCCATCCCTCCCCATTATCCCGGGCTTGTGGCCAGAATTGGGAATACCAATGTCTGGGATTTTATTCTTCTGAATAATTATCATATGAATAAAAACAATCATTTTTCTTATGAGAAAACTTAGGAACAAGGGAAGTCAAAAGGAGGCCATTATTTATTCTGAGAACGAGGAAAACAGGAAGTAGTAATGGTGCCACGTGAGCGGATGGAACCAGTGTTTTTGTTCCACGCTCTGTGAAGGAATGCCATTAAGAATCGCTTACAACACCGTTTACACATCATTTACCATCAATAAGCCCGAAACGCGATGCATCTCTCAGTGCTAAGCGCCTTTTTCGTATTAAGTTTTGCGTGCAGGACCTCAGCCGACACCCCAGCTACAGTGCTGATTCCATTTGGGGATGCTGCTGTTTGGGCTGCTGGGCTTGAAGAGGTCCAAAACTGCAGGGATTCGAAATGCGATGAAGAGATGAAATACGGTGTTCCTCAGGCACTGAAGTATGCTTTGAATAATGCAAGAATCGCTATCAAGCATGCAGAGAAGAAAGACGCGAAAATGGGAAAGAAGTATATTGCAATGATTGACAAATTCTTGATTGAGTTGGAAAAAGTCGAAGAACAACAAGCAGGTAACTTCGGTTCAAATTATCGCTATTTTTGAGTCGTTTTCTGGTGCTTTTGGCCTCTTGGCTTCTTGTGCACTTAGTGCTGCCAAGAGAAATCGGCAGCTGTTTGTTAAGTCCTCAGAACTTGTAGAAACACTATGGTTTTGCTCATTAGCTCCCACCTCGTGGGTCGGGCATTTTTTCTTTCCATGTGTTCTTTCTAACATCTGACGGTAGATTTTCGATACTGAGAAGCTATGCATATCGAGCATTAAGACGGCTCCCGATGGGAATATTCTTCGTGATTCATACTTCTGGAAACAGAGAGAGCCAACGGCTCTCCCAACTCAAAGCTAAATTGGAAGTGGTCTCGAACCACTGACCCTAGGATCTGTGAGCAAGCACGAAAACAGTTTAGCTTTCCTTGCCCCATTTTGTTCTGTTATGGCGTCTTGTATTTAATAAACATTTATAGGTACCGTGCAGAATCTTCTGATAGAAAGACAGTGTCTATATTTATGAATAATCTGATCTCCCTCTCCTCATAGCATCTTTTTCTTTCTTCCATTGTTGGGGCTTGCATAGGTCGCCATGGCCTTTCCTCAACATAATTCACTAAAAAAGGGTGTCTGTTTTTTACTACTCGGCCTTTCTCTCTCCCCTAATGTCAACCAACTCCTAAATGCTCAAATACGAATTATAATGGAAACCTTTCATTAAAGTTCAAATTAAGCTACAATTATCAAACTCTCTAAGAAATAGATAGTTTCAAATCAACCAGCCTGGTCTATGGTTTACGAGCTTAGTCTAAAGCAATGATGAATAACAAATATATGTGAAAATAACTAAGCTTGTTTAAAGGGACAAGTCGCATAGGAAAGAAGGCCTGGATTGTCCTAAGACTGGAAAGCTTTCATTCACATTCAATTTAAACTCCAATAACAAACCTCTCTAATACATAGGTAGTTTGAAATTGGCTTGCCTGGCTTGGGGTTTGCAATATAAAACTAATACAATGGGAAAAATAACGAAATAAATGGAAATACATATGAGATGGATATTAAATTGATAGAACGGGGCAGTTTTGTTTCTGCAGCAAAAGATGTAGTAGGAGGTTCAAATGGCTATAGTGGAAAGTTTGGAGGTGAGAAAGCTTCTATGTTGTGGTTCAATGGAAAGGGAGTTGCGCACTTCAAGAAAATTAGTTCAGGAGTTGCTGAAGATACCTAAAGCACTTATGGAGAGATAAACAAAGTGGATAGATTTGTTAATAATGATAGTAATAATTTTTTTCCAAACTTCATCTTTTCATCATATATCCTACATGATACAAATGAAAATCTTGCTAAAAGGGTAACTTGTATTTTACTGGCTTCCAGTTACTAAGAATATTAGACATGTAGAAGGAAGAAAGAAAAGAAGTGAATTTCTATCAATAAGAAAGGATCTCTTGGTTCGACCAAGATTTCTTTCTGTAACAAAAGATGTGTTAAGTGGTGTGGATTAAGATGGAGGAGATTTTGGTTATTATTGCAGTTATGTAATTCAGATGCTGTTGATTGACGTCTATCCCTTTACACATATCCAGAAAATAATGTTAGAGAAATGCTAAGGGAAAGACTAGTGATAATAGGATTGATAGTAATGTGATGACTATCCGTTCAGAATTACTTTATAAGAGGTAGAAATGCAACAATTAGCAAGAGCCCTGTTATAACCTAAAAGATAGAAGGAAAACATTTCAATCCCATTTGAATTATTATGCAGCAAAGATCAACAGTTTCAAAATCACCTGCAAGTTTTACAATGGGATTTCTCTTCTTATTCAAGGAAAAGCATGGGATAAAAAATTTGCAAAATGTGCAAATTCCATTCTTAGTCTGTTTGAAGATGGTAAATTTGTGAAAGTTTTGAAAGATACCAAAGTTGCCCTGGATGTACCAAGCGACAATATTGGCTTGACGTGGAGATCACAGTCTTATGATCTGCCTCTTTACAGTGGAGATAAACTGAAGAAAGGCCTTGCTGAGTTGAAAATTGAAATGGCAAATGGGGTTAAGATTCCTAGGGTCGGGTTTGGCACATGGCAGATGGAAGGAGAGGAATGCGCAAATGCTGTTTTAGCTGCTCTCAAAGCTGGCTATCGACATATCGACACAGCGCAGTCATATGAAAATGAGAAAGATGTCCAAAAAGGAATTGAAGCTGCATTGAAAGAAGGGGTGATTGGTTCAAGAGATGAAATTTTCCTTGCATCTAAGTTATCAGAGCCTAGTGCTTACAATGAAAAGAATGCAGCAAAGGCCTTTACATCACAACTCAGACAATTGAAAACCAACTATATAGACATGTATATGCTTCATGGGCCAGAGAGTGCAAAGAAAAATTTAGCCGCGTGGAAGGCAATGACCAAACTGCAAAAAGAAGGCAAAATACGAGCACTTGGAGTGAGCAATTTTGAGAGTGAAAAAGATTTGAAAATCCTTTCAAAGAAACAAGAGATAAAGCCAAGCTACATTCAAAACAAATTCAGTATTTATAACCCAGGTGCTCAGGGTATAGACGAGAAAAGCATGCTTCATGTTGCGGAGGAAAGAGGAATGGCATTTGTTGCCTATTCCATTTTGAATCCATGGCCCATGGTGCTGTCCCAGATGCATGATCCCCATGTCATTGCTGTAAGTAAGCGATACAATCAAACAACCGCCCAGGTCCTGAACAGATGGGCCTTGCAGCTCAACGTGGCCATCATACCAAAATCAAAAAGTGCTGAGCGAATACAGGAAAATGCTAGAGTATTGGAGTTTGCACTGGGAGAAATTGATATGAGATTGTTGAACGGATTAAGCACTTTGGCCCAATCCACCTCTGAATTGTATCCACCGTTTGTTCAAGATGTTTATGGGCTTTTCACAGCTGATGACGAAGTGACAAAGTCAAGCCATGATGAACTATAAAAAGACTTAGCCCATCAGAAGGAAGGCTCTTTGGCCAGATCAATTTTTAAAGTTTATTTATCTTGTTATTTGCTTTATTTCTTAGCTGAGAAGAATGGGGAAAATAGACCCTGGCCGAAACTTCTCCTCTTTAACATTTGGTGTAAATTGAAATTTGATGTGTGAAGGCTTCTAAGCAAGTTGCATTTTATTTTGCTCATCCACTGGTGGATTTGCTCCTCAAAAAGTTCAGAGTCCAAAAGGTTATTTGCATATTTGTTGCATCAAAACTTCAAATTGATTGATAAAGTAAACAGAAAAGAAGCTACACTCCTCAATTCCTGTACCCATTCATTCATCAGCTCTTTTATCTATTCATTCAAAATTCAATCATTCTTTCATTCATCAATTTATACATTCCTTTATTTATAAATCATTATTTTGTTTGTTCATTCAAAAATTTGTTTAAAATTCTGTTATTCACTCGTTCATTAGTCTATCTCTCACTCATGTATTCATCAATCTTTCAGAACACCAAATGTATTAATACTTGTACCAACTCAAATGCATGCATAGCTCTTTTAGAGCAATCTGCACATAACTGCTGTTTAAGATTTGCTTAATTAAAGAGCGGAGTGCATTCATATGAGCAGGGACATAGGAAGCATCTTGAACCTTGGGAGCATGATACTTTGTGGGCATTTTTTCACAAGATAGGCATTCAATATACGTTGTATTAAAGAGTGGATAAAGAGTGAATGCCGTCTGGTTCCTACATATCTGCATATGAGTAGAGATAATTCTTTTGAGAACGAATCAGTAACTGTTACATCATGATAGAGAATCAGAGAGAAAATATCCTCATGACTTTCAACATAACTTCGATTAATCAAACGAAACCCGATCGAAAGTATCGTTGGATTACTCAAAGTTATTTTGAAAGTTATTGAGACATTTTCTCTCTGCAATTCTCTATCACGATATAACAGTAACAATACCATCACCAACAGCTGGTTGTATAAGAAAATCCATTTACAGCTGAAATTAGTTTGCAACCAAACTGCATTTGTTTCATCTAACGGAAATGTTATTGAAACTTTGGCTTCATTTGAGCACACTCAACCTTCCTTTGATATTCTTAAAGGTTGCAAACAAGTTGAAACATTGGCTATCAAGTGAAAAGGCTGAATGTAGCTGTCAGAGCAACGTTTTGTCATTAATTGCAAAGATAATGGATTGCAAAAAAAACAATTCTCCTTGCAAATTATCCTAAGCAGCTTATGTTGTTCATCCATCCCTGCAAAAGGGTTGCTTTTATGATTGCAAAGTGTTAAGTCATAATAAAAAAGAAATTGACAGCTCAGAGCTACATACCTCCCCATTGGAAGTTGTAGTTTCTGTTTAGGTCAACACCTCTGCAATTCTTGTCCTCCATTCTTGACCTGGTTTTTCTCCAAAACCTACCACCCTACGAAGGATGAATTTTAGATTTGTTATCAACTAGATACTTATGCAATTGAAAATTTTCATACAGCTTTAAGTGCACAGTTTGTAATTAGACCAGAATATCACCTAGCGTTCCAATTCTTATTCTTCTCAAATTGATTTTATGCAAATCAATTGGATCTTGTATACAAAGTGCTGAGTATTGCCATCGTAAAGATATTTTATTGTTTACCTTCTGTTTATTTTAGTGGACCATGCTGTAGACAAGCTTTCACTCGGCCCTGTAATCAACTTAAAAGAATTAATAAATACAAAATGCCTATTTATCTTTCTATCTAGTTCATTATCAATTTAGATATGTAAAATAACATCTTTGTGACTAAATGGCCTCAGGATTTGTCACTTGACACAAAGCTTCAGTCTACATATATGCAGAATTTTTGTGCCAGTGTGGAAGTAAATTTGGAGGAAGTGCAACTCAGTGGCTATAGGACATGATAACACAGGACATCCCTTCTAGTAACAAAACCTTCATTATTGAAGTCGTTGATTAAATCGTAGAAGTAGTATCGGGTAAAAGCAATCAACAAAGAGAACAGGCAGCTGGAGCATTTGATTATCTCAAACATAAACGGCAGAACAAATGTGATTTGATGTTCGGAAAATAATTACTGCTGAACGAAAATGCTCTAAAACATATAGACGGCATTCTTAGTATAACTGGTCAAGCCAGGGTCTGTTTTCATGAAAAAGTTTTTAAAGCGGTCATTTTTAAAACAAAAGAACCATTCGTTTGAAAAAATAAATTTCACTTGATCTGTGGGACTTTAGCAATACGAAGGGTTATCCTTAATGATTGGTCGAAACAAGGCAACCAATCATCTGCGTTTGCTTCCTGGATATAAGTATGATATCTTCGTTGCCATGACTCCTGGGTGTACGACTGGACGCGTCATATCGACTGACCTCTTCTGCGTCGAATTCTCGATTTCGAGCATAGCAGAAACCAGAGGCAGGGCTCTGATTCTTTTTTCTAGGGAAGTGGTTTTTACGACCTGGTTTCCCGTTTCGTTCTACGCCAAATGGAGTTTTTATTGTGGTACATGAGGGACTCGAACCCACAACCCTTGTGAGACGAGTGTAAACAGTGAACCGCTGCGCTAAAAAGATTTTACGTATCCTGGGACCGATGGTTAGATGTGCCTGAGTAGGGTGAAACCAGAGGAAGCTCTAAATCTCCATTCTCTTATTTTGGCTATTATTCGACACTTAATGCTCTGATGAGTGTCAGATGAAAAGATTTTCAGTACGGCGTAATACTGTCCACGCCGTTCTGCAAAACATTATAGTGAATGTTTGATGGATTGTCAATATATTATCAAAAGCATTTCGAAGCAAAGATTTGACGGGGATTTACTTAACCTTACACTACTTTATATACAAATTTGATCGATTTGCAAACCTTAGTATGAGTAAAAGCATATCCATCTGGGTTCATCAACGGGACGACGATGAATTCAAAGTGATTTGTTATTATCTGGATGTCATTCTCGTATTCCTCGTTGAAAATCATCTGAAAGATCAACAGAGACGTGAATCAAATGTTCGGGCAACGGTCGTAAGTTTGCTTTGGACTGTGGATGCACTTGGTGCGCGTGTGCATGCGCGTGTGTGTTTGTGCGTGTGCGTGCGTGCGTGTTGGCGTGCGTATGTGTTTGCGTGCGAGCGTGCGTGTGTGTTTGCGTGCGAGCATGAGTGTATGCGTGCAAGCGTGCGTGCGTGTGTGTTTGTGCGTGTGCATGCGTGCGTGCGTGTGTCTTTGCGTGCGATCGTGCGTGTTTGCGTATGTGTTTGCATGCGAGCGTGAGTGTGTGTTTGCGTGCTAGCATGAGTGTATGCGTGCAAGCGTGCGTGTGTGTTTGCGTGCGAGCGTGCGTGTGTGTTTGCGTGCGTGCGTGTGTGTTTGTCTGTGCGTGCGTGCGTGTGTGTTCATAATATATTGGAAAGGATATCTCAGAGGTGAAAGATGCTTGTTCATTGATCGGTAGTTCGAACCCAACTGCAACTCAACTTACACTAAGAGTAAGGCGAAGCACGCTCTGGAAATCATGAGGTATGGCCAAACCATATTGACAGGAAGGACCAGAACACGGCTCGATAAGAAAAGCTCTCAGTATCCTAGAACTGAGCTTGCAATTACACGGTATAGGAATCAATTGGTGCGATGACATGGAGATGGAGAACCAGATGACTTCGGCATGAACAGCCTCTCAGTGTCATAAATCCTACCTTATAGGCTATGACTTCTATGAACTATGCCGTGTGGTCACATCAAGAAGAAGGATCAGCGCAATGCTGGACAATCATGCATTTTCATTGTCCAGAAATTTATCATCAGTCGCAAGGTAAAACACCCTAAGAAATGTTATTACCAAACATTGACAACTTTGGGATGCGTCACCTGTGAGATTTTTGTGGTAAAAAGACTTCTTCATTTCTTCCTACACTCATTCAGCTGGGAAACTGGACAATATGGAGGAAATTGTTGCTGTTGTAAGCAAGGTCTCAGTTTCTCGCTCTGTTGTTACAAGGTAGACATGTTTTATTAAACGTCTCTTATCAAACCTCCATCCTTCCCCCCAAAAAAACTGACCACCGTTTTTAAGTTTAATTAATGATAAAAAGATCACTTACCATTCTGATGACATACATGCAAGATGCTATGGACAGCCATTCACGCCCGTGAATTCCGCATTGGAAGAATATCAAAGGCTTTCTCCTAGACGAATTCTTCAATATCTACAAATAATAGTTTGACTTGGTAAGAGCAAATGCGATGCGATGCAGTACATTTTTAATGCTGTCTTATACATTTTTTATCTAACTTGATTTAATGCAACATTTATTTCAGGCAATGAAATTAAATGTGATGAAATTAGATGTTATGTGATAAAATTGGATGCAGTGAAAATCAATAAGATGCAATTCAGTTTAAGGTAAGGTAATGTGCTATTATTCCAATTAACGTAATTGTCTGTAAGGTAATTTGATGCCGTGAAATGCTGTGCATTTAATGCTGATTTATGTCATTTAATTTAATTTTTGGCAATTTACCGAAATTTAATGTAGCAAAATGCAATTTAATGAAATTAAACGTACATTATTTAATAGAATGTGATGTGATGTGATACATTTTAATGTGATATCATTGAAACATAATGCAATCCAGTAAGCAATGATTTCATGCAATGCAATGCAGTGCAGTGCAACATGGCTGTTATCAGAAGAGTTGTAGCTTACTTTCCCGCGCTGAAGAATTTTGTCTGATACTCGCTTGAGTATGAGACGCTGGATGACGGCCGAAATACAACTACAAAATTAATGCCCATATAAGGATCACCACGTGCCGAAGTAGGTCTTTGATGCATGTGAAGGCTGATCTAAATTTGGAACCCATCCTTTGCATAAATCGAAAACTTCTGTTTAGATCCGCAACAAGGCATACATTTCACAGTCCTATATCGGCCATCTTGACCCTGATTAGAAACAAAAGCAAATACAAATAGCAATGGAAGTTTTAGTAACGTGTTTGCAATCACCTGAATGCCATAAATTGATCTGTTTTCGTACGATTTTCCCATTTCAATGAGCTTGACGTGGTCGCTGTGAACCTTGGCAAAACGCTTCAATTCCGAGTTGATCTAGAAAGCAAGGATCAACTGGAAGCTTGAAAATTGATTTCTATTTGAAAATTGATGTCTAGCTCAAAGTTACTTATCAATCGACCATTTCCATTCAACGCAATCACTAACTAGAACTTAGATGCTTATTGATTGATCGATTCATTGGTTGGTTGATTGAACGGTTGGCTGATTGATTGATTGTTTGTTTGATTTGTTGATTGATTGATTGTTTGCTTGATTTGTTGATTGATTGATAGATTGATTGATAGATTGATTGATTGATTGATCGATAGATTGATTGGTTGGTTGGTTGGTTGGTTGGTTGATTGATTTATCTATCTAGACTATCTAGGGAGATTTGCCCCTACTAACTTGGATGGGGCCCTCTGCTTATAAACTTGCAAAATTAGATAATATTAATTTAAAGCTCAGAAAGTCGCAAGGCTACCGGAAAGATGGACATTTACATTGATCATTTGGCGTGAGCTTCACGATGGATCCGAGTGAAGATGGATGAAAATCACTGTTATCCATCGGTTTGATTGCTTAGGCTGCCGTAGCTAAAAACAACTACTCAAAATAATATTATATTTTTTCATATCAATCCTGTATGCATACTTCTCTGCATGCAATTGATAATAGTTGATGATGTAATGGCATTTTCAAGCTTCTCGTGTGGAGCTGCCATGATTCTCAGTATGGGTACTTACCCTTTTTAATAATAAGAGGGCTGTAAATGGAACCTACAGAAAGGACTCGTTTACTTCGTCTAACTTCACCGATTGGGTGAAATCTTGGTACGCCACGCCTTCCAGTTTTGTTAATAGCACCTTCCTTCCACACATACACGTTGGAAGGAATGATTCAAATACCGATATGAAGAAGCTATACATCAACTGATGCCATTTTCATTGACGTCAACGGGTTTGGTGACTTGGTGCCGTTCCTCCCTGCGAGTGCGAAAAGATCTTGCATAACTTGCTATTGTTTTTGTTATTGTTATTGATTTGTATTGATAGAAAACAAATAAGCTGCTCTTACTTCGTCACTTTGTTTGTAATCTCCATCAAAGTTACTCAGATTTTCCATTGAGACTCCATCTTCAGTGACATTCCAATTTTCGATTTTTATTTTGTAAGCAATTCTGTTCTTCGTTAGCATATCTGTTAATCTTTTCATTCTGCCTTTAGTAGCCCATATGTCCACGTGACGGCCGGGCCAGTCAGCAGCTCTCCAAAACTCAGCCTGAAAATCAGAATCGAGCGGCAGAATCTTAATGGAAGAAATTTCAACTTCTAAGGTAATAGTTTCGCTTACAACAGTTGAAATAATTACTAATAGAGGCAGCAGGCAAGCTACAATGGGCGTCGCAATGTTTTGGGGGTCTTGAATTGCATGCGGAGGCCTTAAGGTGGATTAGGGGGTCTTGAAAGGTGAATCCAAAAGAGTTGAGATGCATCAGCACGCTTTAGGATGCATTAAAATGTTTTAAGATGGATTAGAAAGCACCAAGGAACCCCAAGGGAAATCCAGTGGCAGACAGGATGCTTGTCTTTGCAATAATCAAATTTCGCTGATGAAGATGGGAAACACGGCTGTTCCGTGAACTTAGATGCGAGAATGACAGCCAAAAGGCACTTACGTTCGCTTTCCATTCATAACGCATTTTATGGAGGGTATCGACCTGCGGTCTCGTGTCTGGAAATGCTCTCACCAAAGAATACACCCTGCAAAAATGAAGAGCTGGTTCTAACAGAGTTTGGTATATCATTAAGCACGCAGGTTGTGTCAGAGCGTGAGAGAGGGCTTGAAGCCCGCGAAAGATTGGGAAAATACAATGACAGAATGACAATCCAAAGCTCATAGACTGATGTGGTCAGCTGAGACTAGGTGGGACTGGTAGGGTGCTGTCTCTCTGGGTGCTGTTGTGCCATGCGCCGCTGAACGTATCCATGTACCTAGTTGGCAGTCAAAGCACCACCCATAAAAAGAGCAGCCTATTGCATTCAGTCATTTAATCTTAAACTTATAACCAATTAAGTTGGTTGATTCTCTATAGCTGAAGGGCCTAAATATCTATATTATCGTGTCATCATATTATAATAATGATTATCATCATCATATGGATTTTGACTTTTTTACTGTTAAGCTCCAACTCATGAATCCAGTACTTAGAATTGCTTCAAAATAGCACCCAGGATACATTCCATTGCTCAACTTTAGGAATTCTGACCACTTCTTCATATCGGATTTTTAGGTCGAAAGAAAGACTTCTCAATTCTTTCACAAACGAATTTAAAAGTGAGCCATTTATTTCGGTTCTTCAATTTAATTATGTTCTAATGACAATGAAATTGAGATGAATACGACCAGAAATCATTGCGACAATTATTTCTGAAGTGTGATGGGAGGGGCTGATCGCAGTCTTAAGTAAACGGGAAGTACCCCCATGTCTTCAATCGTGGGTATACCAACCCTGTCCCATTCTCTGGCGTTCCAAGCAGCATTTGAGCAGTGGTGCCGCGGTGTAATGGTTCAGCGCATGCGCTCATAATTCAGAGGCCGTGGGCTCGAGTCCGGTACGGCTCACCATATCAACGCCATCAATGAGGAAGGAAACGAGAAATCTCCACATAAAGACCTGTCTTCCTTGAAAAGAAACGCAGAAACATACCGCTATCTTCCGTCCCAATCGATATTGAGTTTGCTGAGTCGATTAAATTGAGAAGTGAACTTCCCCGGTAGGAAACCGAGCCCTTGCTCTTATTCGATTTCCTGCATACCAGAAACGACAGTTGGAGCTTCCAGTCTTCTTTTGAAGGGAAATAAATTCTTAAAGGTGGTTTCCTAGCGCTTTTGCAATTCAAAAGTGCTGTTTTTTGAGCTGTGAAGGAGTCAAGCCAATGACCTTCTGTGATTTATGTCTGATTTCGCATCGTGAACAAACTGTGAAACCATACCCCAGTGTGAATTGAATCCAAGTAACCAAACAATTCGTGCCTCCCCCTCAACATTTTCGATGGATAGGGCGGCGCCCGTCTCCGTCATTTTCGCCTGTGGGCCACATACTGTAGCTTTGTAAACACAGAAAACACTGCAGCTGAGGGTTGGCTTTGGGGGGATCCCTGAAGCTTTCCCTTGAGTGATGAATGCTTAACAGGGGAGCAGTGTGCGTGCTCATTAAAGCTTCAAAAAGGCCCCCCAGCGGTGGAACCCTGATCAGCCATGTATGGAGGGGGCATCTTTTACAACCATCCTAACACTGGTGTTATCCCACCAATACGTAAGTAGCTTGATAACCCTCACTATTATAATAATACTAAACTCGCAGCTCACTGAGTAGCAAGTATTGTACCAATTCTATGGAAGTAAGTAAATAGGTTATTTTACAGTAATGAAAGGAGAAAATGTTTTAATCAATCGAACACACAAAGCGTGAGCGGTTTACCCCGGTGGCTTATCCTTTGGCCAAACCACACGAAAGTTCGCATCTGTTGGCTTGTTCTTGCCATAATAAGGTGAATGATTAAATATCAAAACATTGTAAGAGGATGAACAGTTTATGATGTCAGTCTACCAGTTATCCATGATTGTAATAAAGTTCAATCTTACGTCTCACTGTCCTTGAGTTGAGCGAACACAATCTTGCTAAGAAAGCCAACTACCAAGAAGAAACAGATGTTCCCTAGATGCGAACCCATCTTCTTTCCAGGCCTAAGTTTTTACTTTACGTGACGAACACAATCTTAGCCTAAGGGCCAAACCGGAAGGTGAATCTTGTATTGTCAGGAATAATTGTTCTCCGCTGCTATGTGCTATTTCCGGTTCGTGCATCTTTGTTTTGCTGAACCACCGAGCACCGCTTCAGGTCCCTGACTTGTGACTTGGTTCCTTGGTAGGCTTCCATCGAAGGATGAAAATTCATATAATATTAAAAAAATTTCGGAGATACATGTTGATCAACAAATCAAATGGGCATAATTTTACATAAAAACTGCAATTAATTAAAAGCGATATCGAGAATCATGCTGTAGGTTTTAAACTTTTTTCTTAATGTTATAATGATTTAGTTTACCACAATACATTTCACAAGCTGTAAAAAATTTGATGATAACAGTGGTATCAATAGTAATAATTAACATTGTTATGATAATGATATTATCATCTAAATGCATAAGGAATCTTTAAAGCTAATTTAGAAATAGTAAAAATTCCTAACTTCGATTAGAAATTCTAGCTCCTTCTCTCAACTGCTGATTGAAATACAGTTTCAAGTTTTGAAATTGAAATCACTTTGAAGCATGAATCGTTCCATTTTGAGCAAGAAAATAAGAGCACTCCAAGGGTCTTGTGGAATTTTCCAACTTAAACGCGACTATCAAAGCCTCATATGAAATAAAAAAGATGAATTCCAGGCCGTTCAGTTTAATTCCTCCCCCCTCCTGGTTTTGTTGAGTCCCTCGATCCTTCCCACCCACCACCACAGCAGTCTCGTCATCAAATTTCTTGAGTGGTATCGAGACTGATGTTTTGAATTCTTAAAGCGGGAGATGCCATCTTGGAATTTTCCACGAAATCTTGGTCCTTATAGATTTTTGCCAGCATTCTTTCTACTTGGTGCTGGAATCGAATTGTTTATGATCAAAGTAAAGATTGGAAAGGAAACATTCTGTAAGTCCGTCCCACTTTCTTCTGATGATATATGCGCATACTAGCAAATTCTATCCCGGCTTAGGCCTGCACATATCTTCTGATTACATGCACATATATGATGTGGTTTGAGATGGATGGGTCATGTTTTGAAGAGGGCAGATGCAGATGAAGATCCGACCAAGATGGCGTGAAAACTGGATGAAAGTTTCGCGAGGGGAAGAGGAAGGCCAAAAATGACCTGGAAGGACAACATCAAGAGGGAAGCAAGGAAGTGTTGGTTGAGGGAGGAGGATGCGCAAGATGGGGTCAAGTGGAGAAGAATGACACGGATTAATGGAAACAGCAGCCCGTCGCAAGGTGGAAACAATGCTGTCTAGATGATGATGATGATGATGATGATGATGATGATGATGATGATGATGATGATGATGATGATGATGATGATGATGATGATGATGATACATTTCATAAGGACTACCTGCTTCAAATCCTGTGAATTGTATCAGTGGTGTTAGAAAAGGCATCCAAATTTTAAGTATATGATTAAAATCCTGTTGGTACTAACAGTTGGTTGGGAAGAAAATCTTAACTTTATCTTGTATGCTTCAGTCAAATCCCGTTCAGCAGAAAGGGCCTTCCTTTCCCTAGAAAAAGCTATGCCTTCACTTGAGAAAATCAAGGAAATTGAAATGATCTCTTGTTATTATCAGTCTAATTAGATTTGTTTCTTTGTTGATAGATGATACAGCCATTCGTTTGGAAGCAGAAAGAAGAGCTGCAGAAGAGCATACTGAATAGCGCCATTGAATTTAAGTGATTTAGGATTTAATGTAGATTAATGGTGGATTGAAGATGCCAGGAGGTACTTCATGGAGCAAATACCTAGTGTTTGCTGCCAGCAGCATAGCAGCAATGTTTGCAGGAGCATCAGCTGTGCATTATTACTACAAGCCAAATCTTGTGAGTTTTCATTATGTTTTGATTTTTATGAAATGCCTACCAGATCATTTTTGCTATTGTTGTCATCATTGCTACTTGATATTGTGTTCATGCCTACAACAATATCCCAAACCATAGAAATAGCTCAGCCTCCCTTCTCACCATTGATTTTACAGTCTTTGATACGAGAGGTGAAGACAACCTAGTTTTGTTCAGCCAGAGCAAGATGCCACAGGTTGTCATTTCATGTAAACACAACCCAGACTTTCCACCTATCCTTACAAATGGTGATGAGCATGAAACTTCCACTTCTTTCACACAACTTGGTCTTTCTCTTCTCTCTAATCTCAATTAGGAATAGCACATCCACCCTCTATCTTCTAGACAAGTCCAGTCCAAAGCCATCTATCTCACCAACCTCACCAGATCTCTCCGACTTATTTCTTATAATCATTTAGTTGCAGATGGTGCCATCTTTTACAGATCTTTCCGCAGACATTGTTCTCAAGGGATCAGGGATGTTATTCCTGCTCCTCTGAGATGAATCAGGAACACCAGAAACTCAACTCATTCACACCCTTCCAGGTTTTACTACATAATGCGTGAACTCTACCCCACAAGTCATCATTTATCCCAAGAAGATGCAATTAATGGAATATCTTGGTTTCTTCCTTTCCCAAATGCTATAACTTGCCATCTTTCAATTCCAAGATCAATAAACCTGATCTACTCTACCTCCTCCTTTTATTTTCTTCTTTCTTCCATTGTTGGGGCTTGGTATAAACCACCATGGCCTTTCCCCAACTTAACTCAATAAAAGATGCATAATCACCATAAACCCTATCACAGCCATTATATTAATCATCATCACTTTCATCGTCACCATTGCCATCCCTCACAATAATCAATGTCATCACCTACATCACTATCATTATCGCTCTCATCATCAACTTAAATGCTTTTATCATCAACTTCAATGCTTTTATCATCATTATCATTATCACAATTCCTTACATTTCTTTTCAAGCTGGAAATGAATGGTCTTGTATTGATTGAAAGTTTTCCCTTCTTTCTGAGAACAGTTTCAATAATTACCCATCGTGTTTTGCCTTCTCTTGATTATCACATGGTTTTTTCTCAAGGAAATCCCAGTTGAACCAAATATGTTAAGAGACAAGACAACTGGTTCATTCATATCTTTAAAAAGTTATGAAGAAATCAATACAAAAGATAGAAATTTATAAACTCACTCAAAGTCAAATGTGGTATGTTACTTGGAATTATTAGTATCTGTCATGAATTTTTTTGTAAAATCAGCATGGATGTAAGAGAGAAACTGATTTCCTTATGGTTCTATCAGCAATTTCTACAGGTGTGGTAGTGCTTCATGGATTATGATACTGAAGATTGTTTTTAAACACTATTGTCTTTGTCTACTTGAGACTCTTCACTTGAAATTGGTTCTTACTGGCACCCAAAGGTCAATTTTAGGTCGTCAATTGGTACTTTTATCAAGCAATGTCCATTTCCTTCTTTTTTATGAGAAAGGTGTTAGTGATTCCTAAGTCATACGATTTCTAAATGGAGCTTAGGACAACATATCAAGCATGCAACCAGCAGGTTTCAAAGAATGAAAAGCTAGCAGTAAGTTCTTGAAGATGCGCACAAACAAAATCTGAACTGCTAATCCTATACACAATTGTTGTCCTGCTCTATGAACGTCTTTCTTAACCTGTGTTAGATTTTGAGTGCCACCCTCAAGGCAAAGCGTGGTTGACATATGTGGCCCTCAGAGAAGCCTAAATTTGGCATGCCTTGTTTATAAGACTTCAAAGTCATGCTTGTCAAACAGTTACTTGGTCCTTCTTCTTGATGATACCATACATCTTGATTCCAAGGCATGAGATTTCCGCAGTCGATTTTACGACACTGAGAAGCTATCCTCATCGCGCAGTAACCTGGTTCCTTCTTTTTGATCATGGTGCACCTTTATGTCTAAGACATCAGATTCCGTAATTATATTTTAGGACTAAGTGATGCTTAACAAGTGATAACCTGGTCCTTTATCTTTAAGTCACTGTACCTCGTGATTTCTACACTTGGAATAGTTGCACAGAGCTAGTGACTTTCCTTATTCTAAATGATAGTTAAACTCTGGATGTGGCTCCAACTGATTAACATATGATGCCTGCGCAAGTGCCTCACCACTCAACTCTCCTCCTGTCTTCGCGCTCTTTTCATCCTCGGTCAGGTTAATGTTCGATGTTCAAAATTCCTGTTTTGCAAGACTTCCATACCCAAGGTGTCCTCCAGCGCTTCCTAGATATAGATTTTCACACTTTCTGTCACATAGAAACCTTTCTTGATCAGCGCTACGCAAGTGATCGGTATTTCGATGACTCTCAAAGCTCGTCTCGAGTAACTGTGTTGTATCCTGGTAAACAAACCGCTGCAACTTGAAGTTTGCAGAAATGCTAATCGATGAGATCTTTATCAAGCCCTCCAGAAAATTGTCGAGAAGCAGGAGAAAGCTGCGATTGTATGATAGTTTCGTGTATTACGTCATGTGAGGTAGTCCATATTGGAAATGATGCAATTCTGCGTAGTTCTAATTTGCTGTAATCGTAGACCAATAGTTCCCGTTTTCATTGTTTGTTGTTTAAAGGAAAGACAAATAAACAAAGGTCTAAAAATCGGTTTCTCTTTGCAAACCTAAGATAGGCAAATAACAGTAGCTTACCGATAGAACATTGATACAAAAGTTAACACAACCTGTTACAAACAAAACAGAAGAAAATCCCGTTCTACGATTTGCTTAAATATGAGTAAAAAGTTTACCGTTTTGTACAAGAGTCATTGACTTTAAGACTTATATAGTGCGTTCGAGCTAGTAAAAAATTTGAAAATACAAAACATTGTATATTAGAGTTATTAGCTAATAGTATTAAGGCTTCTGCAATAGGGGAAACCACCTCTCATTTTTTGAACAAGTAATGTGTTTTGCATGACCTGATTATAAAGTAATGATCTAACTTATTTTACAAGCGGTGGCAAAATAAATTTTAGAGGAAGATTGTTCCTTATTCATAAAAGGGGTCATTCTCCATGCTAGTAGGTCTTTTTAAATAGTCTAGTGTTGAAATAAAGAATCGTTATCCACCGCTCGGCTCCGGCCAAGATGAAGCCTTGGGCTAATAGCATATACAGCAGGCTTACGCTGGCACTGTCCTCTCCACTTTACACGTTAAATGGGCTCTGAATCAAAGCCTTTCCAAAGTATCTAATCATAGTAAGAATTTCCATATAAACACGAACTGCTCATTTGATTATGAGTGTGGCGTCCGTTATCTTGATGTCATTTTTTTATCATACTCCTGAAAAGGCCAATATCTGACTTAACATAATTCCCGTCAAATTCAATTTTTCTCGCTGAAATTCATGCCTTAGCTTTGATTTTAGTCACACAAGGCGAAGTACATAGCAAATTAGGGGTAGCTTAAATTACTGGAATAGCAGACAATGGTTAGACTGCATCGTAGTATGCGGGAAGGCAATAGATAAAGGCAGAGCTTTCCACGTTTCGCGATGTCTTCTGTCTACCACCCAGCAGTAAATGGATACCTGACGTAAAACTAAGGGTAACGTACGACGGGGAAAGGTACTGGCGTGCCTACTTTCCCATGTTGTGTCTCAGGACCGTACCTACCTTGCAAGATGCTCCCAAATGCTTGCATCGATTAGAGAAGTCATTTTTCAATTGTCAATTGGATAGCACAATGATCGCTGTAACAGAGATTACGCTCGTCGTCACATCGTGGATTTCCCCCGGTTTAAACTGCATTGTTGACATCTATTCGCTCAACTCGTTAAGCCTAAACTACAGAAAGAGGGGGTCGAGTCAGCTAGTCGTGATACAGATATGATGGACCAAAAAGATCAGCTAATCTACACAGCGTGCGTGTGTGTCTATGCATAACAACAATTTATGGTTATAAAAAAATATCCTCAACACCTACAAATAAACCTCTCACAATGAATCCATTAGCACTTTTCCATTTTTTTACAGCTTGCACTTCTTTACTGCTCTCCCCGACTCCGTTTGATTTTCCGTCCACTTCAGTTCGACTCTGCTTCGATGGCGACTCGTTGCTTTTAATTGTGGGATTCAAATCTTCCCGACTTTTCGCCGATTCATTTCTCCCTAGTTCTGATTGGTTTGAAACGGAATTCGGTTTCCCTGAATTGGTTACCACGGATCTACTGGTCTCTATATCATGTCCCTCCAATCCCCCTGTAGCTCCTTCTTTATGTGAACCAGGGCACTCGCCCGTTGGGACAACATCCGATAACTCTACAGCAATTTCAGTTTTGATTGCATCTTTAACAGAAGTTTCTTCCGAATGCTCATTTATGAAATCATCTGCAGCGTTATTTTTGCAAGGGGCTCTCTCCTCGCACGCGTCACTCTTTTCTTCTCTTTCGTCGACCATTTTTTCCTTTTTCAACGCTTTTCTCCTCTTCCTAAACGCTCTCATTCTCCTTTTTAGATCCTCTCTCAGTCTGTGTTTCCGTTTTTCTTCCTCTTGGGTCGAACTTGCTTCAAACAAACCACCCTGAACGTCCGTTCGACTTTCGCTGAGAGTACTCCGCGCCTGGCGTCTTCGTTCAAAATCCTTCAGCGCGCTCACAACAGCCTCAAGGCCGACGCTTTCAATGAACTTGTCATCTTCTAAATCTGGTAAAAACAAACGTTTTGATTTTTTGTCACGCACCAATGAAAACTGATTCTCAAATACGCCAAATCGAAGTTTGAATTGCTGGCTTCCTGAGCCCTGGGCATATCGACCGCAGATCTGCTTCACAGTTTGTACCCCACAATCTTGGGAACTTTCTGAAGTGTGGTTGTCATCAGTTGTATTACAAGCGTTGTTTGTGTCACGGGACAAGCCCCTCAAAACTGGGGATGTAATTTCACATCGTGAAGCATCAGGTAGCTTCATTTTCGATGCTTGCTTTAGCCAGTACGGTGAAGTGTCATTTGGTTCCTTCATATGCGCCTTCTGGCTTGGCATTAATTTATTTTTCAGCCAGGATTCGTTTAATGTCGTCCCATTTTTAGCACCTGAGGCCGTAACAACTTTGGGCATTGTATTAGTCTCACACAGTTTTGGTACTGATAGCAGCTTCCCAAAATTAGAACCCGTTGTCACTTCACACCGTTTCGGTAATGCCAGACTGGTGACTTTTGTCAGGTCATCATTCGGTAAGGGTTTCCCTTGTGATGTTTGGAGTTTGGTTTGGGAATGTAATGGCTTCCACTCAGGAGCCCGCTGCAGCAACAGGGTTGCATTTGCTTGTTTCAGTCTTTCATTCAAAGCAAGGTTATGGCATTCCTGTTCTTCATTTTTATCATGCGGCACTCCTGATACCTCGTTGCTATGACCTGGAATCGATTCTGTTACCTTGCATTTACCAACAGGCATTAGCTGTGGGTGCACATCAACTGGATCATGCATCTGAATCCTCGCCAATTTAGGCAATTTCTGCAACGAGACGAAGCCTTCGTTAATTCTTTTTCTTTCCTTGCTAAATGTTATGTCTTGATAATGCGAATAATTGTCGTGCAGAGCTCCTGTGACGGTTGTTGAACTGGTGCTGCAATTACTAGGAGGGTTTAACTTAAAAACCATGCCCTGCAGATGTGGTAGTAGTACTTTATGCAAAGGAGAGGGATGCTGAAGTCTCGTTGACGTTTGAAGTGGGGTCTGTGATGCCGGGTTTGATCCACCACTGATGATGATGGCATTATTTTGGGTCTTGCCTACACCCAGCGCATTTGGTATGATGTCATTTTTTGCAAGTGGTACCATCGCACACATTCCTTCGCCAGATTGCAACAAAACAACTCTCTCGTGTTCGGCCCCTGTCTGCTTCGGGTATGCAATGGGCCTCAGCAATGGCAGCCCGTTTCGTATTGGCATGTTATTTTTCCTTTGCGCTTGGCTCATCTGCTGCATTCGCGTTGCACTCATTTTTTGCACTGAAGTGCTGCTTTGTTTTGCAGACAAGGCATTCATCGATGAAAGCGGGGAATCACCCTTCTGACTTTTCCCGATGTCAGCATAACTGCTAGCTGACACAATATATGGCAATGGGGGATCATCATCTTGTGGTTGCAATGATTTCATTGGCTGTATATTGTGTATATGTGCAGCTGCTGTGCTTGTAGGAACGTAGAGAGTATTCTGGATGACACTACAGCCAATCTTCTTAACACTATTTGTAGATGAGGTGGAAGCATTATATGTAGATGACATTATCACAGTGCCAGCCATCATGGTTGTTTGGGTATTGCCTTCTGAATCATAATTTGGGCTCGCAACGTCGGACTCCTTTGCAAACATTATTTTCTTTTCTGAGGGAGTCTGCTGGACTTTCGATTTCCCTCCAGCTTGCAATGCAGTCATGTTTATCTTATAGTCATTTGCTTTATGAGCCACATCGGCCACTGTTCTCCCAACAGCTACTTTATTACCTTGCGGTGGTTTCGCCAACGAGCATACACCAACTATTTTCGGTAGTCCTGCCACGTTGCTGATATTCAACCCGGAAACAGAACCACTGAAGACAGTTGATGGTGTTCTTGCTCCGGCTTTGGTGTTCTTTTGCTTGCCAACTTCACAAATCTCTCCTGGAGCTGGAGTTGGTTCATCTTTGGTGAGATCAATACTTTCACAGTGACGTGTTCCGCTGCGCTCCGTAAGTAACTGATCGCCAATAATATTAGGTTTTCCTTCTAGAATTTCAGCTAGTGCAACACTCTGATCTTCTCCTGTCGATGCGACATCCATCACTGATACTGCTGAACCATTCACTCCCTGCTTGCTACACCCTGTCTGCAAACCTTTGCTATCAGATAACGGATCTTGCCTCGTTTTTTTCATCTTTTTGCCCATGGCTTTGTCCCCAAAGTTCCCCGCGTCTTTCTTGCGAGCCGTCGTTCTTTTCTTGCTATCTTTTATTCTTCTGATAGCTCTCTCTTGCACTCGAATTAGTTCTCTCAGTCGCTGGATTTTTCTTTCCCGTATTTTCAACGCACTTGTCTCAGAAGATTGCGTCAATGCTACTCCAGTCCTACTTCCTTCTTCTACTTGCTCTGAATCAATCTTTAAGCCTTCTTTATCACTGTTTTTAACCCCTTCCATGTCATCTAAGCGCTTCCTCACAGTTATTACTTGCATACATTTGTCTTTGACAGCCACTGCTTTACCATCAACCGTTTTCGTATACGATGCGGTTTCGTCACACATAATTTTGACCGAAACCTTAACCGTCATCACCTGCCTCTTTGATGCACATTCTACTTGATTCGTGAGCAGAGGCCTTTTCTCTTGCTTGCGGTTTTTGTCAAAATCGGTCCCTACACACACACCTGACACAGAGCTAATCTGCCTTTTCCCATAATTTTCCACGTCTACCACTTCTTTCGTAGCAGTCATGTTGACATTAGATTTCCCTTCTTCCTTTCTATTCATAGCATCTGCTCCGTATTGCTCAGTCCTTCCGTCACTCATCATCTTTTTTGACTGTGTTCCATTCTTTGGCGTCACCATTTGGTTTTCGGCTAACTTTGCCCTTTTCATTTTCTGCGTCGATCCGTTACTCGATGCATTGCTTTGCATTTTGCTCTTCTGCAGTTGCAGCGGCAATCTCAAGTGATCATTCGTTCTCGATGATCTTATACTCTTCCTGGCAGTCACAGCTTCTTTCCTGCCTTTTTCCACCTCTAGCCCTCCAGTGCCCACATTCCGCTGATCAGCCTGTGTAACTGTCTTCAGCTCTGTTATTTTCTTTTCAAATGGCAAATCTAGACTTAACTTCTTGGCAATACCAAGATCAGCTGATGCTCCCCGCGCTCTTTCGGCTGGGAGCTCTCTTTTTAGTCTTTTCCCTGTGCTGTTGTTGTTGTTTCTTTCATGTTCCACCCTCAGCTTGAATTTTTCAATCAACCTTTGGGCAGCTGTGAAAATCGATTTCGACACATCCATTTTCTTTTCCTCTCTTTCCCCTTCTTTAATTATCGCTATGTCTGAATTCTTTCCACTGTTTTCCTCACCAACAAAACGAGAGCATCTTTCAAGATTATCCTCCTCTGAGTCCTGCATACTATTCCCTTTTGCTGCACTTTCATTTCTTTCCAAATTGTCATCACGGTTTTCACCAACCGCATCCACGTCTTTTGAATCCAAGAAGGAACTTTCATTGCGTTTCCATCCCTCTAAAACATCTTCTCCCAAACAGCCAACATTTTTTTCTGGAGCCAAAATTTCTCCACTAGGCTTTTCCCACGCATGTGTCTCATCACTGCGTTGCTCCTTTTCACTTATATTACTTTTACTGTCAAGATCACTCCATACCATAAGGTCATTGTCACTTTCCTCTTGATTTCCCAGTAACAACGAAGACGCAATTTCCATCGCTTCTTGCTCTCTCACTATTTCATTCTCGTTTTCAATTTTGTCAAATTCCTCTTTTTCTTTTGTTTTCATTTCTGATTTATTCAAATTAAAGCCATCCACTTCTGATGTTACCACAACTCGTGGATAATTCCTGATGTCTCTTGGCTCTCCTGCAGTTTCCCTCACTTCTAGAACACTTTTTATCAGATCATTTGAATCAGTTTCTCCTACCACTTTGTCTACAATATCGTCTGTAGCTCCTTTACTTCCTTCTTCCTTTTTGACAGCAGATCCATCAGCACTAATGTTTGACTCGATGGCCTTTTCACTTGTGACATTTGACTCAATGGCATTTTGACTAGTGGCATTTGACTCCAGCGCATCTTGACTTGTGGCATTTGACTTGACAGCTTTTTGACTTGTGACATTTGACTCGATGGCCTTTTGACTATTGCAATTTGACTCTAGTGCATCTTGACTTGTGGCATTTGACTCAATGGCCTTTTGATTAGTAGCATTTGACTCCAGCGGTTCTTGACTTGTGACATTTGACATAATGCCTTCTTGACCTGTGACACCTGATTCAAGCGCTACCTGACTTGTAACATCTGACTTGATTGCTTTTTTATTCATAGCCTTTGACTCCATTGCTTCTTGATTTGTACTATTTGACTCAACAGCTTTTTTAGTTGTGACATCTGGCACCTGCTTTCCCCATTTTTCATTGCTTTCCTGAGGTAACTTGGCAAGACTTAGGCTCTTGACCTGCTGGACTTTTGCATCACCTTTCACCACCTCATTCACATGAATTTCTCTTTTCAATGAAATTCTTTCTGCTAATTTCTTCAAGTTGTGTAATACATCTCCTGCAACTGATAACTTTGGGTTATTTTCCAATACTGAATCCTTCTCTGTCAATTTAGGCGACTTAGACTTTTTGTTACTGCTCTCCTCAGACATGGCTTTTTGTACTCCAACATAAGAATGCTTAGGAATGCATTTTGTAGGCGAATTACGAATGTCTTTCACAAAAGAGGTACTGGTATCTGCAGGGCTTATATTGACTTCTTGTATGCAAACATTTTGATCCTGATTTGCAGTTAGTACCTTGGTACGTAAAAATGGAATAGACTTTTGAGTTGATTTCATAAGAAACAATTTGAATTGGCCATTACATTCAGAATTTCACAAAATCAATTAAACATATTGGCTTTTTGATTAGATTGAAAGAAAAAAGGCAATCAAGTCAAATGCCAAAAGTCAAAAGAAATGAACTTAAACGTCACAGCTAAGTAAGCAATGAAGTTAAATTTTCAGTTTCCTGGACCTTTTGTCAAACACTAAGAACAAAGCAAAGGTGGTGCAAACATATTGGCAATTATTATTATTTAAGACTGATATAGAGGCTATGAATTCTAGGCCAGTGCAGCAAGACAAAGTGGATGAAAACTTACAAGGAAGAAAAATGTCAACATAGATAATGCAGATGAAATAATTGAAGAGAATAGTAGAAGAATTCTGCAAATGGAATATTATAGAAATAGAGTAGGCAAATAGGTCTTTGTTCTACAAAGCTTCAAATAAGACCACATCATCATCAATTAAGAACAAAAAGCTTAGAAATTGATCCATTTTTTCAACATCTAATGCAGATGTGAATGTCAACAGAAAATCAGTAGCTTCTATGGAATCACGTTTCAACTTTTCTGTGCAATATTGGAAGTGTGATACGGAGGCTACATGAATTAAGTGGTCAGTGGTTTTTAGAAAAAGTTAGGATGAAAAGTAGGATTGCATGTTGAATTTGAAGACTAAGACTGATAATCTTCTAGATAGCTACTTACTGGAAAATGCTCCATAAAGAAAAGGATACTCAATGGAAATTCAATTTAGCCACAAACTAGAAAAGTATTTTCAAAAGAAATTATTTATCTTTTGGTGCACTCTTAACTACAGTCTTTACAAGAACAGCTGGCAAAGACTGGAATGCTTCCACAACATTATGTTCAGGTGAAAAGCTTCAATCATGGCCATTATGATTATTATCCGGAAAAATCCTTATTTTGATTCATTTTAAAATGCAATGATGGTGAGAGAACACAAAAGCAAAATTACCAATGCATTTTCAGCCAAATTTTTGCTGCTGCCATCTGTGCTGCTGGATAATTGTGAACACTCTCTCTCTTGGTACAATTCGGAGTGATTTTGACCAATCATTTGGTGAGTCTTTTCAAAACTTCATCTGATGAGCCAGTATTCTTCTGCATTTTCTGTAAATTTAAAAGAGAAGACAACATTTTTATCTCAAAAAGCTGCAAAGGTCTTCACAGACTGATATCTCAAGAGAATTGAAAGCAAGGAAAATATAAAGGTTTTCTGGATAGATAAGATGAATCATAGACAAAACACATATATTTTCTTCCACTGACTTAATGCAAAGCATCACAGAGAGTGTTATATTCATGCATCTACATATGCATATTTATGTAAATGTATATAATATATATATGAATACAAAATAAATCTACATGCATGTCAGTTACATAAACTGCTATCAGCATGTGACTATCAACTTACCCAGTTAGGATTTGATTATACATCAACATATTATGAAAACAATTATCATGAGTATGAGAGAAACTGATTCCACTGATAATGATTACTTTTGAGTTACTGATTATTTTTATGGTCATTATTAGTGATTATGATTGTTCAGAGGTGATGTAATCATCACAATTATAATTAGAGTTTGGTTTAGTAATTATGACGATTATAATGAAAGGTTGGCTATGGTGATAATGATCAATAAGGTAACAAATGGAATACAGTGACGACAATGGTTTGGTACATAAATTGCTTGCAGTGATTATGCTGACTTGAGTGAGAGTCTAATTACCTTGATCTTGATGACTATAGTGATGACAGCGGTTAAGACTAGTTAGGACAAGTTAGCATAATTTATAGCAGAACATTTGAAAGACCCAAGAGAATATGGAGTGACGGTATTAGACAGTGGATAGGTATGGGCTTAACGGAAGCATCGAGAAGAATTGAAGACAGAATGAGATGGAAGACGGTTGTTCATACATGGGTGCACCAACGGCCTCTTCAAGGGCTATGGCATGATGATAAGCGTAATTTATGCACCCTCCACCAATATGAGAAGCAAACTTACTGTAGAAGCTTTATTGAGCTCCTTCTCTACTTAATTCAAAATTAGCGAACTGAGTGAGTCTCTGAAAGGATCTGATGATAATGAGGTCACATGTGAAATCTGGTTTGTGCAAGGATTTACTTTGCGTCTTAGAAGCCTCGGGATACTGATTTTGGTCCCTTCAAAGCAATATTGATGAAGATGTTTGTTTAGAAAATCTCACAGAATTTTCAAATGATCCTGATGATTCTGGTTGAGATTGGGCCATTAACATTAGCAAATATTTCATTAAACACAATATATAACAACTTCATCAGATATTAGAAGCTGGTAGTATTAGCTACTCTTCATATATGTATAGCAAAATAAACGCACAAAACATTTTCATAATCTTCATCATGAACTTGAACAAAGCTCCCCTCTCTAATAATCTCCTTCTCTAATAATCCCCTCACTCTTTGAAGCCACTCTCTGGAACGCCTAGAATTGAATACAAGCCCCCACCCCCTTGGACGTTGATGGAGCTTTCATGATGTTTTATAAAAATCTGAAAGCGCTCCATATTCATTATAACAATCATCATTATTATTATTATTATAAGAATCCATCATTTTTACAGGGCGATTCAGTTATCTAAAATACATTGCCTGTGAGTTACTCTCTCTAAAAATTTCCTAAAACCAAATTGATTTTGTGATATGATGATGATGATTGGCCTTTTCTGTCGCTGCAGACGATCATTGAATAGGTTGCTGGCTATCGCTGTGGCGACCGCGTTCTTGTAGTCTGTGCCGCCAGCTGGCTCGATCAGTTGCCAGTTGAGATTATACTGAGATAATTATTATTATAAGAATCCGTTATTTTAACAGGGTGATTCAGATATCTAAAATACATTGCCTGCAAGTTGCTCTCTCTAAAAATTTCATAAAACCAAATTGATTTTACGATATAAGCATGTTAAATCTGCTCTAAAGAAATGTTATATTGTACAGAAGGCCTATTACTAATCTTTATTAGACTGTTCCTTGATTCATAGCAGTTTCCCATAGCTGACGAAGCAAAGCTATATAAATATTGATGTATTATTACAATCCTTATGATCATTCTAATTATGGAGATGCGTAAATGCATTGAAATTGACCAAAGTCATCTTAATCACATCTCAGCCAAAATCTCCTCCATCATTATCCGTGCCACTCATTACATCTTTTGCCCATGAAACAAACTATGGTCAAACCCAGATTTTCTTCCTTATTAATTAATATTTACTTAGTAATTCAACTTTTTTCCTTCTCTATTCTTATTGTTGTTAGTCGCTGTAAGCCAGTCAAATGCAAGCTACCGTTTTAGTGAGATTTCTATTTAATAATAGAAGGAATGTTGAAAAAAAAATATTGTCTGGAGGCCTAAATCACAGGATATCTTATGTCAACAATGTCCACACACATTGGAATATAGTAAGGTTACCGATCATTAAAGCCCACAAGATAGATATATCACGTGTTTTACTTCATTCAAACTTCATGCCACAAGAAAATTTTGCCTATTGTTTTAATCATACAAAGATCAGATCAGATAGGCAAAAGACGCTGTTTCAACTGCTAACTAGCACTGAAAAATACTCTTGCATACATCTAGATCGCTCTAGATCTCTGGTGTTTGAAATTAAACTTTCAAGAGGAATTGCTGTACTGAAATGCGGTATGCCACCTTTGATTCACTCTTTGATGACAATGGGAGAAATTGCGGTGGACTATCGGACACCGGCGTCCGCCGATCTCAAGGATATATAATCCGAGAAAAACCGCTGATTTTTGAACACAACGAAATATAACTAAAACTATACATCAAATGAAGCCATTAGAATTAATCCAATTACCTTCTAATGAGGAAATTTTTTTATTACTTTCAAAACTATGATCGCCAAATGATTAACATGCGATGTTCAAAAATCGCCAGGTTTCCCGCCAATTTTTTATGCTCGGCTACCATTTATAACGTCATAACAACATACCCAGCCAATTTTTGCAGGTGTCATGAATGGACACAGTTGTTGCAGAACTGATTTTAATTGTATTTCTTGAAATTGTTAGGGTTTGAAAGTTCCAATAAAGCTTCAGGCCAAATTTTTTCAACTTAGGCCGTGTTTCAACATAGGATTTGACGCTCATGCGCAGCACGTTTTTTATGTACTGCGCATGCTCGGTACAAAATAAAGATTTGTCGGAAGTGTCATGTCCTTTTTTGTCATCAGCCAGCTTGATCATCAAATAGGCCAATGAAACTACTCAGCTATCCCAGCTCAAAACTGCTACTGACATACACGCTCTGTGCCAGCTGGCAAGCAAGAGGCGCTGAGCTGATATTGTGGATGCAATGGGAAGGATGCAACGAAAAGCAATTCAATTTTCCAACCGCGACAGCCCTCTCTGGCTCATTGCTAGACCGGAAGTTTCTCGTAGCAATGGATTGACATTTGCAAATATCCATATCATTGAAAAGGCCGAGTAGGTTAGGCCCAATGTTCATGCCTTTTTTACCCGTTTCTTCAACTTCCCAACTCAGTCTATCTTTGGCCTAAGTACCTCGTTACTTCAAGCAACTTGATTGAAAAGAAATATACATTTTAAGAATCTTTGCAAAGCTTTTTCTCAGGCACTCTGTAGAACGCAAATTTCCGAAATTACAAGTTGCAGCAACCTACTGATCAGACAGCCAATTGCTTTATGTCATGCTCTGTTGCTAAAAATTTTACAACATTTGTGGAAGAAGAAATTTTACCTCACTTGTACGAAGTTAAGGAACTCGGCAATGCGATAAAGTCTGGATGAAATGGTCATTGCTAGAACTTCATTTATGATTGCTTTAATGCTTTGGAATCCCTACAACTTCGTAATTTCCATGTTTATGGAGCAAAATTCCCTTTCAACTGGCTACACGAGTAAGCAGTTCTCGTACCCTTTATGTGTTGTTACGATGACGTCGAGTCATCAGTCAGATTTCGTGTCAGTCCAGTTTTTAGTGCCTCTACTTAAACCAATAAGCTATATCAATATCTAAAGTTAGTATTTGCAGTAGCATAGAGGAAAATACCAATTCAAACCAGCTAATGGTAACAAAATATATACAAGCTGTATGAAGAAAATAAGTATATGTATGAATGAGCGACACATTTTTACAGGTGCATCTGTCTCCAGTCCAGCCATTCATTATTTTTTTAAGCAGGCGAGTCTTGGTTTTGTTTGCTATTAACATCTAGAATTTTCCATAGGAAACTACTTTTCAAAGATAGTGGTTCGAGTCAAAATTTCGTTGTCTTAATTGATAGTAGCGAAACTTTTGCGAACCTTGTGAGGTCTTCTGTCCTTGGTTCGAGCCCCACCGTCGGAACCATTTTACCAGAAGCCAACAGTCATTTCGGCTGTCCATCCTTTCGAGGTTGGTAAACGAGTACTCAGAAGCAACTCTGAGGGCACGAGCACTGGACACACATTGATAACAGCTAATCCAAAGTGTTTCGTCCAGTATAGATAGCTATTCGTAGTTCGTAGTTCGTTCATAGCTTGCGTGAATTTTAACATGACAAGCAACTAATAACAACCATGTTCACATGATCATCTCAAGAACATTGACGTCATGATCCTCATGAATTTTTCCACCACCTACAGGTAATAACCTCTCCATTGTCAAAGGAATCCCCATTGTGCCGATCTTCTTGCGCATCGGTCCGCCATTTTTCTTACCTCTGAGTCCATCTGTCAATCATAGACCGTCGAACCAGACGGAAAGACCCTGCTCAAGCAACTGACAGAGGCTTCAACTGCCAATGTGGAAAGAAATGTGCTTCAGCAGCTGGACTGGCGGCCACCAACGCTTATCCCACTGAACTGAACTCTTCCCTCCGTCGTGACCGAAACCGGTCTGACTTTCAACAACACCACTGGATGTCACTCTAATTTCCTAATTATTTCTTTGTGTCCGTGATTGCTGACATGGATATTCGTGTCATCTACGCAATTAATCACCATGTAATCAAACACAAATGTAAATAGATCGTTGAGTTAGATGTCGAAAAAGACAGGTCCGAGAACAGATCCCTGAGGCACTGTATGTCTTATGTTGCTCCTTTCCCTGTAAGATCCAGTAACTTTAACTCACTGCTTTTTAACTCTGATAAAGCTATATTTAAGTCTAAAGCAATATATAAAGATTATTCATATCTATCTAGACGATATCTCACAGAGATGTGATTTTAAACTTCTTGTTTGTGATACGCCATTTACTTTCTTATTCTATTTTCTTATTTTACCTTCTCTTGATGTCAATCTGGTCGTCAATTAACAGGAGCAGTGACGTTGAATTGTTTGTCCTGTAGAAAAATTCGTATTACTTTTTGTATGTCACTTGCTCTCTTTGTCAGTGGCCAGAACGGCTTGGATCTTGCGTTTCAAAAATACTCATCAAATTTTGATCGCTTTACGGGGATCCCTGCAGATTAGATGATTACATTTTTCTGCAGTTCGAAAATTCGTGTTCCTGTTCCAACGTCATCTCATACTTTTGGAAGCCAAAATTTTTTTGGCTCTCCCAAATGTTTCGACTATAATTGGAATGAATTTCGTTCACAATTTCCATATTTTCTACAATTCTCGTGCTATATCTTGCTATTTTTCTATTTTTTCATCTCTTTTGCACTCTTTTTCATCTACTGAATTACATTGTGGCAAAGTCTTCCAGTTTGCATCATGTCTTTTCCTTATCAATGAGAATGATATCAGATCTTCTCGCCTGTATGACAAGGTCTATCTGAATATCGAATTCTCACAGTAACTTACAGCTGTCATTTTCGGTAACCGTATCTTGTTACTGCCAATCCATCTTTTCGAACACAATTCCCAATGGATTTTTCTTCCATCACAATCGTGGCTTTATTTACACTCTAGTGGGACCAGCATGCTACATTCATTGGCAATGTGATTCACCGTTTCATCAGCTTTGTCAGACACATACGAAATTTGCTTCTTCCTGTGCGCTGTCAATCTTGGCCTTAATAATATTGATTCTCATTGCTGTTCATTGACCTGCTAGTATCAATGATTTGGTTTCACGTTTCACTCTTGTTCCTTCAAGTCACCTCACTTTTTCTTTTCCTGTTTCATCATAAGTTTGTTGTAAAAAGTTTCAATGAACTTGTTTCTCTTTCCACTCCTGTTGCCTTTCAACCACTTTTTCTTCTAGATTATCCTTCCTTTCTCTTGCAGCCACTACCAATCATTCACAGAAATTTCTCAAGAAATTTGTCAGTCCAAGCTTAGCAAGATCAACACTGTCTCCTATGCTCAATCTTCGTCTGCCCTCTTCTTTTCTGGAGATGTGCAATATGTTTGTGTTGCGCTTCGGGTGCAACCCTTTATTCATCATGATTGATTCTCCTGTCTTCTGAGCAGCATCCTGTTCCTCTTCCTTGGCCCAGTCTAAAAACACAGCTGAGTACATTATCAAAGAAACTGGCCATGTTATTATCCCATTAATTATTTTTTCCCTATTCAATTGCGTTTCCAGAACTTTTCACGCTCATCTTTTAAGTTCTTTTATGATCTTATAACCACAGCAACAAGCTGAAGGAAAAATCTGTTTCATTGCTATTAGGCAACAACAACCTTGCTTTGGATGAAAACCCGCGACTCCTTGGAGGCCACTTTGACAAGAATCTAGATTGGACGAGCCATTTACGAGAATTGCTGTCAAGTTGCGGTGGAAAAATAGCCGTCTTAAGAAAACTAAAAAACTTTACAACATTAAGGCTTCGGAAACAGCAGATAGAGTCACTTATATTTTCGAAAATTGACTTGAATGACTATGTTTGTTCCCCATTAACCATTATGCAATTAAACATTCTACAACGTTTGCAAAACGTGGCAGCAAGCTTCGTACTTGGCAGACATTGTTCAAGAGATGACATTGTAAGACTGAACTGGCTACCAATTAAAGAAAGGAGAGAATGCAATTATCTTAAGCTGACACATAAGGCTATTCACTCTGACAACTGGCCAGATGCAAATAAACTGGAGATAGAAAAAACGGGTAGAGCATTGCGAAACAGCTATGAAATAAGACTTAAGACATCATTAATTAATGGTACTTTCCAAGATGAAGCAAGCAAACATTTTAATCAGTTTTAAACAGAAATAAGCAACGCTAAGAATCTTACCCCATTCTGTTCAGCCTTGCGGAGTCATTTATTTGCGCGTATCAATGAACAATGAAAAGACGCCAGTAGCAATTTTCTTATCAATGTTTTAACTTTTTAATCGCTTGTAACACAATTCAATTTAGCTATTTTTGATTTAGATAAAGTAATTTTTTTTCTTTTTGTAAGAGATGAAGAGCCACAACTATTGTGGATAAGCTCATCGTTGCCATGTATGTATGTATGTATGGCTATGTATGTATGTATGGCTATGTATGTATGTATGGCTATGTATGTATGTATGTATGTATGTATGTATGGCTATGTATGTATGTATGGCTATGTATGTATGTATGTATGTATGGCCATGTATGTATGTATGGCTATGTATGTATGTATGTATGTATGTATGGCTATGTATGTATGTATGTATGGCTATGTATGTATGTATGTATGTATGGCTATGTATGGCTATGTATGTATGTATGGCTATGTATGGCTATGTATGTATGTATGGCTATGTATGTATGTATGTATGTATGGCTATGCATGTATGTATGTATGGCTATGTATGTATGTATGGCTATGTATGTATGTATGTATGTATGTATGTATGGCTATGTATGTATGTATGGCTATGTATGTATGTATGTATGTATGGCCATGTATGTATGTATGGCTATGTATGTATGTATGTATGTATGTATGGCTATGTATGTATGTATGTATGGCTATGTATGTATGTATGTATGTATGGCTATGTATGGCTATGTATGTATGTATGGCTATGTATGGCTATGTATGTATGTATGGCTATGTATGTATGTATGTATGTATGGCTATGCATGTATGTATGTATGGCTATGTATGTATGTATGGCTATGTATGTATGTATGTATGTATGGCTATGTATGTATGTATGTATGGCTATGCATGTATGTATGTATGTATGTATGTATGTATGGCTATGCATGTATGTATGGCTATGTATGTGTGATCTTCGCTCTGATTCCTTACCCTTTTACTTCGTCAAATTGTGACATCCAAGATATTTATAACCCTGTTTCCTTGTAACGATTTCATTACCTTCTCGTGTGGCATTTATATATACATTTACCTACAATTTTCATTCCCGTTATTATTTCAGTGTTTAATATTCTGACACTGTTACCTACAAATCATCCAAAAGCGGCCGTGAATTTGGCGCGATTCGCAAATCTTACCGACATTAACTGATAATGCCAACACGTAATTTAGATTTAATAAGATCCTTGCTGCCTTGACAGTTAAACTCTAGTGATACACAAACACAGTAGATTGCAGTTGACTGACCCGGAATCCTTGTGAGACAATTAAAGTGACTTAGAACTGTACAGCATTTGCTATTGGTAACCATTTGACCGTAATCCTTGCACCTGATAATCTATACAGTGCCTCATCAATAATTCCGTTTTCCTTTGCATAGGCAGCTGATATTAACATTGCCCTGTCACCTGTCGTTGTGAGCATTTTTGAAGAGTCTTTTTGTCTTCTTGGGCTCAATCGAAGACCTTCGGTGATTGCAATGAGCAAGGTTTGTAAACTGCCTGCTACTGTATTTCGTATTAAGCTGGTTAAACTACTATGACAGAGCTTTTTATGAAACACGAACTGTGCATTTGTTTGAATTGAGGAATGAGTGAACGAAGAGATAACGCTCTTTGAATACAGATCCACGTAGTGTAAATGTTCACTTGTACATATCATTATGTGTGAATGTGTGAAATCATATTCAATTAACGTAGTTCAAGGAGTATGAATCACATCAAGATGACAGGTTAAATCGCAGAATGATTACGTAAATATGTCAATGTCTTAAAGCAATCAAGGATGCTCGAAGCTAGTATGCATAATCATCAGCATCGTCATAATCAGCATCAACATCATCACCATCATCATCATCACCATTATCGTCATCATCATCATTATCATCATCATCATCATCATTATCATCATCATCATCATCATCATCATCATCATCATCATCATCATCATCATCATCATCATCGTTAGCATCAGTATCATCATGAAACAAGTTTGACTCCTTGAAATTCCTGATAGCCAAAAATTTAGACATCCTTGTTGTTAGTGAAACATAAATTGATGGCATATGCCCTCCTGGTCATCTTTTGATTGAAGGATTCAAGCATCCTCTGAGATATGATCGGAACCAAAATGGGGGATGAATATTAGTCTATGTACGAGAAGGGGTCCCCTCTAAGGAACTAAAATTTGAATTTCCTGCTAGTATGGAATGCTTGATCATAGAAATAAATGTTCATGAGAAGAAATCGGCCATGCTGAGTATCTATTGCCCTCCATCTCAAGATGAAAAACGATTCTATGAAGAGCTTGGTAAAGCTATGGATTATTTAAGTGATCCCTATGAAAACGTTTTAATTCTTGGCGATCTCAATAATGAGGAAACCGATCATGAGATCAGAAATTTCTTGGATCCCTATGGCCTAAAAAATCTGATCAAAACAGCAACGTGGTTTACGTCAGATACTAATCCTAGCACTATTGATTTGATATTGACGAACAGAAAAAGATGTTCGTCTAATACGTTAGCTACCGAAACAGGATTATCCGATTTTCATCGAATGGTATCAATGGTTTTAAAGAATGGATTTGTAAAGAGAGGTCCCAAAATTATAAATTACCTTGGCTGTAGCAAATTTGATCCTGTAAAGTTTAGGAGTAACCTACATGACGAATTAAGTAGATGTTGCAGAGATGGAACCACTTATGACAATTTCAATGCTACGATTGAAAAAGAGGTTCTTAATAAGCACGCTCCCCTCAAGAAGAAATCTGTTCCGGCAAATGATGGTCCTTTTATGACAAAAGCCTTAAGGAAGGCAATTATGCTAAGAACAAGATTACGTAACATGTATAACAAATTTAAAACGCAAGAGAAATGGAATGCTTTCAAAAAGTAGCGCAACAAATTTACAAAGATATTGCAAAAAGCGAAGGTTGATTACTATGGAAATCTCGACTTGAAAGATATTTCAGACAATGGAAAGTTTTTGGAAAACGGTAAAGCCTCTTCTTTCCGATGAAATTCAAACCCCTGGAAGCATTACCTTGCTTGAAGGTGAAGAACTGATCTCTGATGATAAGAAAGTTGCCGAAATCCTAAACGATTACTTCGTCAACATAACTGCAAGCCTAGAAATTTCAGAGGTAGAGGAGAATTTGATAGAAACAAATGAATTTCGTGACCCTATAGATGTTGCCGTAAATATGTACAAATGCCATCCAAGTATACAACTGATAAAGCAGAGGGTAACTGAGAAATCGCTTTCCAGCAAATTTCTTTGGAAGAGATATTGTATCAGCTTAAGGGCTTATATCCGACTAAAGCTTCTCCTTTTGACAACATACCTGGGAAAATATTAGCTGAACATTCTGATTTATTTGCCCCATTGCTACAACTTTTCATCAATGAGAGTATAGATACAGGCAAGTTTCCAAAATAATTAAAGAAAGGAGACATTACATCCCTCTTTAAGAATGGTGATGCCTTTGCAAGAAAGAATTACAGGCCTATAAAAGTCTAACCGGCTATATCCAAAATTTACGAAAGAACATTCTCAGGTCAAATTGCTAATTGCATGGAAAATATCTTGTCTCCTTATCTTTGTGCGTATCGTAAAAGCTATAGCACCCGACATGCACTCCTTAGATTGATTTAAAAATGCAGATCTTTCCTAGATGTGAAAGGGCTCGCAGGCGCAATTCTAATGGACCTTTCGAAGGCGTTTGACTGTCTGAATCACGAACTATTCATTGCAAAGCTTGAAGCTTGCGGTCTCAGTGGATCTGCCCTAAAACTTGTTCATGACTATCTTTCGAATAAGAAACAGCATTTTAGATCAATGGGTCATTTAGTCCCTGGCAGGAATCAATCAAGGGCATTCTGCAGGGTTCTGTTTTGGGGCCCCTCTTATTTGATGTATTTATAAATGACCTTTTCCTTTTGGTGGAAGAGACTGAGATTTGCAATCATGCTGATGACACGACTATCTATGTGTTCGGTCATGAACTAGAACATATTGTATCTAGCCTTGAAACAGATGCTCAGAAGCTCTCTAAGTGGTTTCTTGATAACAGTATGAAACTGAACCCTGACAAATGTCATCTTTTGATTTTTGGGGAGAAAATCACTGACGTATCATTGCAGATTGGTGCAACTAAAATAACAGAATCTGTTGCAAAAGAACTTCTAGGTGTAACACTGGATTAGAACCTAAATTTTATTTTATGGTTAGTTGTTCACCATCATTATCATCATTAGCATCATCATTAAAACCATCATTGGCATCAGCATCATCATTATCATAATAATCATCATCATTATCATAATCATTATCATCATCATAATCATTATCATCATCATAATCATTATCATCATCATAATCATTATCATAATAATCATCATCATCAGCATTATCATAATCATTATCATAAACATAATCATTATCATCATCATCAACATCATCATCAACATCATCATCATCATCATCATCATCATTGGCATCATCATCATCATCATCATCATCATTGGCATTATCATCATCATCATCATCATCATTGGCATCATCATCATCATCGTTGCCATCATCATCTACTGCCACTACCACTGTCAATACCACTGCCACTGCCACTACCACTAGTATTAAATCTACCACTTTAAACATAATGACAATTAAAATCCCGCGCATTACACAACGTTCATGAAGCTAACAGAGTGATACCATATACATGACAAAAAATGCCAAAAATTGTTTGCAAAATAAGCAAATCTAATTAAGATATTTTTGAAAAGTACGTATTTTCAATCTCCTCTTGAAAGCTTCAAGGAAATCCATTGCTCGGCAACGTGTATGGTAGTGTGCTCCAAAGAAGAGGAGAGACACCTGTTAATTCACGACCTCCAGTGGCTACCAGTCTTTCCTTGGTGTTTCGATAGCAAGGTAATCATGAGCAGATTTTTGTTCACCACACTGGTAATCGTAATGTGAATGTAATGTGAATAACTGCATTTAAAGTCGACGTTAAGGTCGTATACTTTATCATGGAGGATGTTGGCAATCAGTGAAGCTGTTTTAACACTGGGATTACGTGACTGTGTCTTTCAACACCATTCCAAATCCTTGCAACGTTATTCTGAATTCTTTTTTGAAAACATGGATAGCTTCTTCTAAAAAGTACATGACTGAATTTTTCAGCTCCCTAATTGCCTATATTCTCTGTCTTTGCCGATATTTTTCATTTTGTCTTCCTATGCCTCCAACCCGAACTATCTGATATCTAATTCCGTCGCAAATTTTCTTGATGGTTGAAAGGATTCACTTCTCGATAGTTCAACCCTGTATGATATTGAGGTATTTTTTCGCAGATTATCTGCCAGTGATAATGTGGGATCAAGGCTTTTGCTCTTTGCTCCATCCTGTTAATCTGTGCATGCCACATTTTTTGTATCTGGAGAGCAGTTTTAGCTACTTCTTTGATAACTCCTGTGACTAAGGTCGCAATATATCGGGTCGCCCGTCGCGTAT
The DNA here is from genome assembly GCA_964026355.1 of Pseudorhiza aurosa. Lineage (NCBI taxonomy): Eukaryota > Metazoa > Cnidaria > Scyphozoa > Rhizostomeae > Lychnorhizidae > Pseudorhiza > Pseudorhiza aurosa. Next base: position 7,025,303 of record OZ032127.1, on the reverse strand, counting down.
ACTCCAAAATTAGACTGGCTGCAACAGCATGATGCCAGGTGATACAGCAGAGATCACATCGAAGTAGGCGTAGATTTTTGCTTTTGCGACTTGCCCCCTGCCACTAAGCTTCGTGTAGCGCAGGTGATGTGGTGTTAGCAATGACAATTAATGCTTAGGTGCTAAGAAAAAGACAAGTTTAGAAGATGTTTCGAACGGTTGAAATGTTCAGTTAGGTGCATAACTCAGCGTCAAATCTGCTTTGAAGTCCAAGTGTCTTTCGCGTTATTTCTTGAGATGTATGAAGATATTCACATTGACTATTTCATATCAGTTATGGCCTAACAAAAATATCCTCCTTTATCATCGCACCTCTGATTACATCTTCTGCTCCAGAATGAAACAGTATCGAACTCAGAGCCTGTTTTCAATCTGGTTTTTCTTAAAAATCAAATATTGCTGACAACTGTATTTTTGTATAGTGTGAATTCCCTTTCTTACAGATAAGTATTTGAAGCGTTTAAAAGTATGCAATGAAATGGTGAAGTTTGAAAAATTTGAATTGGTCTGTGGCTTTGCTTCACTCGTGAAAAATCCCCTTTGCCTCCGAACCAAGTAGACTTATTTTACCTAAATTTGGAAATACCAGGGTATACAAAACACGATCTAAGTGTGCTATACATTTACCAAGTTAACAGTGTGTGATTTCGGCAAAGCAAGCTAAGATTTTGATGTTGAAAAAAAGTTGCCAAACAGTGGCTGGTGCTTTCAATCGCTCTCAAGTGCGGAAGAAACCGGTCAAGCTTGCTTCAAGGGAAGTGGGTCTTTTAAAACCAGCTACGAAGCTTAATCTATTTTCAGCATAATCGAAACCTGGAGTTTTGTTACGGAAATGGCTATCGCTAAAAGAACTGCATAGCATTCTTGATCTCGAGCTTACCAGAAACCTTAACTCCCGACGTTCTTTAGGTAAGTAGATTTTCATGAGGTGGTTTCTGTTGCCTGCCTCATCTTCTACCCAAGTCGTGCAGGACTCCAACCGACAACTCTCGCGTTATTAGCTCGCACGCTTACGAACGTTTCTTTCATATTTGGATAGTGTTTAAAGAATCGTGCTTTGCAAAAATCGTGAATCATGGGAATCGTCAACCATAAGAATCGTGAATCACAGGGGGCATGAATCATAATATTGGTGGATCATAGGAATCGTTGATCAAAGAAATAGTGAATCATAGAAATCATAGGTCACAGAAGTCTTGAATGTTTGAATTCATGAAAATGGCAAAGCTTAGAAATCATGAAATATAGCATGATCAGGTCATAGCATTACAGACGCAAAAATCCTGAATCACAGCAATCTCATGTCATGGGATTGGTGAATCATAGGAATCATGCATCATATGAATAATGAATCATTGAGATCTCGAATCATAGAAGACATAAACCGTGTTACATAATTTAACCCAACTGTTTATACGTCTTTAAACATAAAAAAATAAATAATTAGCAAGGTAAACACGGTTGTTTTTATTCAAATCTTCTCAGCTATACAAACCCGAATTCTTTTTCGTCCTGTTTTTCAACCATTGTAAGTAAAGGAAGGAATTTATTTTGAATCAAGTAGTATTCAAATCCTTTGACGTCCATTTTGCATTCCGTGTGCACTTACGTCCTCCATGTGTCACTTTTAAAACGCCATTGGCGAGGAAGGCAATGGGAAACCACCTCATAGATTCCACTTCCCTCGAAAAAGTCAGAGCCCTGTCTCTGGTTTCTGCTACGGTCAAAATCGAGTATGCAACGCAGAGTTGCTTTCAATCAATGCAAAAAATCTCTACGGCGAAAAATGTTTATTTTGGAATAAGGTGTAATCAAGTGGCTTGATCTCGAATCCGCCGTTATTTTTCTGATATCATGTATAATTTGTGTGCTATAAGCATTCTAACGTACACTTCACCGAAAAAGAACGAGAATAAACGAAAATGCAAAGCCTACATTGTGGCGCCACAAATTATATCACGATGAATCACGAGAATTTGTGGATCTCGGCAGGCATTTTGAGCTACTTGATGTTAAGGTGGCGTCAGTGTATTGGAGATAAAGCCCGTCATTTTGATCATAATCCGATAGATTCTCGTGAGAAAAAAGAATAACCGAGAAAGCTTTGTACGTCATTTTTACATCACAAAGTACGTCTTCGAGAATTCCTTTTGAGCAAATTCTGACCTCGAAAACGAACTTCAAACCCTTATAAAATGAAAACGGTACAAGGCATCAAAAAAATAATTGCAGATTCAAAATCAGGGCACTCGACTTAATCTAATTTGAAAATAAAAATGTTTCATTGGAGAAGCCCTTAAAGATGCTTTCCATTTCACCTCGTTCACCTCGTTCATTACGTCTTTCGTTTCTTCCTTCACTTTTTCATCATCTTTCGTTTCCTTCACTTTTTTCATCATCTTTCGTTTCCTTTACTTTTTTCATCATCTTTCGTTTCCTTCACTTTTTCATCATCTTTCGTTTCCTTCGCTTTTTCCATCATCTTTCGTTTCCTTCACTTTTTCATCATCTTTCGTTTCCTTCGCTTTTTTCATCATCTTTCGTTTCCTTTACTTTTTTCATCATCTTTCGTTTCCTTCGCTTTTTTCATCATCTTTCGTTTCCTTCGCTTTTTTCATCATCTTTCGTTTCCTTCGCTTTTTTCATCATCTTTCGTTTCCTTCGCTTTTTTCATCATCTTTCGTTTCCTTTGCTTTTTTCAACATCTTTCGTTTCCTTCGCTTTTTTCATCACTTGCTCTACTTTCTTGTTTTTAAAGTCAAATATTAGACTGAAGCATCTCCAGAGGTAAATTTAAGGGAGAAGAATTTCAGGAACACTTTATATTGGAATAAATTGGTTTCATCTGTAATCTAATTGACTGCTAAAGGGAGTGAATAGTTTTGATTCAATTTTTTGTGCCTTTCTGCTCTGCAATCTATATAAATGGGTAGAGTCCCCCATTCTGCTCTTTCAATGCTTTTTATTGATAACAGTGATTTACCAACTGAACAGATTAACCTATTAGAATTTGAAAGATTGTTATCTTTATCCTTTTTTGTGCTAATTCACTTTTTTCGGCATGGACCATTTGCTCCGCTGCTCCAGCGTTTGCCTGGGAATTTCGAGCTTCTAGGGTTGACACCAGTTCGCGCCAATTCGGTGTATGAGAAGGGCAAGGCTATTAATCCAATATGGGCAATCAAGCGTTTGGGAGCTGACTGGTGTGCATGCCGCTGTACCTCACTCAGTTGAAAGAACTTCCCTGGTCTATCGCTAAAGAAAAGATTCTTTGCAGAGTGGTTGAAACCCTACGAAAAAGCTTAACTTTCAGTTAGAGTAAAGAATACCGCTAGTGCTCTGTAATTATGACGAAAGAATCTCGATATAAAGCTTTATATAAAACTAGGAATTACCAAGACACTGCGCAATCAGCATTAACTATCAGCGTCCAAAAATCTTGGGTAGGGGGGCTTGAAAAAGTAGCAGCCACCCTTGACCCTGCTGTTCATTTTCGCTAGATATTCTCAGCCCCCTCCCCCTCCAATTTTAAGCACCATTAAATTGATTTTCCTGACCCACGCATTGCATTTTCTTCATGTTTTTGCAATCGAATTCAATGTATCACCTTAAGGAATTAGATAGCCCTTTCCGCCTTTAATGGCGTTGATTCAAGCGTCGCATGATCGCAGCTACTGCCAACAATTCACTTGATCTTATCTTCATCTTGTTTACCTCATTCCCTCCCATTCTCCACTCCCCCGTTGCTATGTTTTGCGTGTTCTTTTCCTAACGCATAATTCAGTTTGTAACAGGATTTCGTCAACAGCCTGCCAATTTCCTAAGCGATAATATTCTGGTTTCCGCGCCATTCAGACTTGAATGGTTGGAGTCGTTCCTTGGATTCTACGAACGAATCATACAATGGGCCGTTCATTTATGACTTAATCGTACAAACAACTTTAACTCTTTGGATATTTCATTGTTGATTCAATCGTAAAATCAGTCGTAAACTCAATCGTAAACTCAGTCATAATGTTACTTGTAAAGTCACTCGCAAAATCAGTCGTAAAGTCACTCGCAAAATCAGTCGTAAAGTCACTCGCAAAATCAGTCGTAAGGTCACACAAAAAATCAGTCGTAAAGTCACTCGCAAAATCAGTCGTAAAATTAGCCGTAAATAGATTCGAAAGATTACCTTGTAAAGATTTTCTGTTGAAAATTGGCCGGTAGCTGCTCAGTCAACAGAGTGTTTCCTTGGGAATCTCAAAGTACCGTGTTTGGTACTAGTGGTAGAAACGCAGTTTAGTGAATAATCTCAAGCCAAGACGACGAAAAAAAAGTCATGATTCAATAAAATCTCATTAAGAAAACTTCATCGATCTCCTAATAAATGAAAATCTGCTTATCCTTAGAGACCGCCATAATCTTGATTCACAAATATCATCTTTCCCTTTCTCGACCTTTTTTTAATAGCCAATAACAGCCTTTCTTTCATTCCTTGTTTGTTTGCTTTCTTCTCTGAACCTATTCGAGTTTGTCTAATCTGAAAAGCTGATACTGATGATGGATCCAAGAGTGGACCTGAAGTGCTTAGGTCAAAGAATGGATAGGTTGTAATGTTTTCTTTATGAAAGGGAGGAACAGATAATACTTTGAAAATTGAAGTTTCATTGGTCGACAAAAGGAAGGATTTTGAACGCTTCCTCTTAATTCTGTTCGTCAAAAAGGAAGTGCTTTCTTTGAGGTGACATTAATTCCATTTTAAGCTTGTATATTTTTGAAGTAAGTTACAAAGACGTCATCAAAATAAGATGTATTTTTCTTGTATATTCAACGAATCTATAAGCTAATCTATGCATGGCCATTCAATTCGTTCTAAGCAAATTAAAAACATATTATTTCAAGTGCACGCTTCGGAGCTTCTAGAAAATTAACGAAATCGTCATAGTTGTAAAAATTTGCCTTGATTTTTCTAACAGGGGTATGAAATGTGCAAGAAAACAGAAATAAAATCTTATGTCCTATGTGTGATGAATTAAGGGTTCATGAATGAATGAAATTGAAAGAAGGGGTTGATATTTTGATAGCGTGCCCCTTGAAAATCATCTTAGTGGAAAGGTGGACTTAATTTTTCATAAGATTATGACATTCGTTACTTTCTAAACGCTTTGGAGAAGAAAAAATTGCAAATTCTACAACCTCAGAAACTGCATTTTCCAGGCTTTCGGGGGTATATTTTTTGCTTTCATGTATGAAAAGCCAAGACTTCGATTTTTTTCGCTTAATTTTTGCTTTAATTTTCATGCAAAACTTTTCATTCAAGAATATCGCTTGACTCCTATGCATGAAAAATTTCGCCATTTGAAGGCGATTTTCATTCCACACTCATCCACTCTGATTTGACTCCTAAACATTCATTCTAACGAGATGGCAATGCATGAAAGTGTTTGTTTGGTAACAAAAATGTGTATCGGTGGAGGGTTTGAAGTCCCTCGGTGAGGACATACCCGATCAGTTAAGTGATCATCAATTGATACAGCTAACTTCTAAACGTAGAAGCATCGTGATCTTTCTTTTGGCTATCTTGATTTAAGCTTTAATACCATATTCAAATTTTTGATTTTCTTTCATAAAACACAATACTTGGATTTTTACAGTGAATCCCAGTCATATATTTCCCTTTCAGAGAACCATAATTTAATGTCCTTTGCGGCCTGGTCTTCATTGTCGCTTCCATGTACAATGTCCCTGCCAAATTGTGCTGAAAAATCGAATCGAATTGTCCCAGGTGCGGCAGTAAGGAAGTCCGCTGTCCCAAGAGTCCTTTTAACTCCCTCAACTGCTGCTATCCCTTGCCATGCCATTATCACAACAGGACCAGAGCAAACATATTCAATCATATCTTGAATCAGTGAATGCGTCTCTAGGTACGAATAGTGACGTCGAAGGATTTCTTTGCTCGGCTGCAATTAACAGATCTGGTATTCAGTCCCTATTCTTCATTTATATACATGTATTTTTAAAAATACCAAACATGATATTAAACATATAGCTTCTTAACTCTTTGAAGGTTCTGTTAGGTGAATTTTCTACTACTTATTTATTTATTAACTTACTTCTTATCAAGATATAAAAATTGATATTCGATATTTTTGGTGGTACATGGGTGTATGTCGATTTGAATGCAAATCCAACAAGGAATTGACTGAAATCTTTGTTGGGAAAAGGCCCTTGTGTAGTTGTAAGATCTGGAAGGACAACCCACATGGCAAGAGAAAGAGCTGACCACACTAACTCAAAATGCCGTGGTGCAGGATGCTGCATCTCTAAGAAAGGGCTCCCCTCTTCTATTGGTATGGTGTGAAGCTGTCTTTTATTTCACTATCTAAACGAAGAGACTCGATTAGACTGAAAATTGGTTGATAGTAAAGGAGCACTGCGTTGAAATGTTACTTGTGAAGATCTGGCAAACCCAAGACCTTAGCACGTAAATATTGAGTCGAGCAAATTATTATTGAGTGACGATTTACCTGCAGTAATTTCATTGCAATCAATTTGTAACCCTTTCTCTCAAATCTGCCAATGATGTCTCCTACCAAACCTCTTCTCACTCCATCAGGCTTGATCATAGTGAACGTGCGTTGCAATGCAAGAGTCCTGTTTTGCCTCTTGACTGTTGATTCAGTTGCACCCACCGTCGCGTTATCCGCTAAGATGTCTCCTCTAAGCATATTTTGTGCCTCAAGACTCACGTTCTGCTGTCTTGCTATTGACAAAAGTTTCTTGTAGGCTGGAATTGGTTGTATTTCTTGATCTTGTCCTTCTTCTAACATCGGCTCAGTGCATTTCATCTCACAACCATCGCTGCAGCATTTTGAAGTCGAGTTGCAGTCCTTATCTGTAAAGCAATCAGGAAGCTCTTCCTCTCCGAAGTTTTCTGCTCTTGAATCCATGTCTAGACGGGTCTTGATAGAACACTTTTTGCCATCAGACGCACGCACCGGTGGACATCGTCCTTGCTTTATTTTGGAAGGGGCGTTTGCAGGCATGCACTTAACCTGACATCCATCGAAACAGCATTTCTCAGTGCTCTTGCAATGTTTGTCGCTCACGCATTCAGAGGTATGGATCGGATCCTCGACATAGTTGCACTTGTACCCATCGGTGGCACCAACCGTTGGGCATTGGCCAGGATGAACGTCATTCAGCTTTGCTCGTTTTATGCTCGTGCATTTCGTTCTGCACCCATCGAAGCAGCATTTGTCCGTTCCTGGGCAATCCCCATCGAAAAGGCATCCAGCAATGCTCATGAGAAAGTCATTAAATGCCACAATGCTCTGAATACCAACAGGCAGCGGGCATTCGCGTTTGTCTATGTCCGGCGTATACGGACACTCTCCAGGCTTCTTGCGAAAGTCTTTTGGGATGTTTGCGGCTTCGACTGACAAAGCCAAGCATGTCAATACCAAAAGGTTGATCAGCATTATTCTTGAATAGCAAACCGTAGTTCTTTCCCCACCTTTGAGCATTCTTGTCAGTAGGTGTGACTTAGTCGTCTATCCAATGCTCCAAGTACGTTGTCTTAAATACACTGAACAAGTCACACATTCAACCCTTGTTTCTCATTGGCTGAATGTTGTAACGAATATACTAGTTTGCGAATTAAATGCCAGAAGATTTGAAGGCGAGCCTATTTGAAGGTCAATGGAATGCCGCCATCTATTTGACAAATTCCTGTTTACAAAATCCCTTGCCTCCCTTTCTCGACGAGGTAGCATTCCGCCATTTGCAGGACAAAACAAAATCTTTGTCGGGGTTTTCGTACAACAACGTTAACGAAAATTATTTGCACTTTGATGCAAAATGTTTTTGGCATAAGAATTACTGTTAATCTCTATCCTGCCGTTGTTTCCTTTGACTCTGTGTCATTCTATCTTCATTATGCAGCAAAATTAATGCATTGTTAAATGTTTATTTTCGTCCGGTTTCCGAGTCCTGTTTTATTTTGCCACCGTGTGAGTTGTTTTGAGAATTGTTTGTCTCGCTTTTAACATCCTTCAAGAAGATTAGTGACATTATGTAGGAAGTTTCTCTTATCCATGACAATGATTCTTTTTCAGTTCAAATGGGAAATAATCTTCCTTGTAAGATATGCATCAACAACCCGATAATATGAATGTGGTGCATCTAACGTTTGGGAATCCGGAGGTGGGAGGCAGTTACGACAACAGCTTTCGTATTTATTGTTCTCCTGGCTTGGATTTCTGTCTCTTAGCATTAACGCTTTTGCTCGTCTGACCCCACATATCAAACTATCTCTAGTATATGTGAGTATTTAATCGTGCATTTTTAGTCTCCCGCAATTTTGTTTCCTTTCAACTTAGATCTAGAGTGAATCTAATGATTTATGATGATGGCTGGTGGAGAGATAAAAATGCTGAGAAACTTTGTAATATTTGCGGGCATAAACTACTGATGAAATTTCCTTGGACATTGGCCACAAAATTTTTCTGCACAGGATAGAGAAATCATATTTCTTGTTGTCCAATTTTTTAAGATTTGCTATGAAAAAGCTTTACTAACCTTCTTCTAATAGCTTTGTTTTAATTGATGAATAGCCAATCAATATTTTCAGTCCACAAAATATCAGTCCCTGTTGCATACCACCGTGACCCAAAGACCTCCTGAAAACTACCGCTCAAAAGGCACACCACACATGCAGTATAGACAATATTGCAAGTAGTTTTAGCTTGATAAATCAATTTCATGTACTTATTCACAATTTCACTGTATTTTACACTAGTGATTAGATATGGATAGGCTGGGTTTATAAAACCCCCTAGTGAAATTCTATCTTGCTTTGCATTAATTGAAAGCAACTCTAGCCAACCAGATTGGCATTTAATGACTTTTGCAATATCATTGGTGGTTTCATGGGACATACATAGCTTATTGAAAGTCATGATGAAATTCTGTCTTTTTCTGTGCTAGTATTTTCCTCTTTTTCTGCTTCTTCCCGCCCCTTCAAGACATTCGCCTTGCCAGAATTCTTTCCCACTCGTTTTCCTCATAGTCTTTCACCTTTGTCTATTGTCTTGTTCATTGACTCGAGGTCTTTATCAATTTTTCCACTCATGTAACTTTTAGTCTTGCTCTGCTACCATTTAATGTTTTCAGATGTTTTTTTACAGATGTTATGCGAGGCTAATTATTTGTTGGTTTTTCACCTGATGAATTTACCATGTGCCAAAGTCAGTTTAGTTATCGCCTCCTTATTTCAGTTTTGGTTAGCTGTTGAAGCTATCTTTTATATGTCTGCATTCCTTATTTTCTCCATCAAGTCTCTGTCTAGAATTCTGTATAGCTGTTGTCTTAAGTAGATATTAAGACATTCTTTCAGTTTATTTGCTAGTGTCCAGATCTCGCAACTATTCAACAAAATTAATAAAATCAATAAAATTTATAGATGTATTAATTATTTTTAATTTTAGTTTAGCAGTGATTTTTTATTTCCGATGATTCTTCATTTTCATTCAAGGCATAATTCTCTAGTCTCATTTTTCTTTTTTGTCCTTCTCTGTGTTTGATGTACTTCCTAGATATTTCATGGTCTTCCGTTCATCATATTTATCTCTACTCTCATTCTTCTGTTTTTTTCGGTATCCATATTAAGATTTCTTCTTTGCCTTTCAAAGGAATTCTTTTCTTATAGTATTGTTATGTTGCTTGGCTGTTTTTATGTTGCCTCATCATCATCAACATCATCATCATTATCATCCTCATCATCAACATCATCATTATAATAATAATAATAATAATAATCATCATCATCATCATAATAATCATCATCAGCATCATCAGCATCATCATCACCATCATCATCATCATTGTTATCATTATCATCGCCATCATCATCATCACCATCATCATCATCATCATCATCACCATCATCATCATCACCATCATCATCATCACCATCATTATCATCATCATCATTATCATCATCATCATTTATCATCATCATCTTTATCATCATCATCATTGATCATCATCATCATTATCATAATCATCAACATCATCATCATTATCATCCTCATCATCAACATCATCATTATCATCATCATCATCATCATCATCACCATCATCATCATCATCATCATCATCATCATCATTTATCATCATCATCATTATCATAATAATCATCTTTATCATAATCATCATCATGCTAAAAAAATATGTCATATTCTAAAAAAATGTAAATTTAAGTTTAATAAAAACTGCAATCAAAAGGTGTCCCTTAGTGCTAATAAGAATAAATATAAATACATAAATGGTTGAATGCGTAAATTAAAAAAATAGAAATATAATTAAAACCTAAACAGATAGTAAATGTAGATACAATTAAAGCCTAAAATAAAAAGTCTTACAATAAAATTTAATGAAAAAGAGAGTTCACTGTGTACTTAAAATCATCAGCACTTTCTCTTATGTCTATAGAAAGTGAGTTGCTCAACTTAACACCTATAAAGAAAAGGCATTCTTCGCAATCTCTAATTTTGCTTCAGAAGTCTGCCAGAGGATATTTATGTTCCTTGTTCCCAAATTGTATTTATTGATCTTGCAATCAATCGTCAGCACACTGGAAATCTGTGCTCAATTATTCTCTATCTTTACTGTCATTTTTACCTGATCAGGTAATTTGACTGCATTTGGATCTTGAATCATCCGTGCAGCTTTTAATTGATGTAAAACAAAGTTTTGAAGCACCTGCACAGTCTCTTTTTGATGCTCATGTGTTGGTTCCCCTCAAAGAATACCAGCTTATGAAGTTTATTCAATTCTTTAAGGAAATATTTGGAACATTTGAATCTCACCATCATCCAGTAGTTTGTTAAGACCTAGAGTTCGTTGAGGCTTTTGATGGTGTCAAATACTTTTCACATGTCAAACAGGGTCACATATACGTTATCATCTTGATTGCTTTTTCGATTAAAATTTTTTATTGAAAGACGTCTTCCGACACTTTTGATGTTAGCTCTAATAAATGTCGTGGAGAGAGAATCCTTCGGAAGATTTGCATTAGTTGAGTAAGTGATTCGAAAGGTGTTGTTGCTAGAATGTCAAAAAGTCATATGGGGATGTTTCTCTTGATCCATGTCACTTTGCGTCAGATTGATGTGATCTATAGACATGGTTAAAACTGTGACGTATTGTAGGTGTGACAACGGCTCAGTTGTGATTATGTTTAACTCCAGACCCTCTTGTCAGTGACTCGAGTAACACCTCAAGTTTGACTTTCATATGAGAGAGAGAGAGAGAGAGAGAGAGAGAGAGAGAGAGAGAGCCCTGTTTGATAAGCATAGCTTTTCCATCTACCTTATTGCTGTAAAATCTACCTTATGATCCGTAAATCATAGGAATCATGACATCACATTATGAGAAAGGACCAGTACACTGCTAGATAACCATGGATTTGAAGTGTCCTAAAATGTACCTTCGGATATTTATTAGGACATATTTAAGTGGGTGTGCCACGCATTTGAAGTTCAAATACTGCACACTACATGTGAATGTCATCTTTGAGGAAGGCAGCAGGAAACACCCTCATCAAAGCCATTTCCCTTGCAAAGACTTTTCCTGTGGTTTGTGTTATGCTCGAAATCGAGTATGCTGTGCAGCGGCCGTGTGCTTTTCCACCGTGTGAGATGCCCTTAGCGTATTTCACAGCTTTAATGAGTCATGGACGTCACCAGGGCTGCAAGTTTATTGTTTAATATCGTCGACATTGATCCACGAAATAAACTGTATTTGCCATTGTGAGGCCATCCGTCTCAAAGGCCTGTTATAATGCGTTGTTTTCCTTCCTCTCGTAGACAACCACTGACAATACACATACACACACAGGCACAGAGCTTCGTCACATAAGGACGGGCTTCACTACTCGATATTCAACGAATGAAAATATTTACAATCGATTAATTGTTGGTAAGTTAAGGTATTTACGTGCTCATTCTTTTTTCTCTTCCCCACTTTCCGTTGATCTGTTCATTTAGAAACAGTCGTTTGGGCTTTCTCGCGAGCTTTCTCAACTGCTTCGTAAGGTGGCTAGCATTACTGCAATGCCACCGTATTGCCGCATTAAGGGATATGAGCAAGGGTGAAGCAAGGGATATGGGATCGAATCATCCAGGGTTCACAACAAAATCAGTATCAGTGAGAAGAGCCATTTAAAACCACCTGATACATGTTCACTTCCCTAGCAAATGTTCTGTGCAATTTTATTATTTTTTCCTTGCTCGATATCAAGCATGCTAACCAGGTCATTTTTCAAGAAATCCCCTTCCCAAGATCAGAATTCTGTTACGCTTGGAATCGACTGTGCTGTGCAGTTTTTAACGATTGTTTTGGCAGCTATTGCATCTTTTTGAAAGATCAATCCATTCAAAATCGCTTGCGTTTAATTTGACATCGCGCCATTGATCAGTGTTTTCCATCTTCCTCTGTTTTGGCAGCCTCTTCCATGTTTTATAGTCTCCCATCCAAGTCAATATGTGTATTTTTTAACCAGCTTATATTCTGTCTTCCTTTTTTGGGTTTCTTCTGACTGTCTGCGCTTTTCTGCACGCTCTTTTCGCCGCCGTGTACTCGCCCATCCTGCAGAAGTATCCCTTCCGTTGAAACCTTCTTCTTTTGGTAGCTACTGACAATTTTGTCACTCCAGTTCGTTCGCCAACTGCTTTGTTTCTGATCTTTTCATCCCATTTTATGTTTGACATCTCTCTCAGAAGTGACGATGGACTGAGGTAGTTTGAGGAGGTCCCCAAAAATAGGTAGTTTGAAATTGGCTTGTCTGGTTTAGGGTTTACAATATGAATCCTAATAAATTGAAATGTAGTATAAACTACAATTGATAATAGCAATAATAATAACAATGAAAAATTTATATATTTTGACTAAAATGAAGAAAAGAATCCTGTCAAAAATATTTCCAGTGCTCATAACTTAATCAATTAAATTTATCACCGGAGTTCAGTAGCAGGAAAAATGCAGTCCGTAGAAACATCACAATTCTGGGTCAGCCCAGCTCTTGTTTTTTCAGTTAAGGATATGAAATTAAGCTTTGATAGCGACTTCAGATGTCCTTGGTAGGACTCTCGTCATTTCTATCTTTTTTTTTCAAATTTAGACAACTTTTCGAATTCTTTTTTGCTCGTTGTTAAAGAACCTAGGGTTGCCCCTTCAAGACGACAGAGCTGAAAGAATCAGACTACTGCAATTCCGTATATCGAGCTGGCTTAGCATCTCTGGCTTTATGTACGTTTGTTTCTTTCAGTTCGAAAGCAAAGACTTGCTCCCGTTTCATAGCACCCCATCTGGTCGTAGGGAATGGGATATGTGTAGCCTTTTCACTTGGGATATCTATTGATATTTGAATTCTCTCTTGACTGATGCCGTAAGATGTTGGCTGAGGGCATCTGGAATACTATCATTTCTCCACGTCTAACTTTTCTGGTCTGAAGCAACTTTCATGCATCTGGGTCTGCTTTTGGATGCACAAACTCCCACACTTACCACACTTACCATTCGGGCGTTTTTCCACCCCGAGAATCATAGGTAGTAACAATAATAACGAAATGAATATTTAACAGTTCCAATGCAATTTGGCTTTTCACTCATAAATTAACTCTACCTAAATTTTATTTCGTTCATAAATGTTTACAGGAAAGTCTCTGAAACTAACTACATTTCTCATTTTGATTATCTAAAAGTTTGTTTGATAACGATAAAAGTGTTAAAATCTGAGCTGTTTTTCATTTTCTCTGGCAGAGACATGGATTTTTTACCTTCATAAGAGTCAAGGTTATAATTATCATTGAGATTATCAATTCTAGCCCATTATTTACAGATTGGCAAACATTCTCTCTAAATGTACATACTGTATATGATGTCCTAACTTCATTTATACATATCTAAAGCTACTGTCGACAATCATAACTTCTCAGCTTTTTATGGAAATTATGGAACATAGGTAACACAAGGTGTGGTCACATTTAGAGGAAGCACTGATCAACTCTTTCTTGAGAAGAGCCAACCACATTCCTTGGCTCTGTTCGATGAGAACATCCCTGTACTGGGCAGTGGTGGTTTAGGAGCACTGCGGCCCCCGGGGTCGAAATAGTCTGCCGGGCCGCTGTTTTCAAATTTGCTGTTAAAAAAAATTATTCTTGATTCATTGCTTTCTTTTTTCCTTTCTCTGCTTAGAATAAACATTCTTCAACAGTTCTCTCAGGTGAAGGGCCTCTTTTGGGCTACCAAGAGCGTGGGGTGTAGGGCTGTGGCCCCCTGTTGCCCCTTAAAACCGCCAATGGTACTTGGTAAGCCATTCTCAGTACAGCAACATCGCTGTATTTGGTACGGCCTCTAAAAGGAAGCGAATTTCCTTCTTCAAATACCACTGCCAATCACGCCTCTTAAGCAACTCTGAGATTAATCCTGAAACTTGTGTCTTTAACATGTCATTTCGATTAAGGAAGCCACATCACAAGATTCTAACATTCCCTCGCATTCCGTCCCAACACAGAACCTGCATCTCGTAATCATCCCAATCCGGAAGAATTTCCATATACGGAAGAAAAGCCAGATTTCTGGTACCGTAACGTAATCCCAACTTCTATAGTGATTAAAACTACACAGGATAATAAAGGTTCAAATGATTGCGCAGTCGCAGAATGCTCGTCTGGGAATCTTGATGGTCTGGGTTTCAAATCGATCCTTACCAAATCAGTGTTGGTAGAGAATAAAATGTAATATGATGTAATATGATGAAATGCAATGAAATATAGTATGATTTAGTATAGCAAAATACAATATGATACAATACATTATAATATGATATCATATGATACGATAGGATAAATTTATTTACAGTAGGCTGAGAAAACATGGCGAATTATAGGGGTTAACTTAGGTCTGATACATACAGTCATTACAGTCCAAAATGTCATACAGTCCTATTACAAACTGGTTATCTGTCCAGAGTGAAAGGTCTACATGAAATTAAATACAAAAATACAAAATTATAGTAGTGAAATTCTCTGCTTTGCTGCATAACTTTTAAAGCATTATGTTTTTCTCTTTATCAAATGAACCGAGACTGAGCCACGTAGTACCTACATAAATGACAATTCTGTGGACCAAAGCGATGCATCGTCATGGAGCAGATGATGGGTGTGGTACTCCACTTTGAGAAATAGAGACTTCCTTGTCTAGCGCAAACAGAGAAAGGAATAATCCCTCACTATTCGGCTTATACTGACTTTACGCCCAGCACGGCTGATTTACCTTTGATTTTGAAGCAATGATATGGCGCAGAAATGTGATATGTAGAAGAATACGTGGAGTATCGTGGGCTGACCATACTTCCAATGAGGAAGTACTTAAAAGCGAAGGATTCGAAAGGAGCTTGATGCCAACCACCCGACAGAGAAAGCTTACGTACTTAGGGCATTTGATTCCAAAGGAGGATCTCGAAAGTTAAATTTTTGCAAGAAACATTGAAGGGATAGCAGCAGAAGACAACAAAAACTGGATCATAATGGTCGGTTAAGCAAGTTTATTGAAATGTGCAAGATAGAATCACTGAAAGCTACGGTAAGCAGGTTATATGTCCATACGCTGAAACTAGTTCAAATGGGAAATTGTAGAAATAACAGTTCTATTATGAAGCAGAAGTTCATAGAAATGGTGCTATCTCAAGAGTATGACCGGAAATGTTAAAATAGGAAATGCTTATTCGATGTTTTAGTCTGCTCATCAATAAACAGAGAATAAGACACTTTCTTCCCCCAACTTGTTTTTATTTTTAGTAGATGGTATGATACTGTGCAGATTTGTTCATGCTTTATTGATAGAAGTTTGATTTATACCATTTTTCGTGAACTTGTAAAAAGTAGCACACAATGAAATCTCGTCTGAGGTCTAGAGGTTTCTACCGTTGTAAATTCAATCCTTCAATGCTTCACTCATACGTTTCATATTCAGCATAAGCTTGGAACATTTTATGTAAAGAACTTAAAGAATCTTCATCAAACATTTGTAATTTCTGTCTCCTTTTCGCTCGTTTGTTCCTTTGCTCTTTCTTCTTTCCATCTTTCTTTCCATCTTGCTTTCTTTCCTTCTTTCCTTCCTTCCTTCTTTCTTTCTTTCTTTCTTTCATTATTTTGTTAATTCATCCGTTCGTTTCTTTTGTTAATTCATCTGTTCGTGCTTTCATTCTATTGTTCTTTATTCTCTATACTCTTTCTTTCATTTATTCGTTCGTTCGTTCATTCTTTCTTCTATTCTTTCATGCGTTCATTGTTTCAATCATTCATTTGTCCATTGGTTCGTTCTTTCATCCATTCTCGCGCTGCTTTTGTTCTCCGTTCGTTATTCACTCGCTCGTTTCTGCCCCTATGTTGTAAGATCAAATTCTCAGAAACATAATAAGTAGCGATTTTCGCACGACTGATGACGAGCACAGAAACTCATTAGCTAAAGCAACAAGTCAATTTGAAGCTAAACCGCTCACGGAGCAAGACAACGCACGACTCAGCACATTGATTATCCCTGGTAAAGTAATGTTATCATAAAACATAACGTTGATCCAATTAACAAGTCAAAGAACATATTTGTTGCTGAATTAAGAATAATCAGTATCGCTTTGTATTAATTTTTGAATTCCTCTGCTGCAATCGCATTGACCCCCTTTCGAACAAAACACAGGTCAAAGCGAATCCTTCTCTTAACTCCAAGGCCAATCGCTGGTCGCATTTGTTGTGGAATCATGTTCTTCGACTTTGTTTGTAAACTTGATCTCATAGCACGATGCCTTTTCTATTAGGTTTTCAACAGCTTTGTGGGTCGGTCGTTGAGAGAGCGTGACTGCTGATTTCGAAGTAATCAACTGCAGGTGAGGAAATATTTTGCTGCAAATCATCACATTTTTGTGCTTTTAGGAGCATAATTTTGTCTATCTTCATCCACCTTTTAATCTAGAAATTCGATTGTCACGGTATAGAGCTTTGCGGCGA
Source organism: Pseudorhiza aurosa (assembly GCA_964026355.1). Taxonomy (NCBI): domain Eukaryota; kingdom Metazoa; phylum Cnidaria; class Scyphozoa; order Rhizostomeae; family Lychnorhizidae; genus Pseudorhiza; species Pseudorhiza aurosa. Next base: position 7,008,210 of record OZ032127.1, on the reverse strand, counting down.
TATCATTCTTTCAACCATCATATAAGCTTTATGAGATGCTATCAGTCGAAAGACGTCGATATTGTGCTATTTAATAGCTGTTAGCTTGGACGATGCCATGACATAGGAGGACGCCATTACATAGTAAGATGCCATCACATAAAACGAGCCTTATATGGCATTATACAGTATAGGCCATTACATGGCATTACATAGCATTACATAGTATGATACCATTACAGTGCGAGGCCATACAAGGCATTACATGGCATTACATGGTACGAACCATTGCATAGCATTACATAATGTGATGGCATTGCGCAGAGTGGTAGCATTGCATAGTAAGATGCAATTACATAGAACGAGGCATTATATGGCATTACACGGTATTTTGTAGCATTACATAGTATGATGCCAGTACAGTGCGAGGCCTTAAAACGCATTACATGGTATGAGGCATTTCATCTCATTACATAATTTGATGGCATTACATGGCATTACATGATTTGCTGGCATTACATGGCATTACATAGTGTCCTCTCCATTGTGCATTTGTGGAGAGTTCAACTCACATCGTAGGAGTTTATCGGCTCCCGATAAAAATGCTATCGATGGAGTAGGCAACCAGAATCCACCTAATGCAATCAAATCCCTTAGAATGTACTCAGACTCCTGTCTCTGATTTCTGCTACGCTCAAAGTCGATTATAATATGCAGTTTATTGTAAGGAGTCCTTTTCTCTAGATAAAAACTCTGATTCATGCTAAGAGATTTATTTAGAAAACTCTAATTCCCTTGAAGACCTTGTGATGTCATCACTTCCACGAACTATCATACCGGATAGATTACAACCTTTTAACGTGGAAGTTCTGAATTTCAGTCCGATTTCTATGCTATCATGTACGTCCCGCGTATCAACGATCTGAACTGCTTTGGTTCAACCGCATGCGTTTTACCTCCAAGGTAGCGTTGATAATATTTGCATTACAAAGCGTTCACTTCTTCTATTGTCTCCTTACCTTCTCCATTAGATAAATCCCTTCAGAGCTGTTTGATGCTCTTCCAACATGTGTTGTATTTATTTGATCAGCTGAACAGAACAGATTTCTTGAGATATTATTACAAGATACCTCTACAGCTGTCTAGTTGCAGATCTGTCAGTTCCTTCACGATGCCCCTATAGTCATGGTCTAATTGGAGATCTTTCCATCTTTTACAGATACTTTAACGGACATTGTTCTCAGGAGATCAGGGATATTATTCCTGTTCTTCTGATGCATGTCAGAGCCACCAGAAACTCAACTCACTCACACCCTTTCCAAGTTTTACTACCTAACCCACGAGCTTTATCCCACAAATCATCATTCCTCCCTAGAACATGAAATTTATGGAACATCTTGCTTTCTTCTCGCTTTCCTGAATCTCACAACTTTCAATCTTTCGAATCTAAGATTAATAAACTTTATCATGTCTCCTTCTCCCCGTAGCTTCTTCTCACGTTCTTGATTCTTCCATGGCTGGGGCTTCCTATAGGCCACCATGGCCTTTCCCCATCACAACTCACTATAAAAAGACAAAAACAACAAGGTGCGAATTTCTTCAATCTTTCTGGCTATTCCATTAAAAGAGTCACCTTTTTATATATGATGGTGAATTTAGCTACAATCAATAAGATCATATCTCTTTACATATGTATGGGACTCTGCAGCCTTTCATAATTGTGACCGGACCAACCGACTGACTGACTGACTGCACAAGGCCCCTTCAATGTGATATCGGATTCACACTAATATGGTACACTTCCACACGGCTTGACCTTTCGTTTACATGAAGGGGTCCATGAATACACTAGGATATCAATATGCTAACGATTATGGGATGAGACCTGACATGTTTTTGTAACGAATCGAAATGGGTGTATTTATCCCGCCTCATTCAATGTTTGTTCCATTTGCCCCCCTTACCAGCACCACTAATGCCGAATTTTTCAATACCATTCTCCGACACTTACGGGGGAACTAGAGCCTCCATTTTAATGGTAGTAGGCATAAAGACGCCACTGCAAACGAGAAGGTTAGTACGTACTTACCATTAGCAGTAATTGAAAAAGATCTGACAATAACCAAAGTCAATCGTTAGCTGAGAGATACGATGGTTCAATTTCGACCTAGTTGTCAATCATTGAAGGTCAGACAGTCACCTCAAGTGATTATCGCTGTTATAGAATTTCGAAAAAGGATTTTAGATGGATCCTTATACCTTGATTCAATACTGAAGTAAATCCAAGCCAATGCGATATAAATCTATGCGATTTGCAAGAGATTTTCGGATCACAATAAATTTGAAATTGGGATACACATATCATTCTCTCTTTCACTCCTTTCATAGGATGTAAACAAACAACGGCAAAGACTCTGTTTATCTTTGGACCTAGCAAGGTTGCTTAGACATTCTTGGTAACGGAAGTTTTCGTACGAGTCTGGAAGCATTCTTCTCTCTTCTCCCTTCTGCTATGATCAACTTGAGAGAGCAACAAGTTGATAATTGGTAGAAAGCCGTTTATAATTCAACATCATTATTGTCTAGATTTTGTTGCATCTCGCATTCATAAACCTCTGCATTCAAGGGTTTACGTATCACATTTATCTCAAGCGTAGCTGAAACCATAAACAGTTCCAAGCGTTTTTCTAGGAAAAGGGACTTTCTTAAAGAGGTTTCCCGTCGCGTATCTAGCTGTTGGTGCGTCAACCTTGCAGGATTCGAACCAACAGCCCCTGCGTTTTGAATTTGCACATTTTATCCACTTGACCACGACACCAGTAGAACTCAAATGGCATTGCACATAAGCCAGTTACGTGCCCTGAATTTTGCCATCATCAACACTCAGTTTTGCTGGGAGCAGTTGCCTGGCTTTTGCAAGGCATTTTCATCCCTTTTCTTGAATCATTCGAGTAATACAAATCAGAAAGAGAGAGGAAATTTTGATTTTTGACTGCATCCATTTTTCAGAATATGGTATACCCCTGTATACCCATTTAGTTTAAGTTTCTGAAATCTTGCACTTCTCCTTATTTTTGGACCTGCTTCTTTGTTCGTCATTTCTTTCGGTGTCTTCCTCAGCCTCCCCCAACTTCGACACAGTCCTTGCCTCATTCAAATCCTTTTTCATCATCTCCGTGGATGGTCTTTTAGTCCTCACTCTTCCTTATTGCATTCATCAGCATTGGCACTTAAGTTTTCGGTATTTTGTCTCTTCTCCAAAATGGCCCCTTCAAACATTTTCACTTCATTTTTCGCATTCCATCGGGGATATTTCTTCCCATTTCCTGAATATGATTCTTCGTTTCTTATTCGTGCACCACCCTGTCTCCAAATCCTTCTCATTGCCTTCCCCTCAAAATTTCGATCTTTCTGAAAGTTTTGTTTTTCTCAAATATATTAACCCTGAAAATTCCAAAGCACTTAGGATCAATATCCTGGTTGACTATGAGCAGTGCAATGTCACCAGGAATCCTTCTCAAAGCGGCAATTTCACCCTTCAAATCTCTTTAAGATGGGATAGCGTGGCGAGATATATAGCACATCGTGTTTCGTCCAATCTCTATCACCCCGTGAATTCTTCCTTGATTGACGTTCTTGTTGCTTCGGCATTTTGATATCAGTTGACCGACTGCGCCAACAGTCACATTAGCATATTGCACTCACAGTTTTCGACCAATTATGATACTCCACCCATGTCTCGTTGCAATACGTGCAATATTCAGAGCGAGGCGAATCAGCAGTATTCTTTTCCATACATGATGTGCAATAGCATAACTTAAGAACAGGGTCATGAAAGGGTTAGAGGTCACGGGGTAAGCGTGCATAAGATACCCTTGAGATGTTCGTCAATGGTGGTTCTAAGAAGGTCGGAGGCCCCTTTCCCAAGAGATGAGAAAAAAGACTTTTTATTTCGAGCAAAAGAAAGAAACCAGAAGAAAAGGTATCAAGAATTATATTGGTTCGCAAGAAATTTTCAAACGAAAGCACGATAGATGGTTTGGGCCTAGGGCCGCGCAGTCTCTAGAAAAACCACTGATGTTCGCCTCCCACGACCTTTTTTATCTTCATATTATCCAAAGCCAGCTTCACTTTGCAATGTCAATAGCCAAAAAACAGCTTATCTAGATCTTGTATTTTTCAATGTCAAAAGAACATACGAATGATAGATAGATAGATAAAGTGGCAACGCAATACAAATGTTTTTGACTGCCAAATATAGCATGAGCCATTGGTCGAGTTCCAGTCTCTTGGAATTACCCCCTAAGGCAGTGCTCCCTCTGTCCTTCTCTGCGTTACTGTGTGGTAAGCTTTTCTTATGACATACTTTTTAGGTTGGTAATAGCATAATTCCATTATCACGATTCATATGGTATGTGTTGCAGCGCTAGCATGCTAAACATATGAAGCAATGCTCTGGTTTGTTATGTCTTCCGTCTAGCACCCGGAGTGAATTTGGCACAGTGGTTAGTTAAGGCGCATGTACCCTGTGTGGACAATCCAGGTACAAAGCGCCCTTATAGACATGTTTCTCTTAGCCCCCCTCTCTCTCTCTCTCTCTCTCTCTCTCTCTCTCTCTCTCTCTCAGGGTCTCTCTCTCTCTCTCTCTCTCTCTCTCTCTCTCTCTCTCTCTCTCTCTCTCTCTCTCTCTCTCTCTCTCTCTCTCTCTCTCTCTCTCTCTCTCTCTCTCTCTCTCTCTCAGGGTCTCTCTCTCTCTCTCTCTCTCTCTCTCTCTCTCTCTCTCTCTCTCTCAGGGTCTCTCTCTCTCTCTCTCTCTCAGGGTCTCTCTCTCTCTCTCTCTCTCTCTCAGGGTCTCTCTCTCTCTCTCTCTCTCTCAGGGTCTCTCTCTCTCTCTCTCTCTCTCTCTCTCTCTCTCTCTCTCTCAGGGTCTCTCTCTCTCTCTCTCTCTCTCTCTCTCTCTCTCTCTCTCTCTCTCTCTCTCTCTCTCTCTCTCTCTCTCTCTCTCTCTCTCTCTCTCTCTCTCTCTCTCTCTCTCTCTCTCTCTCTCTCTCTCTCTGTCCATTCAGGTACATTGCAGAAGCCTGGCATAAAGTGAGATGGTGAAAGGAAGTTGTCACCCTACCTCAAATTACTGTTGATCAGGGTTGTACCTCTCAAACAAGGTTCTCTCCGATGCTCTTTTCATGTATGGGATTCAATTTTCCTTTAACTAATTTTATTTAATTGCTAGTGGGGTTTTGATGCATGAAATTGGTTTCACTCAGTCTACGAATGTCGGCTGTGGCTGCCTTGCCCTTCTTTCCCTTCTACAAAAATGAAGATCATTTTCAACTCAAATATACCTTCACTAATTGCGTTTAGCCCAACTGATCTATATTTATCGAATCTTTCGCAGGGCAATTTGAGACCCATCAAAGAGGCATTGGGTTTAAAACTCTATCGACCCATCATACACGTGGCATTCTTGCTCATAAGTTATCTTTTAGTGGAACACATTTGCCAGCGAAACAATGCAACATGTCAACTGTTTACACAATGCGCTAAATTTTGAGCATCGGCACATAATCACATCACCAGCATCTGTATTAATTAAGATAAAAAGATCTACTGTGCAAGCCATTATCTGCTCAAATCTAATTGATAAATCAATCGAAATTTGTTAGGAGAGATTGAATAGCTTCCTAAATCGTAGCTAGCTCATTACATGATCAAACAAACTCGTGGAGAAATTTACATCCAGCTTCCGAGCGGAGAAGATTGAATTTCGTCATGGCTTTTCGTTCATCCAGCGCTATCTTATCCAATCACCAATGTTGTTGCAAAAGTTCCTCAAAGCCATTACAGTTGGCTTGTTCTCGGGTTGATATGAATCTATTAAATTAACATTGAGCAGTCCATATGTCATCTTTATTGATTTTTCTGGTTAGTTTTGAGCTGTCAACATCATAGAACAAAATTAGTAGTCCGGAAGAATTCTTGCAAAGTTTGTTATTGGCTAGCAATAGACTTTGTATTACTGAGGAACAAGATTAGAAGTCATGGCGTCTTTTACAGCGATTATTCTGAAGGCATATGGTCACGATCAACATTAGAATAGGATAAGTCCCTCAACTCATCATTCATCGCAAGAACATGCAATATATGGAACGTCTTGCCTTCTTCTTCCTTCCTGAATCCTACAACTTGCCCTCTTTCAAATCTATGAGCAATAAACTTGATCTGATCTCTCTCTCCTCTTAGCCTTTCACTTTTCCTCTTTCTTCCTTTTTGGGCTTTTTATAGGCCACCATAGCCTTTCTCCAACATAACTCACTCAATCCTACAATTTGCCCTCTTTCAAATCTAAGCTCAATAAGCTTGATCTGATCTCTCTCTCCTCTTAGCCTTTCACTTTCCTCTTTCTTCCTTTTTGGGCTTTTTATAGGCCACATTGGCCCTTCCATAACATAACTCACTAAAGGAAGAGGAAGAGAAGTTACAACGCCTTTGATCACTTGCGCAAACGATATTGCAAAGCTCCTTCGTGACACGTTTCTCGAGCTAAGTAGTAAGTCACTAGCTGCGTGTGCGAAGCAATGTGGAGGAGACGGCATGAGCTCATAATAGCCTTACATAGATTTGTGTGTCGCATCTGCAGCTTATAAGCAGATGATTAAAGTAATGAGCTATGCGATATTGTCTACTTAAATGCATGATGATATTGTGGTTGTTTAGTTTAAGTGCAGCCCAGTCTGCCGCCATTATCGTTGTTGTGTCTTCAGGCGTGCTGCAATTCGATCAGGATCCAGGTATAAAGCTTGATAGAAATTTCTTGCCTACTCATTTACATAAACGTATACAAAGGAGGAGTAATTTATTTTTGCAGTTAGAATCATATGCTGATCTGCTGTGTCTATCTAACTCAAGTAAAAGTTCTGCTAGATATTTCATCTCTCGTTGAGGTATGTTATTTTCATGTTCGCTTGGCTTGTTTGCATTTTTATGCAGTAACGTTGGAGTAGCAGAAGTAAGTTGATTTTTCCGTTTCGCGAATAGTTGTAATTACTACAAAATGCTCCGTAGCAAAGAAAAAGTAAAGAAGATTTTCACATATTGCGACAAACACAGCTAAATCACGACAACATATGAAAAGTTCTTTAAATTGCGACAAAATTTGACAAATTATGGCAAACTTGAGACAAGGTATGATAACGTTACGAACAAATTACGATGAAGTCAGCAGACTATGATTGCGACAGAATCACAATGAAATCATTGCAAAAAATGATAACATCGAGACAGTATTACAATGAGCTAGTAAACAATGTATGATAAAATCACGATAAAATTACGATAGAATCACGACAAAATTACGATAAAACTACGACAAAATTGTAAAGCAGTGCTACAACATCACGATGTTGTATGACATAGTTAAGACAAATTTTGGAAAATATGAGTTTCCGATCTACCATACGATGTTGAAATAACGATGATATCTTCTGCTACTGAGCTGAGGCTCAGCATCGTAAAAAATGCGACGGAATTTTACGTTGATTCTGGAATAATCAGATTAGTGCTTATGCTTCTACTGTTTCTTTCGTGCAAAGCGTAGCACGTGACAAAGCAGGAAGTTTTGAGTATTTCTTGATGAGGCAAAATGGCAAAGTTTTGGCATCGCTTTTCAATCTTAAATCCCAAGCTGTTTTCCAGGGCAATGTATCAGTCTTAACTGCTGTGATATCTTTTCATTTGATGGTAGCTGTATCGTTTCTACCTTAGAGGGAATTATGACGACTTTTGCTGAGCCTTGATTAATTATGCATGTCAAGTCTTGATCAGTTCTAATCTTTGACAAGCGACTTCATTTTTGCCTGCTACAAATTACCTTTTCGGACTTTTTACGTGCCGCTGTAGTTCTTCCCCGTTGACTGTGACAGCTGCGGTTATGGTTACAGACTGCGCGGTGAAAATCTTCTCAGGATAGTTATGCTTCATTAGATAGAAAAAAGTTCATTGGATTCAGTTCAAATTCGTTCTCATACGCATTATTAACAATTCAACGAAACTAAATGTAAGCAGTTCATGGTATTGATTATGGAGACAAGAAAAACGTCTTTACTTGACTTCAATCTTCTACATAAATGGCTTGAACTCAATAAGCTTTGCTTTGCTTAATATCTCGATCAAAATAACCTTAAAGTCTGCTCTTCTTTTCTTCCTTTATCATCCCTCCCTCCCTTTTCTATTCCATTCGCCCCCTCTTCTTCCCTCTTTCTCCATTTTCCTTCTCTTCTCCCTTCTTCACTTTTTTCTTTGCTACGTCATTTTAAATTTACTTAACCCTTTCGCTCCAATATTTGCGTATTAGTTCGCTCACCAATTCATTCTCCCATTCGTTCCTTTGTTCGATCCTTTGTTCCTTTAGAAGTTCATTCAATCCTTCGTCCATTTATTTCTTAATACACTAATCCATCTATCCATCGATTCATTCATTCCTTTGTTAATAATTTCATTCATTCGTGCCTTCGTGCATCTATTAGAGCCGATAATTGTATGTTAACATGAATCCTTTACTCTCTAAGCAATAGGAGTGAATCTAGAGTCAATAGAATATAAAAATAGAACTTCTCAGATCAAATCTGATAATTATTTCATTCTTTGGTTGTGTAAACACTTTCTTTTTGATGCCCTCCAATTTCACAATCTTCACGAGCGTTTTATTAATACGCAGTCTCCCTCTCATCTTTCAATTGGCTAATCATATATCAATAAACCATACCATCGCTATGATCGGAGACGGCTCGCGCCACAGTCAACCCGCAGTTTGCTTTGAAATTGCTTATGTCAAATACGAGGATTTACCTGGGAAAAGTACGATCGTGTGTGCCCGCTGAAGTAAACTGAATCTCTGGTCAGCAATGATGCTAAGTGGGGTGCTCTGAGGTCCCGCCAATCTCAACTGCTCCACCGACAAAGAAAATTAATATAGCAACGGCAGAATCAAAGCCATTTACGGTCCATGGGTTAACAGCTTTGATGCTCATATAATCGAAGTGAATTTCCCACACTTAGTTACTATTATAATCGGTTTGAGTAGCTTAATATCGGTACCGACGACCTATCCTCTTGTCCTTTGCAATATAGAAGGGTAGTTCTTTTTGCTTAGGTTGAACTCCACCTCTGTCGTAAACTCTGTCGTAAACTCTAAGATTGCCTAGTACACAGATGTTTCCCGAAGTAAACGTTGAGTTATAGAGCGAAAGCTACTCATATGCTGAATTGGCGATTACTGGTATTGAGCCGAAGGTTTTGACGTTCCTCTGCAAACGATCATCGCGGGCTCTACTTCATCCCGATGGATGGATGGATGGATGGATGGATGGATGGATGGATGGATGGATGGATGGATGGATGGATGGATGGATGGATGGATTGATGGATGGATGGATGGATGGATGGATGGATCGATGGATGGATGGATGGATGAATGGATGGATGGATGGATGGATTGATGGATGGAGTGATGGATGGATGGATGGATGGATGGATTGATGGATGGATGGATTGATGGATGGATGGATTGATGGATGGATTGGATGGATGGATGGATGGATGGATGGATGGATGGATGGATGGATGGATAGATAGATAGATAGAGAGATAGATAGATAGATAGATAGATAGATAGATAGATAGATAGATAGATAGATAGATAGATAGATAGATAGATAGATAGATAGATAGATAGATAGATAGATAGATAGATAGATAGATAGATAGATAGATAGATAGATAGATAGATAGATAGATAGATAGATAGATAGATAGATAGATAGATAGATAGATAGATAGATAGATAGATAGATAGATAGATAGATAGATAGATAGATAGATAGATGGATAGATAGATCAACCGACCTCAACGTTCATATCTGCGTAAGGGCATTTTTTGCTACGGGTCTTTTTAGGCAAGACAATACGCAATTTGCCTTGTCGCATGGGCTATGCAGAGCTGTTGAATCTGGAGATGTTCTTATTAGTCTTTGCTCGGATGTTTCCTGCAATTTTGATCAACATATCTTTTGCTGTATGTTTTCCTCGGTGCCTGGTACACTTGAAGCTAACACTCTCGTCACTATGCCAACAACCACTTCTACAAGCTTATCCCAAAGATGGGGTCGCTGGTGCTGGGGGTCAGGTATCAACTCCACATCATTAACATGTGAATTTATATGATCGTACGGTCGCCCTGTCACCAACCCAACTTTTGCAACCTTGTATGACACTGGTCATTTTATATCCCCTGGGAACCTCACAAGTAATCTGAAAAACTGAGAATGAATTTTTAACGTTGAAAGACATAAACGTGTTTGATTCCATAAGGGTATAAATATTTTATAACTTACAGTGATATTGAATCAATCCAATGATTTTGATGTTTGCGTTTTAAAGCGATTGAATTAACTCAAAAATCTCTTAAATGTATTATCTCTTGTTTGAAACATTTTGCTTGCTCACCTGAAGGTCATCACGAAACAGCGATTTCCCGTTTTTGTTTTTGTTTACTGGTAGTTTAGTAAACATAATTTTTAATCTCATTTTCTTGGTCCCTCCCTCGCAAAAGTAAACACTGGATGGAAACGTCGAGGAACACCTTGTTAGAGAGGTACTATTCTTAGCAACGGGTTTGGGAAGTAAATTAGCAAGTTCTTTTCCTCAATCCACTTCACCTCCAGCTTTCACGAGACACTGATTTTCTACTGGGTGGACAGACAGACAGACAGACAGACAGACAGACAGACAGACAGACAGACAGACAGACAGACAGACAGACAGGGCATCCAGAAACTAGAGGCAACTTGGGTTTAAATTCAGAGCTTGCAGCATGGAAGACGTGGGCTCTAAGCAAAATGCCAAGTACTTTATCTCTCACTCCAATAATTGTTAGATTTTCAAAACATCTTGATACATTTCTTTTCAGCATTTTCAAAATAGGTGAATTAAACTAAGAAGCGGCTAGGATGAAATCACAAGGTACTCTCAATGGTTCAATGTCGTAATGCCTTCGCCCTAAACAAAAATACGCTTGGATTATCAGGGGTTGGCTGGGATGGTACCATATCGTGGTAACGTAAGTGTAGAAATTCACAGCACAAAGGTTGTAGGTTCGAACCCTGCAAGTGGTTCACAGGGAGACGTCATCTGTAATGAATGCAAAATAAGCCACGCCAAAATCTTATTCTCTAAAAAAATACCAAGCACCATCTCTGGATTCTGCCAAACTTGAATTCGAGTATGCTATGCAGTTTGCTGAAAGAGCTCCCTTTTCGGCGAAAATCCCAGAGCGCCATGTTTGATTTATTTCACATGGAGAGTCGAGTTGGTTGCGGAATTCATATCAAGAAATCCACCTCCCAGTTGCGAAACTCGGAGATCTGCTTCTGTTTTCTGCTAAACTCTACACTGAGTACGCTGTATATTGTATTCCAATAAAGTCACATCCCTATGAAAACTTGGAGCCTTGTCTCTAATTTCTGCCACTGTCAAAATAAATAATGCTGTCAGTTTTTATGTACTGACCTCCTGGTTTTCGCCCCTTTCACGGTCCGTTTCTCAGTTTTGAAGTGTCACATGCTTTCTTGAGTATTCTGTTTTGATTTTGCTGAAGTTGCCAAGAGAACGGCCATCTTTTAACTCATTGTTAATTCGGTTTAACTTTTTTCCTCCTTGGTGTTCTCCTTGGTATGATTATGCAAACTTCATCAAGGATCCCGAAAGGGGCAGCCGAAAGATTCGGAATGATTGACAAAGCAAAAACAAAGAACCTAGTACTTTGCTCACACTCTCTGTTAAAAGCGCCATGGCATGGGCCGATTGGTGAATGCAAGCCGGTCAGCTTTGTTTGTTCTTGAAAAAGGGCGGCCCACTGCATCAATGAAAAACTTAATGTCAGCTGTAAGCGAGGTTGCATTACAAAGAGGCCGCAGTTGATCAGCTGCTAAGAAATCTAAATTACACAGAGCAGGCATATTCGTAGGCGGAAGAGGACCGTGGGGAAATTGCAAATAAAAAACCGTGCAAGAATGTTAATAGTCAGGGGTGAGATAACGTTGGAAGTACGCTGCAAGCCTTGATATGCCATATGAGTTAAAAGTTAGTTAGCTTCAGATTAGCTGGTCAGAGATACTGTTGCTTGGGCTGGCTATCCAAATTATTCTATTTCATATGCTGTGAGACTAGCAAGTGTGAATAAAATAATATTGAATTGCTTTTAAAATGGTAAAATGAAGTATTACGTTGCATCGAACACTTTTTTATCGAATGAAATAGAGAGGTGACATCAAATCCTATAGAGACGAAGTTGTTTCGAGTGTTTGAGATAAACACTATGCTAGCATTTCTAAGCATCAGATACTTCAGAAATCTTCTTTAGACTTAAATGCATGACTTGCTGAACTTTGGAAATGTCGCAGTGATGATTGAAATTCTTTACTATCATCATATTTTACTCCTGCGATGCAACAGTTTATGCGAGAACCTAGGCGATGGAAACCATATTCATATTTTTCATTTTCCGCCTCCACGTTGGATTTTCATTTTCGATAGATCTCGTTACGAGGTTGATTTTGTTTGGATTTACTTCATCTTCTTGGAATTCCCCTTAAGCTACCAGGAACTAGATTGACACAGTAATGAATAGGTGTGTCGTGTAAATAAGGACTGATCGAGTGGCCTGTTTAATAATGGATTAGTCTTGTGTGAGGCCTTCTTTCAATCTCATTTGCAAGTATCCAAGTCTTACACATATCTAACTCGACGCCTGAATGAACTGCACACATAATCGATTTTGAGCTGAAAAGACGCCAGCGGCATTGCTCTGAGCTTTTTCTGAGAAACTGGATCTCTTAGAATAATCTGCATAGCACCCCTGGCTTTAAACTCAACAAAAACATAAGATAAGGCCCTGAGTTGAAATTCAATGAAGTTTTTCCCATTACGTTCATCGCTGGTGGTGTTTTTATTGTTGTAACGGAAGGGATCGAGCCTACTACCTTGGCGTTGCATGACGTAACATTTAGCTGATACTCGACAGCCTTCGTTCCACCCTCATAATCTTGTGAAAGTTGAAAAACTAGTTTCAAATCCACCACTTTGCATTCGATTTTAAGCTTCTTTCATCGTTTACTTTCAACTTGATGTTTTCATTGACTTGGCAGCCTTTCGAATTCTTATTAGCGTAAAGCCAGTCAATCTACCAGCTGCTGCCCATAAAATTGATAATAAACTGGTTTTTCGTTTGATCACTTTGCCAGACCACGGGTTTACCCGTTCTCTGCGGGTCACTTTTAGTTCGGGAACCATGTTTACAGTTTTCGAAGAGAAGCAGCTGCCAAGTAAACACCTATTTTCGTTTATATTTGTTTTTAGGCACCATCGCTGAGCAGACAACCACCTCGTCTCTACTCTGGCATGTTTCTCTACCGATCTGTTTCCTCCACGTCTCTGGTTGCCAGCCTGCCAGCTTGTAGCCGATTGTCATTCCCCCCTAACGCTCGCCATCTATCCGGGCTAGGAAGCATTAGCAAGATGTCGCTAATTTGCTATCCCCCTTGTCTGGTTTTTCCAGTGTTCCAAAAACCTGAATATCATAATTCTCTTATCGATGATTCATTCGAAGCATTTCTTTATCTCTTTTAAAACCTTCGATAAGCAAGCACACCTGGCAATAAATTGTCTGATGATCTCTTTTTGCGCCGAAGCCAAGGCGTCTCTCCTGCTCTTTTCAATACTTCTTAGCTGGTTTTATTTAGAATGCATCACAACAACTTTTCCCTTTCCCTTCTTATCAGATCCAGACTGCTCGTTTTCATTCAAGCATCGATCATGCATTTTACGGTGACTTATCAATCCCATTCAACCGCTATTGCTTTAACAGAGATAAGATTCAACTTAAGCGATGCATCGCAACAGATGATGTCGATATAACGACAACCCGATAACCTCGTGAATTCATGGATTTTTGAATGAAGAAAACAAAAAATCCGGGCTCTTTTGTAATTTAATGCATTGCAAGAAAGACTATTGGGGCCAAGTGATGTAAAATTTTACAGCTTGCGGTGATATATGAAACAACAGTGTCTCACTGGATGGAAAATGTGTCTCAGTTTTTGTTCGTCAAATTGGGGTGAGACTGCATTCTAAAAGAACTACCAAGTGGCTTGCAAACAGCACCGGCCTAGTAATTATATGCAGCACGAGTCTTACTTGACAATGGATGAAAGTAGCAGAATAGCGCATGACTGGCTCTCATCTGCTGCATCATAAGAAAATGATTATTTTACGTTACAATGCCGCAATCAAGGACTGTTCCACTAATGATTCTCTGCTTCTACATGTTGAAACATGGTGCAATAGTGTTCAACGTTTCATGATAATCTTGCAGCAAAGATCACTAACTTTTGTAAAAAACGATACCAGAGTAAAATTCACTTTTCTTTTCTTCCTTTGTTGAGGCTTTGTATAGGTTGCCATGGCCTTTCCTCAACATAACTCACTAAAAGAAGGAATAACGGCCTCGTAATGAAACGCACCCTGCAAGTGCCACCCATGAGTACAGTTTCCGTATTGGCTCTTACATTTTCTGAACTTCTTCATCGAGGGATTTTATAAACTTCTGTAAATACGAAATGTAGATTGGAAACACTGCTTTTGGAAGCTTAATTGGAGCTCCTAGTTACTATCTCTTCAATTTTGGTTGGAGGCTACAACACCTTTGATTTAGAGATTTTGACTAGAAGTGAATCACATTATAAACCTTTATTTCATAGGACAAAAGTTATCCTGGTTCATTCAGCTTCTCACCAATTTGTCAATCACTCTTTATAAAGGCCAAGATATCTTCCTATCTACATGATAATTGACTGTAGCTGGTGAATATTCTCTATCACCCAAAAGCACATTTCCATAGCAATGGAAACTGCTTGCACGCTGCTTGATAAACGTAAGTTTATTGGATCGCTCAGTGGTTGCTACACTTCATAGCAGAGATAATATTTGAGAGTTGGGGGTGAGTCTCGAGCTTAACTTTCATCCAAAGTCAAGAGAGTAGCTTGCTCTCTGTAATTCCAAGCGTAGAAATCACGAGCACATCAAGAGAAAGGATGGGGAAGCTACTCGATTAGCACATCTTATCAAGCTTCCAAGATCTACCCGATGATTTGTGAATTATAGGAATCTTGACATGACTTTACACTTTGAGAAGGGACCAGCACACTGCTTGATTAGCATAGCTTCTCAGGATCCCAAGATCTACCTTATAATTTATGAATCACGGGGATCTTGACATGACGTCATGTCAAGAAAAGGAGGATGACGCTGTTTGATAAGCATGCCTTCTCAGGGTTCTGATATATACCTCTGCATGCTGGTTAGAAATTATACTTGATAAACAAAGTTCTGAGCAACATCGGAGTGAATATCGTACTTTCCTAAAAGTGATGTAACTCTAAGGTTTATCGTTTATCATGGAATAGCATTGAGATGTCTTATATATAGTTAAGAAAAGTGCAAGATTTTGACTCTTTGCTCACTGCATCTAAAATTTCGGTATACAACTTCCTTGCATGCATGCATTCTGAGGGAAAATTTTATCTTGATTAAAAATGAAGTTAGTAATTTCTGTGTTCTATCATGTTGCTAACTTCTGAATTTTTAAGATTTAGCGAGTAATAATGATATAGAACATTCCATTTGTTCAGTTTGTACAATTCAATACTTTCTTCAAAGCTGCCACATTAAGAGATAGTAGGATAATCACTGCTTTGTAGCTAGGAGCATCGTTAAGGATTCCAACAAGAATCTCGTCCCTGGCCATTGCTGCTTGCTGTGATTATAATCGCTCACTGATCATAACCCCTTACTGTAACAATCAAAAGTTTACGGCCGAAAGACAATATCCTATTGGATACAAATTCGCAACTGATAATAAATATTTGATTGTTTGGTGTATTGCTTGCAATCTTCCCGCTTTTCAAGGTCAACAATGCGAAAATAGGGAGTGAGGGAGCTTAGTGAAGCCATTAATGTTTGTACAAACACAACAGGTGACTGCATGCAACTGGTTGTCTTCCAGCCTGCTTTGATGATGCCGCTAATGACCACGTGTAGTGCAACCTTGTTTGATAAGATCTGAAGTGTCCTTCAACTACCTAAACTATGACAGGTTTTGCGAACATCAAACGATGCCGAGTGGGTATTTAACAATGCCAAACCGTGCATCAGCGAGCAAATTTCCCGCCTTTCGTTAGCAGTAATCAAATACGGCTGTTGCAAATAGTTGCCTCTGGAGAAATTGAGGAGAAGTCTTGCCGTCTGATTTCAAAGTTGAAAGGACATGCTTAGATGTTAAAGGTCAGATTTTCAAGGTACATTTATTGTATGATTGCTGTAATGTAATTTTGTAGATCTTTTGAAGGGTATACATTGCCATCTCAATCTAAAATATCACTAGTCTCTTCTTCTACACATACAACATGAAAAAAAATTCGGCTTGCTTCGATTATGTCTTGGGTCAGTCATAGAGGTTAGTTGGTCATTTTTAGAAATGAATTTTTATTGCCTCGTCTATTGCAAAGTACTGCCATCTTTGCGTTGAAAGTAGCAGACAGAGTCAAGAATGCTACCCCCTTTTATCTGGCACCACCAGAATCTAAAATGTCCAATACGGTCACCAAAATGATGTACAAAATAGATAACCAGTTATGTAACCATAGTAAAAGCACTGGAAGCTTTTCAACTGACACTTATACGAGTATAAAGCTTCCGAATAAGGATTAGGACTATATAGTCTCATTTTGACCATCACCTGACGCTTCATATTCTGATGTGTTGAGCGAGAAGATCCTCACCACATACTATTCATCCGTTTATTTCTGCTTTATCAAAGCGTATTGTCTTTTTAGTGGATCGTTACCCCATATAATATCATGTCATATCATATCATATCATGTCATATCATATCATATCATATCATATCATATCATATCATATCATATCATATCATATCATATCCATCATATCATATTCTATGGTATATCATATCATATTATATCGTATATCATATCGTATATCGTATCGTATATCATATCGTATGTCACATCATATATCATATCATATCATATCATATCAATCATATCATATTCTATGGTATATCATATCATATTATAGCGTATATCATATCGTATATCGTATCGTATATCATATCGTATGTCACATCATATATCATATCATATCATATCAATCATATCATATTCTATGGTATATCATATCATATTATATCGTATATCGTATCGTATATCGTATCATATATCATATCATATGATCGTTTTATGAAAAATGGTTAGTATATATAGTTAATACACATAAATTATAGCCAACCGTTTTGAAAAGGAAGATATTAGATAATCATACAACGAAACCTTTATTTACAACTTTAACAATTACACCATTTGCCATCCCATTTTGCAATCCCTTTTTTTAATTTTGTCAAAGTACCAGCTCTCTTTATGTCGTCAACTAGAGTAGTCAGAAGGAGACCACCTCTAAACGAGAGGGATTCACACACCCGCTACGAGTGTCGGAGGCACTTCGCTAGGGAGGTACCATCCTTAGCCACAGTATTGTGAGGTGGGGTGGCAGGGCCTTTCCTCATCACATTTAACCCTTAGATTTATACCAGGTAGCCTTTTACTACTGGGTGGGCAGGTGGAAGACTTCCAGAACAGTAACGACCATGGCTTTGATCCGAGGTCTTCATCACCAAATTTTTGTGTTCTTACCATTATCCCCGCTACCTCTTAGTATTGACAATAGATCCGATGGATGCAAGATCCGAATTTACTTCAAGAGGCCATTAATGCGATACAAAAACTCTAGAATTGGGCAGAAATTATCTTAACCAGGATAATGATAACCAATGCTTATCCCTATGTTCAAATGAAATCAACAATAACGATGTGACTCGGTCGTCTTTCCACAAATTTCAGGCCAAATTAGCATTGATGATCTCTGCCCTGCGATTGTTTCCCGATCCCAATGCACAGAACCTTTGATGACAGCCTTAGGAAATATCGCGGATTGGTAATCCCTTGCAAATCGCTTTAAAGCATTTCGCAAGAAGATATCTTTCTCATGCTTGCTTATATCTCTGATGGTGTGTGGTTGATTTAAAGACGATAAGGAAATCATTTGGCAGAGAAACCCGTTCTTTCACTCCCTCCTCATCAATATTCATTCCCCATCTTCGTAAGACAGGAGTTAATCGTTTCATTGTCAATACAGATGTAGAAGTAAGCTGTACTCCATCGTACACGATATAGCCGTAAGCCGGGGATAATTGGTTAAAGTACTGCATTACACTGTCCAGTAATTAATGAAAACAAGCGCACTCACTATTAGCATTGTAAACACGACTTAAGACAGAGCGAAGGAGAGAAAGAGCGATTTGGGAAATATCTTTTAAAAGAAGATGGTTTGAAACCGAAGATATACAGTCGACTCTGTCTAATTCGAACTTTTGCTAATTCGAACAAAGTTATTAAGCCCTTAAAAATCTTATAACAAAGAACCTCTATAATTCGAATCTCTGTAATTCGAACTTTTTGTGATTCGAGCATTTTTACAATCCCCAAGAGAGTTCGAATCATACAAAGTTGACTATGTAAATTAACAGACCTATTGGTAATGGTAAGACCTGCCTACAGAGCAATTTTGAAATTCATAAATTAACACTAGCGAATCACATCCTTACAGCCAAGGTATGCATATGTATTATCCCGCACTTTAGATAGCTACTCGATAGTATACATTATATAGATATATATATATATATATGTGAATATGTATATAAATGTATATATCAATATCAATATATATATATATATATATATATATATATATATATATATATATATATATATATATATATATATATATATATTGATTATATATTATGCATATACAGTATATATTATATATATATATTATCATTAAAGAAATGATGTAATTTATATATATATAGATATATATTTATATGTCTATATATATACACATTTGTATATATTTAAATAAATATATATATATATATTTATATAAATATATATATATATCTAATGTAAGCTATCGTAAGTAGATCTAGTGGATCAGATACTGACGGGATTTGTCGACGAGAAGGTGTCCATCATGAGCCCCAGTGCAACCCAGAGGTGAATGCATGATTGAGTGACTAAAAGAGTGAGTCACTGAGCTAACGAGTGAACGAGTGAGAGAGTGAGTACGTGAAAGAGTGCGCCATTGAATTTGTGCATTAGTTAGAGAATGAATGAGTAAGTGAGTGAATGAGTGGGTAAGTGAATATGTAAGTGAGTGAATGGGAAGGCCTAGAATGCAAATTATCTCATTGCATTGGTCTTGTATGGTCAAATTGTACCATCCATCTGTCCACAGTCAATCTCTAACCACAGTGCCTAACCTAACCTTATAAGCGAATTGCTAAGCTCTCTTGTACCAAAATAGACTTAATTTCAAGGCTCATCTCTCTCTTTCTCTCTCTACTGATGAAAATCTATTTAGATTGAAAATTGACGAGATTACGTTTTCATGACTTTATATTTGTGTTTTAATTCATTTTACATTGACCATAATCCAATGGACTCAGGTAACGAAAACACATATCAATATTCCAAGTTTTCTTCGTCAGCACTTATCCCATCTGGTGTTAAGCAGTCGTCATTTTCCCTCATTCGTTTAATCACGCTCCATTCATTAGGAGAGGTGATATCTCTTTCCTATCATAAGCGAAGCAACACGAGTTCACCTCGCTGCTCTTCAAGATTTTCAGCCATGACTTCAATGTTCAGTCTTTGACACCAGAGCGTCTCACGATATTTGTGCCTTTGGTTGGCTATAATTTCCCGTCACAATTTGTTGGTGAGATGAACGTTATCAAAATGATTTCCTGACTTAACTTTAAATCATTATATCATATACTGTCATGAGTTGCTGAGTACAGGCTAACATCTTTATTTGATCGTGCCATCCTCAATCTGATGCTAACTGTGGCAGTCTCCACCGATTCCTACATTCTGCCTGGGCGATTCCGCCACAAGCATGTACCACCCTGCTTGCCGCCACCATTTGAGGTCTGTCAGCGGTCGCCTTCTATTCATAACGAGGGATGGGCGTATTCACATGTCGAGTCCCACACCATAGTATCCACATCCGTCTTCCTTTCATATTTCCGATGATCATTTGTATTGGCAATAGTGCGAAGTAGTGTGTGTGGTCGGTCGTAGCGTTGCATCGACGGACAATCTCTTCATCTGCTGTAAGTTAGTTTTCGCTAGTTAAATTCCTCCATTTCTATTTTCTATCACAAAAGAAATCGTTGCAAAAAGCTGTGCAGTGCTCTTTATCACTAAAATCATTTTCATTATTACTAGTATCATTTTAATGCTGATTATTTTTGTCAAAACTGTTACTATTATTATCACGCTACTCTCTGGACATGAAATTTTTTCATTCTAGTAGTAAATTTGATTTAGTTAATTGAATCTTTCAAGTTTACTGGTAGGCCACTAAATTTTGATGCTAATCAAACAGCATCCTGGTCCGTCTACTCTATGTGAAGAAACCTCGTGATTCTTATTCTTTGCGATTTCTGTGATTTGCGATTCGTGCGTTGCGTGCTTTCCATGGTCTAAATGCTTGAAATTATAATGCTATCTGTATTGATATTCTATGTCTGGGATTTCTAACTAGTAGACTAGCTCACACGTGAAACAGCCTATAAGTGCATGTTTGCATATGCTTATCTAATAATCTATGCTAATTATGCTAATTTGCTAATTTAAGCAATTAAATGTAAGAATGAAGCATGAAGAATAGTAGCAGTTAATTTTTTGGTTAGAGCAAATGTCCACTTTGCCGATGGCGTCAGTTCGAGACCCCTCCTTCTTCGCCCTTTCTCTGTCCATCCAGCAATAAATGGATACCTGATGTAATGCTGGTGATGTGGGGAGGAGACGAACCAGCTTCCCTACCTGACAATGCCATCGCTCAGGATGCACACCAAAAGATCAAATGCATTTGACATTGAGCGACAATCAAGTCATCCATATAGCAACCCACCCAGTGATGCCGGCCCAAAACTGCTGTAAGCCTTGAGGGTTATCGACAGCAAAGGCATCTGATTTGAGAACGGGGCAACTTCCATGCCAAACCAAACAAGATGCAGATGAAGCTCGGTGCTCATGTGCACCTGTGACCAAATTGAGTTGGATGAGTATCGGTGGAGGAGGAAGCAACTCATCTACATAAATTGTTTTGGTTATGGCGTTTGGTGACGTCAGCTGAAGGAAGAGGAGAGTTGAAAATAAGAAGACTTTTTTTTCAGAAAATTTCCCCAATTCTTTATTTAAATGAGGAACAATGAAGTTAAGACATTTCATCTGTTGGCAACTGAGGAGAACAAAAGCGCGTAGCTGGCCTCCTTTCTTTGTACAGATGCATTGATTATCAACATGCAACTGCAAATATCACTCGCTAAATTCACAACTCCCAGATTACAATGGAGCAAACACATCTGAATGCCTTCAGACTCTGAATAGATTCGCAGTTTGATGCTAGATCTACAAGAATTGTTTTACCAGTGCATGAGAAGAGCAAGCAGGATGCCATAATTCCATTTTCACTTTTACATATTTTCACTATTTTTGTCGCCCGCTTCTGCTTTTGGAAGTTTTATTAGGTTTCAAAAATTGAATAAGACATTCATTCCCGCTTCATTTGACAGCATTTGTCTTTAATTGTAACATGTATAGACTGAATCGTCTTTTGCATTTTGGTATCGAACCAACTAGTCCATTTTAAAAAATGCCCTCTCGATTTTGAAGGCTTGGAAAGTCTTGGCTCGTGTGGCTAGCTCCATCCACCCCGCAGGGACTCCTGCTATACTTCACTTTCAATCCTTGTTCTCTTAAGCTATCTCGTCTACCTCATCTTTTCAGTTTGGCATTGAGTTTCTGCATTTATCAGAGTCTTTGACCAGTAGCAACACACCCTTTAATGGTCATGTTCCTCTCGCCGGACTGAATTGAGTCTTGAAGAAAGCCTCAATCAAGAGCACATATGCGTAATTGCGTAAGCAAAGTCTATTCTGCGTTGCATAGAAAAACTAAGAGATGATTTCGTCGGATTGATGATCTCTTTGCGCAATACTCGCCAGAGTATAAGATGTCACTTAACAAAAAGAGAACTATTAAACTCTGTTCAAAGATGCCTCATTTTCACACAATCTCTGAGTACGTTTTTTAGCCTTATTGTGACTGATACGTTGTGTTTTATACTCTTATGAGTATCAAGCAAAACAATTTTCAGTAAAACGAGATTAAGTTCCCACTTTTCTGCGCAATATTAAATCTTTGCGCTTCATGGAGTTTATTCAATGTTTCCTGCTGCTTATATTCCATTCTGAAGAAATGACAATCGTTTTTTTTAGCAAGAAGGTCATCTAATTATTTAATGAGATCGATTTGAAAACATCGATCGCAACTTGAGAGAAGGAAGTTCGAAGTTCTGTATTTTTATGAAAGTCGGTTTGTGTTCTGATAGATCGAGTTCCTTCTTCGTTTGATAGTATTGTCCTTCATGAACAGCATTCGTAGACTGCGTCCTTCATCCACTTAAAGTAAATCTTTGCATGCTAGCAGGCTAGGGGAATTCCTTCTCGCTTTGAAAGAAATACAACTGCTAATGCCTAATACCGATGATATTCTAAACAGCAATTAAGAACGCCCTATTCTCTCAGCTGGTGTCATGTTTATTGGCTTACCGATCTGTTGCAGGTGTTGCAAATACGTAAGAAAATCTGCCTCGCTCGGGGGTGGGACCGCTACTTCGTATTTCCCGTGGATTTTTTGCAAGATCTCTGCTTCTGCATCATGCTAACAAAATACTGCTACCTGAATTCTTTATCAGTGGGCTGATGCAATCACCTGTGAGTGTCGTTTCTGTGGCATGGCCGAGGCTATGTTGTAACCCGGCTCATCCATTCTACTGCAATAAATGCACACCTTTCTATCACTGTTGTGTTTTGTCTTGGCAAAGGGCAACGAAACATATTTTTTACAATTTAAATTCAAATTTCATTAGATAGATTTTGTTGTAAATTTGAGTTTGAATTGAAAAATTAATGCATTCCTGGTATTACCTTCCCGATCGTGGTATACGTATCTCGTAAATTGTATAAATGTTACAATAAGGAGATTTCGGCACCTTCTGCTTTTACTGCGTCCTATTCGGTCCCTCTGGTCCTGCTTCCACTTCTACTTTGCCTTAAGATCTATTTCTATCGACTGTTATTCCCATTATTTCATTAGCTTATTTAATCCATATCACATATCTTATTTTTCCTTTCCTTTTCTTTTCTCATTTTCATTTTCGAGCCCATCTTTCTTCGTATGGAGCATTTCGCGAAAGAGTATCTTCATGGAGCTGCTCAGTAGACATTGAGCGAATGCCTTGTCAAGTGTTTGAAAAGTCGATTTAGATTTAGTAAGAGATTGCATAGCAAAGGATAAGGGTTTAAAGGGGGTCAAACGGCAAAGGACAGGTGTGTTTAATAACTGGTCAAGGGACAAAGGTCAGGGCTGTTGAGGAATGGTCACGGGAAAAGTTTAAGACAACTAAATTATGAACTGTGTTTCCATGGGACCATAATTCTGTACTTTCATTTCATTCTCCACTTAAACCCCCGTCTGCCAGCAAGAATCCGTGAAACTTTTTCTTCATCTCCGTTCAAATGACAAAAATGGATTTGAATTTCTAGGATCTGCTGCCAATTAATATACATTCGTATAAGACGTAACGAAATTGTTTCTCCTTGCAGTCCAGAAAAGAACCGAGCATTAGTGTTCGCACAAGATCAGCCCGATGGTTTTCGCGAGTGCACGTGCAGTTCTCTCCATCTTCGTGAATTCGGGTAAGATCCTTCTCACTCATTCTACGTTGAACCCTTTTACTAGTTGGTTGATACTTTATACATTAAATCTTCCACATCTAAACTCATTCAAAGTCAAAGAATACCAAATCTAACTCTTTCTATTTTGGAATTTTTTTTGCTTTCTGATTTCATTTTTGACATGTAAGTATTTTATTGCAATCGATTATTGAACTATCCTTGTCAAAGCATCGCAACGTTGTGATTCGGCTTTGTTTAACTACAGCTTGTATGCAATTTCAATTATACCTTACTGTTTCTTGGCTGTTGCATGGTCATTGGATGGCTGTTGCATGGTTGGTACATGGCTATTGCATGGTTGTTGCATAGTTTTTGCATGGTTGTTGCATGGCTATTGCATGTTGCATGGTTGTTGCATGGCTATTGCATGTTGCATGGTTGGTGCATGGCTATTGCATGGCTATTGCATGTTGCATGGTTGGTGCATGGCTGTTGCATGGTTTGTGCATGGCTATTGCATGGTTTTTGCTCTGCTTAGGTACTGCATGGCTCGAGAGCAGCTGTTTTAGATATGTTTGTATGGTTGCAAGAGCGAACTCCTGCCATGATGGAAGTTACGGGCGCAAGCAACAGTCGTTCCCTTTTTGGGTGGCCTTCACCCGTACACTATGCAATGTATGGGTGCCTAGCATAAACCTTGTTTAATGTGAGGCGAGAGATGGATTTAACTAGCTACCCTACCTCACAGTTTGTTACATTAATATAACACCTCTCTAGCGAAGTGCTCCCTGGCGCTCACTTCGATTATGGGATTCAAATACGTTTTACTTTTACTCACATTATGCCAAATGTATTTTCATCCGTTGTACCTAGCGCCCAAAATGAGATTTTAGAGGAATGAAGAGTCGCGTTTATCGAGCATTATCCCGATTATTCCTTTTAATGTGACGCCATATCAACATTCATATAATGCACGAATCATACGGTAGATTTTAGGGCACGAAGAAGCTTTGTTTATGGACCATTGCCGTGGTCTTTCCTTTCGATATGACGAACATAACGATTCCTAAATTAGATTTTATGACCCTGAGAAGTTATAAAGAGATTTTTTTGAGTCACAATTTCGATTCTGCTGTCCTGTATATGGGAGGGTGCTGTATCCAGATTAGCTTAAACTGGAGACTCAAAGCCATGTTCATCGAGCAGAGTCCTGTTTCATTAATTCAATGCGATGACACGTTGTGATGCCTACGCCAGGTAGCAGAGACCTATTAGCCCTCTTTAGTCTACGTTCAAGGCTTCTGACCATGTTCCTGGCCACGGATTTGTTCTCAGACTTATCCACGCTTCAAAACTGCCTTGAACCTGATTCTATGTTACTATGTCCATCAGACCTCACAAGAGTTGAGTAGACTCTTTGTTTATACAGACAGACTATTATTTCAATTCATCGCAAATAATCTACCGCCGCATCCCTGTAGCTTTTCATCTTCGCGAGATTAACTGTGAAAAAAACTGATCCTCTAGATATTAAAGATGGTTCCAAGTACGCGGACGAAGCATGAAAATGACCTGCGTGCATAGCTATTCCCCTTGTAGGCCTTTTTAAGCGAGACCTAATCAATAAACAGTGCTTGCATGTTTCGTTTCCATCTAATTCGTTTTGGATTCGATCCATGAAGTGCTTTGCACCATAGTTGTGACTGTTTAAACTGAGATCACCTTTTCGTTGGCGGGTACTTTTTAGGCTCCTTCACAGCTTGCAGCGTTTGCATAGCTAGTCAAAGTCACAATCGATGGCCTATACCGAGAGAAAGCGGTCGCGAAACCAAAGCGCTTTGTCTGGCTTCATGATGAATAATCCTTAAAACCAAATCGTCTTTAATTTCTCCAAAGTTCTTAACTTCTTCATTTCTGATCTTCGGGATTTTGATCAGAGCATAGCCGATCACGGGGGGACTCGGATTCCTTCCAAAAATGATAATCGAAATCATTTTGATTGATGCGCATGATTTCGATTGATGCAAATGATTCCTACTGATACAAATGATTCGGGATATCGATAATGAAAAGTTAAGCAAGTCCACCGTTTCTTTGATAATTCGATGTTTTAGTAAACCAATATGGAGCCACGTCCTACCGGAAGCAAGGATTTTATTATCATTTATTGTACAGGATGTAACTTAGGGATAAAATACAATCACGTGCACAAACTTCCACTAAGGATTAATTGGGCACATTTCAATGTCACGATTGACTCCTTTCTCTTCTTTCATACATACATGAATTCTTCTACCTATGTATCACAGGTAGACATACGTACACTGAAAGCTTTTTGCTTATCAAGTAGTCTCCAGGTCCTTCTTCTCAATTTTACCACAACTCGTGATTCCAACGACAGGAATTCCAGAGAGTCGGCAACTTTCTGCCGTGTAAGTGAGAGTTGAGCTAAGGGAGACTCGAACCACTGACCATAAGATCAATGAGCAAGAATCTTACCATTGAGCCATCCTGACACCGAAGGAGGATAGAGAGAGAAATAGTAAATATGAAAGAGAAAAGACGCAAACCAGGAAATATAAAATCGCATGTGGATCATATATCAACCAAAATACATTGATTTCAACTGTATCACTTGAAATGAATTTTGTATTTATTGCTGCTGAGAACTCCGTATTTTGTGTTGAAATTTTGATCGGATGAGACTGGTTCATCAATGAGCTGTCGTTTGATTTCCTGGTCCATTTTCACTTACTTTTTGGTGTCAAGACATATTGATTAGATTTACTCACATTCATGTACATATGTGCAAAAATAGATGCAGGACAGCCACTTGTAAACCAGCACTGCATGATGAGTCACCGTCCTAAAATAATTGGAATTGTTATTATTATTGTTCTTATCATTATTATATATTATATATGTATATTATATATTTACACATTTCCAAACGTACATTTATATTTATGCATGAATATGTAGATACATACACAGCCATACATGCATTCATACATGCATACATCTATACAAACTACATACATATGTACATTAACATATAGATATGTACATACGTGCATGGCCATACATAGCCATACATAGCCATACATTCTGTACATAACCATAGATACATAGCCATTCATGCATAGCCATGCATGGCCATACATCCATATATACATGAACATATAGATCTGTACGTACGTGCATAGGTGCATACATGAATATATAGATCTGTTCATACATATCCATACATATATACAAAGTTACATACGTAGATTCAGCTGAGAATACCGCACTTTAAACGGATGAAAATGGCTTAACGAAGAATCTTCGTTATTGTTTTAAAATATATTTACTTTCCGTGTTGGGTCTCAGTCAAATAGACTGACACGTGATCATTACGGTGAAAGCACAAAGACGAATTTGTTTTGTTGCAAATCGAATTTATCATTCGGACATTTATAGAAGGGATGAGGGTCTGATACGTGTTGAATCTGAAATTTTAGATGAACGCAATTAACAACGGAAAAAGTGCCTCCATTTAACACCTATTCAAAATCTTCTGTTTTTTAGTTAAATTCGCCCCGATCAGAATCTCCTAGCTATTTTCTTGAGAACCAATCTAGAGGCAAACTATAGACCTCCAGGAACACGTAAGTCAATAATAAGACTCGCTGATGCATAATATGCATACAATTGGTGGAAATGGCTTGATTTCCAATCCACCGACTCATTCCTCCATAAAAAGACACATCCATTCGTAGAAAGAGCAAATGAATTTAATGGAATTTTTCACAATGTTGTACATTACTTCTTATTAAAGATGTTTTAGCCCAGTACACTTAACGAGCCTTGGGGAGCACCCTGCTAGAGAGGTACCACCCTGGAAACGGCATTGCAAGGGGTGATGGTCAGTTGAGTTCCTCGCCATACGTTGTCCCCATGTTTTCACCAGGTACCCATTTGCTGCTATGTGGACAGGTCGAAAGCACCCAGAAGTGTTCACGAACGTGACTCGAACAAGGACTTTCAGCAAATTAAATAAACGCTCTAAACATCCTGTTCAAAGCCCCTTTTAACCGCTGTCTGAAAGTGCATTTATTCAGAGTTTACTGTGTTGGAAACTTGTGTTTCTTTCACATCCACAAAACACTGAGTCCTTGCCTTTAATGATAGGATCAAAATCATGTTGCGTTTTTATAAAATTGGATTTCAGGTTGTTTTATATCCTGTTTGCTCGTTAGATATTTAAGCCACTTATAATCTGGCCTTTAATCTGTCAAGTGAAATCTTTAATTCGATAATATGTGGCACAACTCTAATTGGATTTGCCAATAAGTATTTTCATCCAAACACGAAAACGAGAAATCGTGATGTTTGCGTCACTAGCTCCATTGCTTTTCCTTCTTGCGACTTCGTTTCGGCTAGTTTTGCTCCGTTTTGCTCCGTTTTGCTCCGTTTTGCTCCATTTTGTTCAGTATTTTTAGACTTCATTCAGCCTTTGCCCATTTATTCGATTCTAGAATCCTTTTTTCTCCTTTTTTATCCTTTTTTAACATCTTTCCATTTTCCGTATCTTTGCTGAAATTTGTTCGATCTTCATTTCAATTTTGTTTCAATTTCATACATTCCAAATGATTAAAATTCATAGTCACACAAAGAGGGAGTCAAGCAGTTAACACTCCAAGCAGAGGTTCACTGCCGCTTTCTCAATGGATTTAAGATGCAATCTGGAATTTAGCGTAGTAGCCTATTTCGTAAATCTTATATTTTACATTTTTAATCTTTTTCAAAAAAACTCCACTTCTCTCTTCCATTTCACTCCATCTGAATAAGGGCTGTCCAAATGAAAGATTCCAACTATTTGAATACTCGGTTGTTGATTAACCGAGTATTCAGTTATTCCGTGAGTAGGGCCGTGGTTAGGGCGTGGTTAGGGCGTGGTTGTGTCGCGGCTAATAAGTTCCTAATTCTCTTCATTCAATAGGTGCCACTGATTTTCATCCAACCGATTGACTACCTAATTAATATGCAAATAAATAGAAATGAAAATGCATTATTTTAATTATTAGCATTATTCGGAATATCTGCTGCTTCAACTGACATGTATTCGGATTACTTGCTGATTCAAGCTATTCCGTATATTCACTGATCATTTAGCATTTCAACAAGAACACTGATCATTCAGTCCCAATAATCGAAAAATTAGAACTCTTCGGTCGGCAGCGAGTAATCGATTTGCTTCATTGCTATTCGAATAGTCATCAGATAACCGAATACCCATTAGTCGACTTTCGATGGACAAGCCTTATTTTGATTTCCATTTTGCTGTCATGGACATCTGCCAAAAATATTAAGCAGACATTGGAACACGGAAAGTGCCTTGTTAAAGGCTGAAATATCAGTTCTTTGAGAACTTTGCGAGAGAAAATATGATTCAAGAGCTTGCTTCTAGATACTCAATTCGAACTCGCGTGTTGCAATTGTCAGTCAGTCTAGTTCAGTCCAGTCCAGTTCAGTGCAGTGCAGTTCAGTGCAGTTCAGTCCAGTTCAGTCCAGTTCAGTCCAGTCCAGTTCAGTCCAGTCCAGTTCAGTCCAGTTCAGTTCATTCATGTTTATATTCCATCTTGTGCGCTAATTCAACATACTACCTAGTTGAATAACAATGATAATTGGAAGTAAATACGACATATAAAACGAAGAAAAATACGTCATAGAATATTACTTAATGCAAAATGTACATAGACTTAATAGGTATGTACGAGACGCATAGTGGGATTGGAAATTACTTAAACTTGCCTTGATATGAATTCTTCCTTGAAACATCTACATACTGCTGTAAATCATGAAGATGAGCTCACAAATTCATGATTTTTCCGAAACCCTAACGAAGTCGGACGCATCGCTAATTGTGCGGATAACTCGATGCAAAGGTTCTTGCTCAGAAGTGCTTAGATTAGTGGTCAATCTCTACCTCAAACTAGGCTTTCATTGTGATGAGAGCCACCGGATCTCTGTGACTGCAAGGGTAGAAAACACGGGATTGGGGCGTTGGGGCGCATCAATAGGAAAGACCAGGACACTGTTCGATAAACAAGGCTTCTCAGTTTGCTAAAATCGACCTTCGTAGAGCATACAAAAAGCAAAATTTACGAAAAATGTCCTCAGAAAAATATCTAATTCGCGAACAAGTCTGAATTTTGTGGCTTCTGATAACATCTTAAGCTAATGTTCCAAAGACGAAAATCATTTATGCTGGTTCATCTAATCTACGCCAGCGGTCAATTCTAAATGTCTCTATTTAGCTTGATCCGATATTTCTATTATTCTGTTTCCTAAGCTGATTTCGCGCTGTTTAAGATCCTCCGGGTAATTTGCTAATTCTTTTTAATTACTGATACAAAATGGAATCAAACCATTATTTTACGTTGTGCTAATTCGTGTAATGACATTATGGAGCCGAAATCACAATTTTTTCATACTGTTTCAACGTGTAGTAGGAGCGATTCGTGCCCAATTCGTTGTTTCTCGGTTAGGTCTATTAATCTTCGGGCGTGTCCTTCTTATTACATGCCTGTTTAATGTAAATCCTTGCTTTGTTGTTCCCTACACTGACTTTTATTCATGAGTGTATGATCTCGACTTTTCAGGAACTCATCAGTTGGAAACAAAAGTAATTTGAGTCTTCTCATTTTGGCTGACATTCTCTGCGTTAGCTGTTACTTCCAAGGTTTGTCGCCTTTTTATCTACCATGGCTCATTTCTGTCACAATCTACAATCGATTCTCATTGCAATTCACTCTGTTTGTAGTGATAACGGCTTGCGTTCATTAAAGCAGTTTAGTAGCAAAACATATTTCAACCGACCTACCTCCCTTACAACATTCACCGAACTTGTTATACCACGCGTGTATACACCACTAAGGGTAACTCAGTAGTGTTGCTTTTCTCCACGTCTTCGTGTCAGTGTCTCAAGCCCACACCTCGAGCTGAATATTTACTTCGAAAGAGGAGGATCGCCAGACTAGGAGGTCATGACACATCGAGAGCAAGAACCACAACATTTTTCGACAAGCAAATCATATCAGTGCCCTCTTTAGGCCAGAAATCCACTTAAGATTCAAATTACTTTTGAACCATAGATATTGGATTTTCCATCAAAATAACCGTGAAATTTTTCGATTTTATAGTTTCTCAGTTACCTAAAAATCTTTCTCCCAGTGCTCTTAAGAAGATCTAGGGACTTGATTAAGGCAAATAGGCTCGCAGACTCTCAGAATGCAAGCCTCATTCTGTAACATGAACATTGCTTGAGCAGACCTGTGTTCTTGCTACGTTGATTTTGCAACAGGCAGGGATCATTAATCTTCGCCCTAGCTTATTGGTTGTACTAGTCACGGGCACTGTATTCTTTTTTTCGACAATCACCCTGTCTTTGGAATCAGCCCCCATTTTAATGATAAAAAACTAAAGATACACGGTGGGATGTCTTATTTACCGTCAAGGATCTTGTCTGGAGCTGTCCTCTGACTTCTATAATGAGCCCAAGAATCTTGAAGTACCCAAGAATCTTGTTGTCTGGGGCGGTTTTCTGCTTTTTCTGATGAAATGCGTGGGTGATTCATGTCTTCTATGGTTGGAGCTGTGATGTCAGTCCCAGTTCACAGTGCATTAGATATTCCCAAGACAAGAGCGCATTCATAGACTTCTTCTCGGCTCAAGCACGATCTTTCGGCTCAAAGTAATACAAGTATATGAACATTGATTCGCCGGCAGTACAGATGCAGAGATGAGCACTCCCGCCTTAGGCTCTAGTCATGTAATGCAGTAAAAATTTCAAATTTTTTTACGAAAATTGTCCACCTTCGTAAGATCTCTTAACTTCACAACTAATTGGTAATCTCGTTTTGACATATCGAATGGTAACCCATGATTGTGCATGCTGATTGGATTACTGAATTAAAAAGCCGAAGATAAAAGATCGCAAATTTTAGGCGAACGTCATTCATTTGTGTTCTGAATTTCTGCCAAATTTTTCAGTTTTGATAAGTTCTTGTTAACTACCACATTTTTGCAGCAAATTCATTGTGCACTGAATGGCACGAATTTCTGCTAGGCTGAAATTTGCCCCTTAACCCCTAGAGTATTTGCAAACTTTTGAGGCGTGTCCCTTCAAGTCTCCCGTCTTCTCCGTGGTGTCATTGCAGAGGATCCTTAAGTCATTTATACCACGAGGAAAACGAAGGCCCTTATTTGGTGGCTGGTCTGAAGAACCCGTGCATTTCCTCTGCGCGCGCGCGTGTGTGTGTGTGTGTGTTTGTGTGTGTATGTGTGTGTGTGTGTGTGTGTGTGTGTGTGTGTGTGTGTGTGTGTGTGTGTGTGTGTGTGTGTGTGTATGTGTGTGTGTTTGTGTGTGTGTTTGTGTGTGTGTGTGTCGGTGTGTGTGTGTGTTTCTTTGCCCTGCAATCTCCCATCTATTGTGGTTTTTTCTAATAACCAACGAAAGAAACTATAGCTGTGTAGACCAAGCAGAATAACCGTGGTCATCTTCTGGAAAATTTTCTCCTTGGTCTCGGCAAACTCTTTGATTTTCCTGGCCTAAGATATTCATGTAAGCTTCATGTCTTAAGGATAATTTCGCGGTTTTTCATTAGTGACTTTTGTGAATGGCACAGTGGCTACTTGTCTAACACACTTATTGGCAGTATTGATTATATGCTTCTGGCACTAGAACAGTTTAGCGTAACTTTATAGGCACTTTAGAATAAGAATCTTTTTATGCAGGTTGGGTTTGCTAGAACTGAGTATAGAGGTAGGATAACGTAAAGGATTAGCAACAGAAAACTAAGAAGCTCTCGCCTGATTAAGTTACAACCATCTGTTAGCTTTTTTGAAAACTTTGATGGAGACAATCTCAGCCGCTTGTCGTCCAAGAATGTGACAAAGCGTTATGTTGTATAACATACAATATCAATAAGTCGCAAGGGAAAGTGCATGAGTTGTGCTCATCTTGATGATGATTATGATTATGACGATGATTATGGTCATCATGGTGATTGTGATTATGATTATGGATATCATGGTGATTGTGATTATGATTATGGTTATCATGGTGATTGCGATTATGATTATGGATATCATGGTGATTGTGATTATGATTGTGGTTATCATGGGGATTGTGATTATGACGATTATTATGATTATAATAGTGATTGTGATTATGACGATGATTATGGTTATAATGATGACTGTGATTATGACGATGATTATGGTTATTATGATGATTGTGATTATGACGGTGATTATAGTTCTCATGATGATTGTGATTATGACAATGATTATGGTTATCATGATGATTGTGATTATGACAGTGATTATGGTTATCATGCTGATTGTGATTATGATGATGATTATAGTTCTCATGATGATTGTGATTATGATTATAGTTCTCATGATGATTGTGATTATGATTATAGTTCTCATGATGATTGTGATTATGACAATGATTATGGTTATCATGATGATTGTGATTATGACGGTGATTATAGTTCTCATGATGATTGTGATTATGATTATAGTTCTCATGATGATTGTGATTATGACAATGATTATGGTTATCATGATGATTGTGATTATGACGGTGATTATAGTTCTCATGATGATTGTGATTATGACGATGATTATGGTTATCATGGTGATTGTGATTATGACGATGATAATGATGACGTTGATATGATGGCGATGATGATTATGTGATTATGATTTGATGATGGGAGTGATATGATTTTGGGAATCTTGATGATTTAGCACCGTCTATTTCCATTTTTTGAAAAACTTCAATTCCTTCTGACTAGTCGGTTGTGGTGTTGAAATTTGGCTTCTGTGACGGGGCAATATTCTCTCTGCATCGCAAGACCCCTTCGCTCACTACTAGCATCACCTGATACACACACCTCTTTGATGCTGTCACACACCTAGTCATCCCTACTACTATGCTTCTTCCATCATTCTGCCTTATACTTTCCTCAGGCCTAGTCTAGACAACCAGTAAGCTTTTCATGAACAGCTTCAGGACAGCTCTGATCGCTCTTCTTCGTGCTTACTCTAACCCTAACCCTAACCCTAACCCTAACTCTAACCCTTTACAAGCAGAGCTCTCGCCAAAATCTTCACGGCTTCTTGCATTTCTCTATTTTGACACTAGCTCTTAGCCAAAGTAATCAAATAACTTGTTGTGAATAGCATCAGAGCTAAATATTCCGTTTCGCATTGATCCTTACTCGAACACTAGACGTCAAGACATCTCTTTGTAAAATCTTCAGTACAACTCAACCTGTTCTATACATTTGCTCGCCAACCCAATCGGAGAGATATTCGTACAGAGGTCAACTTTGCTGATGATAGAAATGTGGTGTCCTGTTCTTTTTTCTTCTGTAGACGGATACACTTATCTTTCTTGATTGAAACATCATACAAGGAACGAGAGTGATTAAATCCTTATTTCTTGACGTGTCGATTAACAAATGTCTAATACTTCTGTACAATTTACAACCTTCACAAATTTTCACGTGGTTTTCTGTGGCTTTCCAGTTTAAGATGGATAAACGGTGTCAAAGCGAATTAAATTCATGTTTATAAATAGGCCAAGGTAGTAAGCACAGTGGCCAGAGCGTCTGTCAGCCATGCTTATGGTTCTGGCTCTGGGAGACTCGCTTTTAATTCTAATAAATTCGTATCCCTTAATTGTACATTAAACTATCTTCATTCTATTCTGCTTTTTACTTTGATTTTAACCACAACGATTGTCAATAGGTAGGATTACAGGTCCTTGAATGATAACAGATAGTTTTACGTCTGAACAAGTCAATTTTACATCTCAAAAGCTCGGTTTCCTCACCAGAGCATGCGGGTTTTCTCATCCTCTCACCTTCTAACTAAATACAAGTCCCAAATCTGTCGTTCTTTAGAGAATTGCTCCCACGTCTGGGGTGGTGCTCCAAAATCTACTCTCTGTCTTCTCGACAAAGTCCAGTCCAAATCACCATGGCCTTTTCCCAACATAACTCACTAAAAAAGAGAAAAATCTGTCAAAATATCAGTTATCATAATTATTATCATGTTCCTCTTTCTGGGTTCTCTATGTCTCTCCACCCAGCAGCAAAGTTTTCAAAGCTTTAAATTCGGACCCATGGCCTGATTGTCTGCAATTATATGTAAGAAGAAATATACGTTTATTGAGATCTAACGGAATCATTTCGCTAGAAATACTTAAAGAGAGTGGGGTTTTTCAGGACTATGCAGCCTGGCTTTTAAACTCCTGTCAGAGATAACGAGGAACTGTTCGAACTAAAACACTTGTTTACACTTGCCAAGCAGATTGTTAATAGAGCCGAGCAGCGTAATTTATGTTAAGCGACATCATCTTTCCTTTCTTTCATGGTGATTTTTCAATAAACGGTATTCACTGTATGTATTTAAACTTTAACAGTGTAAAGCCTTATGTAATGGGTCTGTTAGATGTTCATTACCATTATTGCTATCATGATTATCATTAAATGGGTTCCTGACTTAAAGCTAGGAGGAAATTTGATTGCCTAGTCGATTAATCGGTCATCTCGTAATTACTTTGAACCCTGTCCTATTCTTACGAAAAACTTGGAGCCTGTTTCTGGTTTCTGCTATGCTCGACTTTTAGCATGCAGTCCGTTTCAATTAAGAAATCATTATCTCTCAATGAAACGTGGATCGATAAAACTTCAATCCATCTTTGACTTGTTTACTTCTCCCTTAAACAGGTCACAACAAAACTGCTTGATCGGTTCCTCTATCAACCCTACTCATGCAGTCAATTGTAATGATTATTAAGGGTGTTAAGATGGGATCACTCCGAGTGCCCGTCTTCCTTCTTGTAGGTCTCTACTTGCACAGTATTTCATTCAACTTGTTTTCTTGTCCCTCGTGTTTGATTTGAAGGTGGAACCGGGTGCAATATGATGCCATTTATTTTCAAAGATACTAACCAACAGCCTCGTAGACGAGGAGAGAATTTTCTAAATATTTTAAAGAGAGTGGTGTTACCAGAGGTCAGCTGGATTTGAAACTATTGGCTCGGGGTGGATTCAGGTCAAAGCCATCCGATTGATGGTGCAAATGTCTCCATTAAGGTGGATCCACTCCATTACCACAATACGACGGCCCGAGGGCTAATCTTCTACAGCTTTTGTCATTCCTTTAAGACCTCGTTTGATGGTTGGCTCCTGTCACAATCATTTCAAACGTGATCAAGTCTTTGACAACTACTTCATTGCTCTGTACAGTAAGCGTGAGGGTCATTTTCGACCAATATAGCATTTCTTGTGGTCAACCTTCTTTTGGTAACCTGATCGCTGCTTCTCTGCAACCCAGTAACCATTGGTCGTATTAACTGGGCTAAAACGGCTTTAGTTAGCCATGGTTAGGACCAGAGGAAGGGTTAAGACCCAAGTTAGGATCTGTTTTAGGGTAATGGTTCGGGTTAAGTAGTAGGGTTACATTTAAGGAGAAGGTTAAGGTCAATTTGATAATCAAAGCTATTGGCTGCAAAAGGCGAGATGAAATGTGAATCCGATCACCAATGAACTCATCTGCTTGGTTTGCTAGGAATAAATATTAAGGTAGGTTAACGTAAAGGATTAGCAAAAGTCTTCAGAAACTGCATGTAGCCAATTAACACCACCATCATCATTATCATCATCATAATCATCATCCTGTGATTATCAGTATCATCATCATATAATCATCAGCATCATCATCATCATTATCATTACCATCATCAGTATTACCATCATGATCATCATTGTTATCATTATCATCACCACTGCCATCATCATCATCATCATCACTGCCATCATCATAATTATCATAATAATAATTTTTTTTTTTTTTTAAAAACTTCATTTTGATATATAAGCTAAACATACAAATACAAATCTCTCTAGTAATAGGTAATTTGTATTCGGCTGACCTAATTGCAGGTATTTCTAGTATAAAAAAAATGAATGAATAATTATACTAATAAGATGACGAATAGAAAAAATAAAGGAAAAAAAATTTAATGAGAAGAATTAAAG
>OZ032127.1:6716127-6966127 GCA_964026355.1 Pseudorhiza aurosa | reverse complement strand
TTGTGCGAATGCCAATGCGACTACGCTACGGCACCGACTTGCATCTCCGCAAATCGCGGGCAAAACCTGCTTAAGGATTGGCTTCAGTTTCTACGGCTCTTATTTCTTACGATCCTCTACATGAAAATCAAATTAAATCACATTTTCAAAGCCAGCGTGGAAAACACTTTGACAGAGAAGTACCATCCTAACCCAGGGCATTTGGAGGAAGGGGGGTCAGTTCATTTCCTCCCGGGCTTTTCACCATGTATCCATTCATTAATGGGAAGACAGAAGGGGGGAAGACAGACAAGCAGCATGCGTGAGAAGCATGTCTATGAGACTTAACCCCCACCCCCAGCCCCAAGCCCCCAGCCAAGTCTATATTTGCTTTGAATATTTTCTAACAGCCCTCTTCTTTTTCTGTTCTAATATCAATCCAGTTAATCGTGTTTCTGTAGTGTCCTGTTTTCTCTTGACTGCGGCGACGGAACTAGAAGTTCGTCTCGTTTTTGAAAGCGACGATGCAAAAGAGCTGTTGCTATAATTGCCTTTTTAAGAATCATTTAGGGTTCATGAGGAAATAGTGGTTCCTGGTTTATCTATATCGCCGTTGTTCTCCCAGACGATCGGTCTAGACGCGAAGCCATGATCATTACCTATAGTACTCATCCTGACGTTTCGTGCGTCAACGATGCTATCATAGTTCCACTTTAGTAAGAGGTTTTAATCGTCCAATGCGATATATATATATAATCGTGTCTCTTACATGCACAGTACACTGTACGTGTACACTAAATGCTATTTTGCATGGTGTATGGTAAGAGTGGTGATGATATTCGGCTTCCTCCCTGGTGGACTGGTGGTACTAAGCAGGGAGACCACTTGCAGGGACCATCATCCTAGTGTCATTCCATAATTTTGCATAATTCAGGGGTCTAGATTCTATTTCTGCTCGGTTTACAACATAAACCTTACCTGTTAGATGAGCAACATAGAATGCAATCGTAGAAACCTACGTCACGAAAAAAACCCGGAACTTAGTTACTGGTTTCTGCTTCACTCGAAATCAAGTACACTGAACGAACCGCATTGATGTGGAAGGCGACAAGAAACCACTTCAAAATCCCATGCAATGCAATCTAGTTCAAGAAATCTTTTCTAGAAAAAACTCGGGGCCGTATTCCGTGCTACTGCAGATTTGTAACTTACTGAAAGTGACTTGAATTTTTGTAACAGCAACTGACATCCAACGGAATGGCCAATATGATAACAACAAATGGTTGTTATCTATGAATTGAATAGCAAGGCAGAACAGCCTTTGAAGCACTGCAATCACTCTCTGCAGATCTCAAAAACATTCGATAAGGATGATTCCGCTTGAAAAGCACAGCATCTAATCAACTACAACAATCCTTTTATTGTTTACAAATCTCAAACGTTCTTCCCAAGCGATTTATGTCCGCTCTCAACTCGTTGCCCAAACAACCCTATCTATCATTTTAGCTCAATTTAGAAAAAGATATTTGACTGTAATTGCTTTTGAAAAAGTATAGCTTAGTATCATACTCAATATAGTCATTGAAAAAGAACCTTACCAGCGAGACTGTCCTGAGCCTAGATGTTGGGAGGTAAGGTGACAAGATCTTTTCCCCGCCCCATTGCTCTCCCCCCTCAGCTTTGCGACACGTGCCCATTTACAACTGGTTGGATAGAATGTACCTTAAAGCTGGCACTTTCAATCGAGCATAAGGGTGCTTCGACCAGCGCTCCAACCAACCCAAATTGCTTGTGTCAAAGTCAAAGACAAAGTGTCCACTGCTTTTATAGTATTTGGGCTACACAGCTGTGCAAGCACGTTGAATGCTACAGTTGTGGGCTGGTCAGCTAGCAACACTGTGTGTTTAACTCCCATATTCTTTCCCCAAAGTGCTGAATACTAACCAGGAAAAGAGTATGTACCGTTGTTCAAGTTTCTGGTATGACACGACAGGGTATTGAACCTGATACAGGACGTGATTTGTATTTCCCGAAATCCTTTGAGGATCCATGCGACCCACGCACTTGAGTTCTCAAACCCAGGTGGGTGCACCTTGCCTCTAAACTAGAGTATCAAAAATGTTTACGGTACTGTCATACGGTGCCATTTTTCTAACAATGGCATGCCAAACATCTGCCTGCCCGAGTGTTTCATGTAACATATTGCGTTTCTGTGTCGTGCAGCCCTGCAGTCGTGCAGCCCTGCAGTCGTGCAGTTTTTACTCTCGTAACGAAAACCCGATCCAGAACTGTTGTACTTTTTTGAAAGGATAGCGAACGTATTCATGGGAATAAAGCCGCGTAATATTGATCTAAATTTCAAGGCAAATTGAACCTTGGCATAGCATATACTGCCCTGCTAAGTGAGCCAACAATGTAAGATGTCCGGCTCTCTGTAGTTCACCGTCTCTTCCTGAAGTTCTTTTCCATGTCATGGTGCAAGCTAATTAGTGCATTGCCAAATTTCAGCACAGGATTCAGATTATACAGATCAAAGAACAAACAAGTCCATTCAACGTCACATTCTGAGAAAGTAAGCCGGAAGCTGAATGCAGTTAGTTTGATCGCGAAGAAAGATAGCATGGCATTTTGACCTTTGACTTGACCCATGTGCGGAAACCCTTCCATAGATTCTTGGAGTTGCTTATCCCAAACTGGAGATAATCATGATCTTTTTGTTTCGCTAGACATTTATGCCTTTATAGCGAGTGAATATCCCCTTCCCCTCCCCTCCCCCTTCCCAGAGACGAAAATAGGTTAATCACTATGGAGGTCGTGGGAGGATGAAAAATTACTTTCTCTACCTGATAAATTTACACCTCTGCCCTGGCTTAATTTCCTCTTCAAGATATTAGATCTGTTCTTTACTGATGATTTAGATGAAGTTCAGAACAAACATGTTGGAACTGAGAATCCTTCCAAAAAAAAAACAGCTCATACTTAGGAACTTAAAGATGAACGACTAGGTGTAGAGAGAGATTTTCACAATCGGTATTGATTCTTCAACCTTTGAGCGGTGTCACGACGAAAGATCAGAACACCACCCCATCCACTCTCAGTGCCCTAGCATCTACATTATGACCAGGAAGCTATTAGTATGCTAGAATCCAACATCAGATACTAAGTAAAAGAATAAAAATAAAATTATCATTGACCCTTATGTAGTTTTACATGAAATTTTAGCACCCAAAAACCACTGAAAGGAGAATTTGCTGTCTTGCGGATGACATCTAAGTATTGAATCTATGAAAGATTGAAATGACAGAAAACTGAAATAACCTACGTCCGTTTATGCCGAAAAAGGTCCATCGGAAACAAATATTTCCCTGTCAAAGTTTACCGATTACTATATTTTTGGATGCTATCGAGTTCCATCATATTTTGGCAACTAACAATGTCCAATGCACTCAAATTCACCGATAAATCTAGGCAAGCCCCTTGCTAGGAATAGAGGTTTCAAATGTTTGTCAAAATTAGAGGAAACACATCTGGGAGACACTAAGACCTCAGACATCGATAAATGGACTCAGGTTTTCATATTCAGGTGGCTATTGAGCACTTGTACCATGCTGCCCTCGTCAATTCAATGCTCTAAAGGAGGAGGTGCCAGGTAGTGTGTTTGATAAAGAACCTGGACGATTTCGAGAAGGTATTTGGAACTGGTTGGCACGCAACATATGCTTGCCAGACCGCGAAGTCCTTGTTTTTGTTGTGAATGTCTTGTTTTGCTGGCGGGTGAAAAGTCTAGCACGCAATCCATAGTCAATGGATTGCTTGTCAGATGCACACAAGCGTGTGATCACCGATGCTGGAAATTTAGCAAGATATGAGAGATCTTGAGGCCAGTTGTAAATTATTATGATAGCTCTCTCTGCAGAAGGTGTGGTGACCCTGGGGAGTACTCAGAAAACACGTGGGAAGGACCTTGGTTTGAAAATGGGGTGACTTGTCAAACTTCAGTTTGAAGAGAAAGAGCCCAAAAGTATCTGATGACATGAAAATCATGCTCGCAGTTTTAGTGACTTCTAAAGTTGAAATGGGATTAATCGTGTTGCTTCCTCGTTTCACTAAAGCAACATAGTTACTGCTTCCAAACGGAAATTTAGTCTTTGCTATTATAATTATTATTGTCTTTGTTACAACTGTTGTTATCATTACTATTGTTATAGGAATTCCTCTAAAAAAGCAGACATTGCGCAGTCGATTGCTAAGGGCAATTGCAATAGGCACGTCTTGTCATGTTTCCTGCCGCAGATTTTAAGAACTGGGATGATCCCCAGCTCGTGTTCTTGGGAAAATTTTGATTCGGTTCTTGTAGTTGCTTTTTCTTTTGATTTATTTCTCGTTGGTCGTCGTTCAAGTGGCTGATTGTAAACTACCCACCCATGGATGCTTGCTGTCCTTGATTGGTAAATATTCCAATGAAAGGAAGTTTGGAAAAATTTATTGCTGCTGTCGTTATCATAATCATCATAATTGTTCGTGCTTTGCTATTACCAGGGAAAATGTCACCTTGTTGATATACCTGATGTAGAAGGTCCTTTATCTTTTGATGTAAAGGTCTTTTATCTTGTTGGCAAAATCTAGGAAATCAATAAAGCCAGAAACGACTTCAAACTTTTACCTGTGTAACTGTTTCAATGTAGCTGCTAAGAGTAGGGTAGTAACTGCTAAGAACTGGAGAATGTGGTATACGAATTCTTGGTGTTGCATTAAAATTGCATATTCTGTCAAATAAGGCTTGCATCTCCTTTTCTAGATGTCTTGTGTATTTTGCCATCTCGTGGCCTGTGCCATTCACAGAGCTTTTACAGATGTTGGGCCCGAAGGCAAGATTAACTGAGATGAGACCTTTTCCATTCACTAGAGTGGTTTGAAATGAAAAGTCAATGTAGAGACGAGTACGGGAGATCAAAAGACAGTGCTGCCAGTTTGCCAGCCCCCAATTTTAGCATTCACTGTACTTGCAAAGATGTGTGATCCAAAGGCTGTAGAAACAGAGAGGAGCTCCGCCCTACTCCCAAAGCAGTGAAGGAAAGAACTTTGCCTTTTATAATAGCAATTGGCAAAATTCGCAGAAACTCAAGTTTATCCCCCACAGAAAGTCGTGCCAAAGACCACCCGAAAGCCTCGTAATCCCCATTGCTTACGTCATTCTCCTCGAACGTTTCATTTCCATTTTTAAACATTGCGAAATCCCTTCTGTAAATACCAGGCTATTACAGCTTTGAGCACGAGAAGCTGGCGATCTCTGAAATTCCGAGAAGATCAGAAGTGATTGCCTAACGTAACTAGTAAATCCACATCCCACGCTGTCAAAGTTCTCCTGCGTTCACTCCCCTGTGAACACGTACAGGTTTTCCTTTGCGTACTGAGGTCAGATCTCTTTTAAGTAAGGAAGACCTACCTACAAGAATCCTTTGTTCCTGCGAGTGTTTCATACGAGCAATGAAATCATTGACTCATTGGTCTTGTCAATTGGTTAAATAATCCTTCTGAATTTTACACAAATCTCGACTGTATTGAAGAAGTAAGACTTTGTTTTGTTTCGTGGGTAACCGTCTACTGAGTCATATAAGACGCACTTTGAGCCCCTTAGAGTAAGCAATCAATGGATGCTTGGAGAAACGATCTTGTCTAGAGTGGAACGGCATTGCAGGCCGTTGCGCAGGACGTAGCCTCTCTTGCAAAGCCCATTCTAGCCTTGTTCTCTAGTACTTATAGCCA
Organism: Pseudorhiza aurosa; assembly: GCA_964026355.1. Classification (NCBI taxonomy): domain Eukaryota; kingdom Metazoa; phylum Cnidaria; class Scyphozoa; order Rhizostomeae; family Lychnorhizidae; genus Pseudorhiza; species Pseudorhiza aurosa. Next base: position 6,960,382 of record OZ032127.1, on the reverse strand, counting down.
TCAATGGCTACAGCGACACAGGTCTGTTCCATTAGTCTGTAGTGCCACCTTAAACCAAAAGTGAATTGCTCGTTGAAAAGAATATCCACCTGCTTTTTCGCCCTCGCTCTTCCTCAATTATATATCTCTCACGGGTGTGATATTAAGAGAACCGCCCAATTACCAATCAGACAGGGTGGTTAAACCAACAGAAGCCCTTCACTTGGTGTTAGCACCAGATTAAATGAAGCCGTATCGCAAAGTCGGAAGCTCGACTCCTTTAGCCTGTTGAAGTCTTTGAGCGACACAATCGGTGAGAAAGGCGACCGGTAAACACCTCATTAATTCCACGTCTCAATAAAGAGATAGCAATCGTACCTTTGGTTTCTGCTGCACTTGGAATATAGCATGCTGTGCTGTATATTTGAAGCAATCCCCGTCGCTGACAATTATTCGGAGCTCTGCTTCTGGTTTCTTGTACGCTGAAAATCCAGTCTGAATTGAATAGCATACCGACCAGCCAAAGTTATTACTTTTCAAGTCTGGCGATACAGACAGCGGACCCATGCAAGCACGACTCATACTAAGAAACATTAATCGAAACACCACTCTTGATTTCTTTTGGTATAGACAAATATACGTAGCTTGTTTTGGGCAATGCGGCAGTTTTGAAATTTCAACCATACCGGATGACTTTTTCGCTCGATCTTCACAGGCGCAGAAATTTCAAGATCGAAATTTGGAAATAGGCCTAATTCTGAATGCCAGTTTGAAGTGCTGCATCCGCCCTTGACTTTTCTTTTAGAATAAATTTGAAACTTTGCATCAAAAGTGAGACCATTTTTCAAAACACTAACATGTTAATTTGGAACTTCGAATTAGAAAACATCCCAATCGTAGTTTTTGTTTCCGCATGTCACTGGATTCACCAGCCTTTAGGGGGGCGTGATGCTCTCAAACTCACACGCCCTCTATTAGCTGCGAAACTGGCTCCTTGACTGTCGTATTCGTGTAACTTTCCTGGGCTCAGCTAGTTTCTATTCTCGGGACAAGGTGGGACGCGATATGAAATTGTCTGAGTTCCTTTAGTATCATTATTGCGAATTCTTATCACATAATCCAGTTGGAATTGTGAATATTCACCATTTGAAAGGACTGCAAATATCTGGAGATTACAATATGACTTGGATCGCTGCCAAATAGAATTTAAAAAGATGATTGAACGTTTTGCTGTGCTTTTTATAGCATGCTTGTCTAGAGGAATTGTAATGCACTTGATTACCCCTTGACATCCTCTACAGCACTTGCTCGCCGAGGTATCCTACATTCATTCATTCCCCTCACTCGCCTTCATAGCCATGACTTACTTTGCTTGAATCATTGCTAACCGTGACCCCTTTAGAGAAGGATCGCTCAGATACGATACTCTTCCACACCAACCCGTCCCGTTCAACACCTCAGCATGTGCTTCTCCCGTTTTGATCGTTGGCTGGTGTTGGGGGGCCTCAGTGGTTGGGACACTTTCATTCAAAGTGAGGATAGTCACTCTAGGTCTCTGCAATTCCAAGCGTAAAAATTACGAGGTATGATCACATGAACAGAAAGGAACAGTACACTTCTCGACAAGTTTAGCTTGTCAGTGCTCTAGATTCAACCTTATGATCTTGACATTACGTCACATTATGAGAAAGAACCGGCACACCGCTCGATAAGCTAAGATCCTCAGTGTCCTAGATTCAACCTCGGGGTGGTAGGTACTGCGCATTAAAAAGGTTTGCTGCTGACGACCTCTTAGGCCAGATCTGTTCATTTTCTTTCGCCTTTCCCCCTGCTTTGTTTACCTTCAAGAAATATTATCATGGGAAACTGAACCTAAAGAGCTATTACATCTCGAATTTTCCTTGAGCTTGTACGAAGCTAGATGCTTCTATCATAACTGCTTTGCTCTAGCAAATATTTTGTTCATATCTCTCTGAATCTTTAGCCACAACATACCAGTAGTTCAGAGCAGCCAATCTTGGGAGCGTCAGCTACTGTGGTTGAGATATGTTAATTTTCCGCAGAATTTAAGATTTCGAGCTGCGAAGCAAATGATTCGCAAAGGAGATTTGTCTTGATTCATAGCTTCAAACACCGCTATCTTTCTTGATTGGGAAGCAAGGAGAGAGACTTGCAGCTGCGTTGTTGAAGTCACCCCAAAGAGATGTTTGACCAGTGCTGTATTCATCAAGGAATTAGCGAAAATTCCAATTGTGAATTGAGAGGGCAGAATGTCTTATGTATGTACACCTAGCCTAACCTGTCTGCTCTGAGTCTAACCGTCTAAATTTCTTGCAGAAGTTTAACCATTCCATACTCGACTCAAATAGACTGATCTTATGCGAGTTAGAGTAAAACTCCACTTCGATATCAGATATCGCCATGTAATTACATCTTAAAGCCATTTGTTTCATATATGGGCACGCATTAGATGACATACGTTGTCCGAGTGAATCTTCTTCATAACCTCGATCCTTTCGATTAAAACAAAGTTGAGTTACCTGCTCGATTCAAGCGCGGGCAAGTGCTTTGCTAGGAAGGTATTGCTAGCGGCGGTGTGGCCGAGTGGTTAAGGCGCCGTGGTTCGAATCAGGAGAAGTCTACTAGCGTGGGTTCGAATCCCTTCGTCGGCACCACGAACCACAAGCCAACTCAGCTGTCCATCCTTCCGAGGTCGGTGAAGTAGTACTCAGAAGTAACTCTGAGGGCACAAGCAGTAAAGCCGCAGGCCCACATCAGCTGTATAGCTGCCACATACCCAGCCTGCGTTAACACATAAAAGTTGCTTTGCTTTGCTTTGCTTTGCTTTGCTTTGCTTTACTTTGCTTTGCTTTGCTTTGCTTTGCTTTGCTTTGCTTTGCTTTGCTTTGACTTGTATCGTCCTGACCCGCAGCTTTGTGAGGTAGTTTAGGTAGTGCAGTTTACTCTGAGCGTCACGACAAGTACCTATCTACTGCTTGGTGTAAAGAAAGAGGACATTTAGAAACGCAAAGGAGGATGGTTTCAATAAGTATTCAAACTGCACCAACCTTTGCAGCATCGATGAACTAGTTGTCGCAACGTGCAAACGCACGCCAAATCGAATGAGACTTCAGCTTCCGTTATTAGCTATCTACTTCCATGCCCCAATTTGTCTACTTACCACCCAAGAAAGGTTTACGACACAGGGAAGCGATGCTTATCGAGCAGAGTACTGGTCATTTCTCAAAAGATGACGTCACATTAAGATTCCTGTTATTCATGAATTATGAGGTACATTTAACGTTCAGAAAGTATTGGGACACCTTCTAGATTTTGAAGACTTTTTATGTAGTAGATTTTGAAGGACTGCTTTTCGATTTTTTCTCAGTAAACAATTAAGAAATATTCCGATGAATTTTTCAGAGAATGTTGTTTATACTTCTAAATCTTCGACTTCGCCAAAAATTTTGAGAAAGATTAACCGAAACAATAATTTTAGGCCTTGAAGAATGAACGTAGGGATTTACGAACTATCTTTGAAAAGTGTTTGGATTTTTCAGAAATAATGAAAAAATGCTTGCACCTTTTGCTGTGTATAAAAATTTGCAAATGCAAATCTGTAACAACTATTGCCACAGAATAAAACAGAGCTCGTCAGAAAATATCTAAAATCTGGGAAAATGTCCCTCTTCTCTTTTACAGCGACTTTATAATTTCATGCCAGCTATTAGTTGTTATTAAGACACGTGACAAACTATTGACGTCTTTCTTGCAAAAATTCTGCTTGTGTTTAATATCTTATTTTTTTTCAATGATTTTTGAAGTTACAACGTTCTTGGCTTGTTCTGTTTATTTTATTTGAAGCGCAATAGTCTGAAATTACAACGCTCTACAGAAGTTTCTTTGCCATGTGCTTCTCGATCTCAAAGAAAATAGAAGTTGTTTTGCTGTCTCTAAAAATGTCATGTGACTTTGCCGTTCCAATGCCATTTGATTCATGTTGAGATTTTGTTCATAAAAGCGATAAATTCAAACAAATCCCATCTTCTTAATATCATAATTCGAAATTTGAAGAGTTTTTTTTACAAATTTTTAGCACCCTACGATGATTTTCATATATAAATTTCGCCAAGAAAAAGCTGTACGTATTAAGGCAAGTTTCCTTTTGGGAAGTGTAAACAAATTCAACGCCACAATTCTTTTTTCGAAGTGTCCCAATACTTTATCAACGCAAGGGTAAAATTTCGGACACTGAGAAGCAATGCTTAACGAGCAGTTTCCTTCATCTTTCCCGGTGATAACACCGTTGAATCATTTGATCATTTGCGTCCGAGAACTAAGAATTATCTACAGAGTTGCTGACTTTCAGTACACCCGCGGAGCGAGTCAACCAAGCCTAAACAGCCGGTATATGGCCTTAATCTTTTTGCGTGTTTGTGAATTCTCGCTTGTAATTCATTAGATGCGATGGACGCAACTGTTTCGGCCGACCATTCACTTCAAAGAAACCATCGGCACAACGCCATTAAAATGGCCAGTAAACAGAGATGCACAGTTCAGACGCCGATTGTCATGAAGCTTATTTCAGGAAGCCGAAACTTTGCAAAATGTCTAAGATTTGAATGGAAATGCGAACATATTACCGTTTATTGTTGGAAATAGGGTCTGGTCACCGTTCTTTTGTCATTGTTATCATTCCATGGCATGGAGCATGGTGGTACATGACAACGAATGCTGTATCAAGATAAACGTATCGTTGTATCCATATCGACTAATCAACCATCATCATCATAAGGTTGGCCACTTTTACTGCAAGTCAAACGATGGGTGCCTTGAGATTATTTTTATGATTATCTCATCATAGTCGTTATCGTGATAGTGGCCATAAATCCGGCATCATGATTATCATCCTTCTCATCATAATCATCATCACTATCATCATTATCATCATAATCATCATCACTATCATCATCATCGTCACGATCATTTCCATCACCATAAAGTTATCATAATAATCATAATCATCAGTATCCTTAATCTAGTCATGATGATGATAATTATAATGAAGGCGATTGTTTATATTTCACCATTATCGTTAATGTCCGTACATTTCCTGCTGTCTTCACTACTCAATATAGGTTTCCCATTATACCGTCTCGCTTTTGTCTTGATGTTTCCCTTTGACTCCTGCCATTGTGACAATTTTCGCAAAACCACACTTCTCTATTATTCCTGATTTCAATGCGACCAATTAACGCTGATTACTAATCTCTCTTCATGGGTTTTAACCAGTTGTGCTTTTGTAATACCTCTGTCATTTTTCTCACTGGCGCTATAAGCTTCTGCAAATTACATCGCCCTTTTACACGCTTCCTCGGTCTTACCAATCCATCGCAATATCAATCGGGTTTATTGCGTCGTGGCATTTTCCCAGAATCACATCTTCCCATGTGAATATATTCAAGCCGCTCATCATACCCGGCCATGCTGTTTTTCCTTAGTTCTCAGCTTCGTAGCTCTGTACTGAAGTGGGTAAAAGTGCGAATGGATATTGAAGGATTGCGGGTTAGGAAGCCAACTGGAAATTATTTGAAAACATGATCAGCTCAGAGCCCTGTTTCTGCTTTCTACAGCGTCTCGAATCGAGCATGGTATTAAGTTTCTTTCTCTCATTTAGCCCCCCAATTGTGCCATGCCGAGGGAATGCAAGTAGGGAAGAAGAGGCGAAACAGTTTAATTTCCGTCTCTTTAACGTTGCGCGGGAGAAATCGGCAGTTGACCCGTCTTTTATAATTGCATCAATTTAAAGACCGTTCGATTCCATTCTTGTATGACATATATTGGTTGTTTTCGCCATGGTACAAAGCATTTATGCCTGTCACATTTCTGGTTGATATTGCTTCTCATATATTTTGTGAATAGTCTCCGGTTTGCTTTCGGATACCGAAATAACTCAGATGAGCATGCGGTTGTATTATTCGTTAGCAGACCAATTAGAAATAGAGCGCACATCTATCGACTGTGTTCCTCGTACCCACCCACTTGCCATCAAGTTTGGCACATTTTTCCTTTATTTTTCGCCGCAACAATAGATACCAGGTGTTTAAACAACATATTCCTTAGCAAGATATTTTTGGCTGCATTTTGCGACTCTGCTATTTGCTACCTTGACCGAAACGAGAAATGGCTGACATAGTGGTTGGAGTACATGTCTGACCGTCTTGGGATCGTGACGCGCTGTTTCCCGTTTTAAATACCTGTCCAACAAGCTCGTAATGGCTACCTGGCGTAAAACCAGGCTTGAATGATATTGAGGAAAGGAAATCGCCGCCCTATCTCTCAATCTGTGGCTTATGATGGCACCTTTCTAGCAAGGTTCTTTTCTGACCTCGTTATGTGAGTGAGACTCAGCTTTTATCAGCCTTGGCGCAGTTAAAGCTCAATTGATCTTCAAAATCCATGCAAAAATAACTTATTCTCCTTCTCTTTTACGAATAGGTTTTAACATTGACGATTCTGTCCGTGAAATGGAAGTCGTATGATTCTACATTGCAGATTAACAGGCTGCTTTGTTCGTCATTTCTTTCGGTGTCTTCCTCAGCCTCCCCCAACTTCGACACAGTCCTTGCCTCATTCAAATCCTTTTTCATCATCACCATGGATGGTCACTTAAGTTTTCTGTCTTTTGTTTCTTCTCCAAAATGGCCCCTTCAAACAGTTTCACTTCATTTTTCGCATTCTATAGGTGATGTTTCTCCCCATTTCTTGAATATGATTCTTCTTTTCCTATTCGTGCACCACCCTGCCTCCAGATCCTTCTCATTGCTTTCCTCTCAAAACGTTCGGTCTTCTTACAAGGTCTCTACAACCGAATTGAGACTAATCGTCGATCAAGATCCACCAGCTATAGCTGTACATTGTAATGCATACTATTGTCATTACATTGTCAACCGGGCAAACTTTGAGAGAGGAAAAAGACACTTAGGAAGTAAACTTTGTTTTCCAGTTGTCGATTATATCAAACGGCGTGTTTAGAACATCAATGAATCATGACAACAAATGATGAGTTTTTTGGAAGAAGTTGGGAAAAATCAACGAATGTTCCTGAAACACTCGTCTAGTCTCCGTTTTCTCCTCCGTCGCGGCTCTTCAAAACACATCCAATAATCCTTATGTATAGCGGCATTATTCTAAATTAGTCATCAATTCTCCCTGCAAAATATGGCTTATCAATGCATACTGTTGCTTTGGTTTCAGATACAGCGATATGATTAATGTTTGTAAAGCAGGAGAAGAGAGCACGAGTTTATCGAATGGTGTGCAGGCCTAAATCGACAGCGCTAACTGGTGTCAGTATTCACTGCTTAGGTCATAGGGGGTCATCAAAGCGTGTACGCAATGCTCTCCTTGCTCTTCTGCAAATGGGCGGCCTTCACACGGCGGCTAGTATAAAGCCTCGTTGCTTGTAGAGAGCTGGTTAATTTGCTGTTGCAAGTTACGAGAAGGTGGGACATTGTAGCATGTGCATGCGGTATATTTGACAAGCAGAACTAGAGGTAATTGTGTAATTGTGTAGTTTTTATGTAACGATTTTGGCATTGAGTTTAGAATTACGGGGAACACTCGTGGCTATTCCGCGAGTTTTTCAAAAGAGTACTCGGTCTGAAATGATCAATGATCACTAATCGTTCGACGATCATTCTTGTCTATTGAGATCATCATTACGGGGAACACTCTTATCTTCTCACTCAGCCTTAGAAATAGGTACTCCGGTTTTTGAGATGCAATGCTGATATGATTTGCGGTGTTTAATCATCACACGATCAAAAATCACTTAACTGATCCCTGATTCTTTTTCCTGCAAGGAAGACATATCTCTCATCTTTTCTACTTGAAATTGATTTTGGGGTTCGATTTGAATAGCACTTTCTAACAACTGGAATCAGCTATATTTGATGAAATGCAAAGAATGAACTTTACCCTTCGGAGACCACAGCCTACTTGACACACGCTTATAACAGCTTTTTTGAACGGAGTTCCAATTCACTTCATTTATAAGATGCTCGCTCTTTTCGTCGTGATTTTTGCTGTTATCGTAACACCGTTCTTGGCTAATTCCCCGACGTTCCATTTCTCACATCACTGAAAACTTGGCAAATTGAGTTCTTACTGATTTTGTGACTTTCCGTGTCTGCTTTTCAAAAAACCAAACTACAAAAAACTTGTCGAAGGTTTTGTGGAAATTTTCGTGTGCGTATTCACACATTTCGTCTGTTCATTTGAAATTCATGTGCGAAACAGTCCGGTCGTTCTTGAACGAAAACACAAAATTGCACTTTGATAATTTCTGTGTGGGAAAGCCATAAAATATGGCATCCTTGCTTTGCTCTTTTCAGGTAGAACTATCTATGTTTACGTTTGTAGGGAGAACAATCGACGACTGATGGCATTGTATACGTGTCACCGAAGAAAGGCACCGACATTAATGGACAACGAGAGAGCATAATTAGATTGGCTTCGCATGGAGTTTGATTGACAGAAGGGTGACCGCACGTCACAGGGAATGAAGTTTGTAGCGTCGCCGCTATCACACAGCCACTGCAAACCATTCTACAGATTGCAGAGTGCAGAGAGGTAATCGCAGGTCACTGGTGATCGGACATTACGTATCGTATGGCAACAAACGCATTTCTCATAGGTTGTACAATCGTGTCATTTTGCAAATCATTTTACCGAGCCTCACAGCTTGCATTTTATTACGAGAAAATCACAGTTTTATATCATCGCGTTCTTCCAAAGACTTTTCATAGCGAGATCTACTTTCTTATCGTACATATCGGCATTCTTTTTCAGCAGTTACTGGAATTTCCAAAGATTTATTGTTGAGCAACTCCACTCCGTTGAGTGGAGTAATTTAAATTGTTGATTTGTATTGCGTCGAGTTTAATAAAATCGATGAGGACAGATGCTCCGAGCTGAGAACAAATAAATTAGAATTGACTGGATTGATTATGCTGTTATCTCACGGGAAAGAAAGTATGGGCGTTGAAACTGATAGATTTGTGGATAACCTCCCTCAAGAAGCCCTTTGTTCGCTCTGCTGTCTAATTTTGAAAGAACCAGTTCGCAGTCCGTGTGGACATTATCTTTGTTGGTCGTGTTGGGATGGATGGCAGAGAGGACCTTCGTCGGGTGTTTGTCCGTACTGTTATGCCAAGATAGTATCGAGTGAGGGCGTAAAGCGATCACAAACTGTCTGGAAGCTCGTGTTGAATTTCAACGTGTACTGTCCATTTCATAAAGAAGGGTGTACTGCTGTTTATAAGCTAGCCCTTGAGGATGTCCATTTGCAATCCTGTCCGTACAACGTGGATAATCTATGTGAAGAGAATTACCTAGACAAGAGGGAATTGGCGGTGAAAAAGAAATCACTGAACAATTGCAGAAATTGTCAACACACGATCGAAAACGCGAAAAAACACGACTGTCTTTCGTCGTTATTAAGCACGGTTAAAACTCAGAAAACACAAATCACAAACTTGGAATACGAAAACGATCGACTTTCGCTACGACTGACAACAAAGGAGAACGGGATAATGGATCAACTGATTGATGCTGAAACCCAATTTCAACAAGAAGCCTTGAATTATGAACTCGAGATAAGGGAGCTTCGAACGAAAATGGCTGCACTGGAAGGAGAGTTAAAGAAACAATCAGGAGAAGTAAGTGATAATTTAGTTTTACTACCAAAATTGTCTGTGTTTATCAATCATAGCTGAAGTTTTACGACCTTTTTGTTGTGTTTCCCGTTTCAACAAGCGATTTTCTGTCTAGTAAGATGAACGGTAAGGGGAATATTCCAGACAAATTTCGTGATATTGCGATGGAAAACATGTGTTGTATTCGGTTGTAAGTTACGTCTGAAAATAGCCCGTAAGTAGCGATTTATGTGAATCGAATTGGAGTCAGACTGAGGTCAAGGTGTCTTGATTTTTATCAATGTAAAACAGCTTATGATGAAATGCTTCCAGAGTGGGCATGGATGTGGTTTGATGTAGAAATGAAAATTAACTTGAATCAAGAAGGCGAAATGTTTACAAACATTGAATCCCGTTTTACTCGTTTACAATTTCGACCGTTCCTGTTAGTGTATTGTTTAGTAAACATGAAACTCTGTCTTCTTCAATTTGAGTCCTTGGGGCGGAAATCATAGCACAGCTATGGGGCTGTCTTTGATAACGTTTTTTGCCTGAAACAGCTATATTTTATCAATAATTTCCCGCCCCACACAAAGCCGAGAATCCTCGTTTTAATGTCTGATACATTCAGTAAACAGGAACAGTAAATAAGCTGCGTCTATTTTGCAAAGGTCCTGCGCTTTGTGACTTTGCATCGCTTACGCCCAGGTCGCTATAGGGGTGCAGAATAGCTCAAATGTGGTGGAGGTTGGGGGTTGTGCCATCCTAGGGGGTTGTGCCATCCTAGGGGGTTGTGCCATCCTAGGGGGTTGTGCCATCCTAGGGGGTTGTGTCATCCTAGGGGGCTGTGTCATCCTAGCCCGGCCTTGTATCATGTTATCTATTGTAAGGGTATTTCCTTAAGTCAATAACCTTCATTTCAGAGAATTGGATTAAGTCAGAGCGATTTTCTCAGCTAATGACATTCTGGCCTGCAGGAGTTGCTGTGATGCTAATGGCCCTGTGGGACGCCGGACGTACGCGACAATACCGGACGTTTTCCCGTTAAATTTAGGACACCTTGGAATGGGATTGGAATTAGGGGTTAAGTTTTCATATCGTATTATTCAACAATCGAGATCAAGACGATAAAGCATTTTGAATGGAGAACGGATGCTTTTGGACGGGAATAAAAGAAGGAAGACAACAGGACGACACGAAGGTCTCTTCGCAACGCGTTGTGCAGACGCTGAAGAGATTTCGCTATATTGGGCAAAGAGATCCGCACTTGTTTTATTCAAAGGAGTAATTTGTAAAGAAACTCAATGAACATTTTAAACGGCACGTGCTACTGTTTTACTTTGAGACACCTTGCAGGTATCGATCTAGGTTTGTTTGGAAATCAAGTTTGCCTGAAGGGTGCGACTTTTGCAAAGTACCCTTGCTATGGTACATTGAAACTGGTTGTTATATTGCTAGCATCATAATCATAATCATTATACAAGGCATTTTTTTGCAATCACTTCCGATAACTCTCACTGTAATGCCCTATCATCATAGTCAATGATCGTCTCCATAAAAACCATCGATCGTCGTCGATCATGTCAAAGAAGGTCATAATCACTGTTGACGTCATTTTATGCAGCGATAAAATCATTGATCAAACAGATCGAAATCTTCAATCAAAGTTGAGAATCGGTTTACAGCATCAATTCGAATTGATTCACTCTTTTAGACTAGTTTCGTTTGCAGGCTGAATCGCAAAATCGCCTTGTTTTCATTAGTGTTCATGACGTATCATTGTTCTTCACTAATCCGGAGTACATTTTACGAACAGTCTTTTAAGATAGTAAACACACAGCATAGTTTTTGCCGCTGACACCATAATCTCCAGCCAATATCACATATCCCCGTTTTGTTTTGCGCAAAGCGCGCCGACACTAGTCGTTACCTTTCTCCGTTCAACTGGTCCTTGCAAGCAAGATTCGTACTGTATAGTTTGAGTACACACGGGTGTATTTTTGTATCTTTGTCGTGCAGCTCTTTGCCAGGTTTCCATCTATCCTTGAGTGTATTCAACGGTCTTCCTGTTGTAAGTGGATGAATTCTAATTAATACTGTAAGGATCGCAATAGACCATCAACTCAAACAATGAATTGTTTCCACTAAATCCTTAAAAACATTCATTTATTGAGTTTTAATCCCGTTTCATCTCATTCACATTTTTCTTTATTTCTATCTTTGCATCTTTCTCTGTATCATTCCCTAAATCTCTATGTTTTTCTACCATTCTCAATTGTTTTTCAATTTCTTAGTGACAATTTTCCTTAGGTTTATTAGTTGAACAGACGAGAAATATTGCCGTGAGAGAATTAGAAATAAAAAATTCGATTCTTCTCAATCATCTCGAACCTTGTTTTAATTCATCCCCAGCAACCATTTCCAATCATGATAAATCATCATTTATGAATAATTTACAATCGATCACTTGCCCGGTCAATGCTTGGATCGCTGATCATCACATAAAATCGCAGGCAATCATTTGTATTGATTACACATTATTTATACATATTTATCACTATCAATTATTCTCATTTTCTGGCTGCTAATTTGTGCCCCTCCACCACAACCCGACTCGTTTTATTAAAACATGATTCACATTTTTTGTGCCTAGGCACGATCAGAAAGTAGGCCATATCGATGACAACCCTTCTTAATGGTGGCTCGTGCTCCGTAGTTTGAATTCTCAACGAACCCGAACGTTCTCTTTCAGATCGAAGCGGTCGACTTAACAGTCACTATCGAAAGACAGAGTGGCAGCCTGGGCCTCAATATCATAGGAGGAGATCAGGTAGATGTTTTTTTGAATCTGTTTCTATGCTTCTATTTCCTTTTCTCGTCTGTTTGGCTGCCCCCTTGCGTGAGTATCACGTGAGTTTTAGAGCGATTCTTGACGCCCTGTCATGCCATGATGTTGAGAAGCATATGAAACGCTGCATACATTGATTTAATGGTCTGATTTTTGTGTCGAGTCGATGATTTCAATTGCTATGTATAACTTAATAGGGGAAATATTGCCTTCATATTTTGTATTGTTTTGCGTCGGGCGTGTGATAACTTGCCACGAAAATCATTGTTGATCGCTCCACTTGTCCACGGCCTTCAATTATCGCATTTGGATGTAAAATGCCTCAGGAAGCTGATAACATTTTCTACCCACGCTCAAACAAGCCATGGAAACACATTGGCAGCTTATGCTTTTTAGTTCCAGGACCTTCAAATCACCTGCATGAACTGTGATTGTCGGCTAAACCAGCTTTTCCAGCTTTTCCAGCTTCCGTTGTGACCAAGGTTTATCTGCGCAGTTTAGTGCTTCGCGCCTGCTACTTCTAATGATAGCAAAAATCACCTTGCTCACAGGAAATCTAACACATAAAGCTGGTGCGCAAATTAGCTTTGAGATAAACCCAGTCCTAGAGCCATCCCGCGACCACTCAACCGGCAAAGCAAGTTTGTCTCCTGTTATGCGATTGCACTTGACATCGTGGCCACTGCAAATTGAGCTCAGTTGGCACGTTCATACTGGCGCCCCCGTGCCCATTTCTGCCACTCGACACGTTGTTGCCTTTTCACGGTTTCATTCTCAAGGTGTTTTAACGAAAAGCCTAGTTATTGAAGTTTTTCCCTGCTTTCAAGCTTTACTGTGACCTAAGTTAAACCACAGATATCTCGATAACAAGATATGATATCATTTCTGTTTTGTTCTTATCTTGTGTCACAATTATTCTGGAGTCATCTTGCTCTCCAATTACGCAGATGTAGCTTTGACCAGGGCAGCAGCTGGAAGTCAATCGATAATCGTGCATTATCCATTTAGATTTTCCAAAACTTGCTTGAGTTGTGCCTTGGGTCCACTAGGACGATATTCGCTCGCCAGTCCCGTAAGATTCGGTCGGACAATTGGGACGATAGGGAAGGTTCGAAACACTCTCTTATGAATGTATTCTCAGAAGTAAAGTTTCCCACCTTCTTGAGCTTAAATCGTGACAATTGACTCGAATTCCTGTGGCTCTTTTTACCTATCTAAGTATTATCACGTCGCCTTGCCGATATTGCCGACAGATGGTCAAGTGTTATGGTGGTATTTCTGTCTACCTCGGCACTAACTGATTGATGCCATGAAGATGCCAATCTGGTTTCTAATAATAAAGAAATTAAAAAGCGACTGTCAGTTATATTTGCAGCGCGTTTTATTTTTGGCATCAATCCTCTCATTCTGCTCTTTGATCCAGCGCACTCTCTGGTCCGAAAATTAGGCCTCGCAGAATTTCAAATCTGCGAATTGTGAAGCTTGTTTGGATCGATTCGAACAGCGTTGTTCATCTGTCACCAACCGAGTGCCACGCCACACAGCTATCCCACGGACCTAATGTCCTAATATTTCCTCTGCTTACATGCACAGCCGTAGGCCTGTGGTGAAACCTGGAGTTGCAAGAACAGATTTTATCGTGTTTTCCCACGCTTCTGCTCTTGTGCCGGATGAAGTTGTCGTCGAAAGAAATCGAAGAAAAAATTGACGAAGAAAACACGAATATTCCAGTTGTATCCGCTGTCGATGCCATTCGTCGAGGCTACACGTCTTTACCTTCTGCCAATAAATGTCTCGAAATTCCCTGTAGGAAAGACTGAGATTGAATTATACTTGTATTTTGAAATAGATATGAAGTACCCTAAAGTAACAACCCACCATACTCCATCCCGAGCTTAACTGAAAAGAGAGAAGGTGTTTTGTGTAGGGGAGTTAATTTTTGTAAGTTGATTTCCCACGTCCAAAGTATTTTTGCCATTGGCTGTGTTTGATTCGAACCCAAAGATCCTTAGCTATGCGCTCTCCTCGTACGAGGATACCAACAGCGCTGGCATATGATGATTTCAAAGCGTTTTCCCTCTTCATTCGGCGGCAGTTTCTCTAATCAAACGAAATCTGCTCAGAAAGGAAAAGGCGCTGTTGTCAATTTGCTTACTTCTCAAGCAGCAACACCGCTACGTCATTCCGTAAATCCAAGTCGAAATGTTCCCATCAAATCATCGATCGTTAATTGACTATTTGATTTTCCAGGAAGGGAAGGACCTGAATGGTATCTTCATCTCTCGGATCGCAGAAGACGGACCGGCCAGCAAGCCCGGGAAACTTCAACTGAACGACAGAGTTATCGAGGTGATTAGCTTAAATTCATGCCTAAACCGTTGCCCTTCCATCAGAATAGGTGTTTGTGGATAGATTTGCACTGATAAACAGCGGTGATCTCAATAGCCCTAGTAATAACTATTATGATGATTTACTTGGATTAGCATGCAGGCGTGTGTTGAAATTGATGCATTCTCAATGCAGATTAA
This sequence comes from Pseudorhiza aurosa, assembly GCA_964026355.1. Lineage (NCBI taxonomy): Eukaryota > Metazoa > Cnidaria > Scyphozoa > Rhizostomeae > Lychnorhizidae > Pseudorhiza > Pseudorhiza aurosa. Next base: position 6,945,329 of record OZ032127.1, on the reverse strand, counting down.
TGCTCGTGTCTATTTGCTGCTAAATTGCATCTAGGTTTAATGAATCCCTCCAGATACCAAATGATGTGCTTGGAACATCTTTGACATGCGCGTCGCTCTATGCATTTGCTTTGTTAACATTGACTCCCGTGCGGTACAGATGCGTTATGTAAAATCCCTCTTGTCGTCCGCGAGCGGAAAGGCGTGTCATCTGTGTGACCTGTTCTGCTTCTGGTCCGTGCCCCCTCTACGGTACCAGTCCCTTGACTGGCATCCTGACTACTTCGTATCCATTCTCGGAGATATTTGCCACTCCATCCTGTCTCTTCTTTCAAATGTTACCCTTCAAGTCATTGGATGATAAACTGACATTGTTTTAAGGATGCTATCTGTCCTTTGTTTAGAATACCTCCAGCACTTCTCAAAGCTATTTCAAGTGTACTTCAATCTTCCTCAATGAACTCTTGAAATTTATGTTCACCTTCATTGTAGCTATTCTATCCTCTACGTCGAGGCACTGATCGACATACTTCGCAGACGTTATTTAATTGGCCTTGACGTTGCCCTTTTCATCAAAGCCTCTACCGCACTCAGCTCTTTGAAGGAGCGTCATTGCGAAAGCGAAGGGAAAATGTTACCAGACTAAAATTTTGCAACCAGTGCTGTAAAACCTATCTCATTTTGCAAATTTACTGAGAAAAGAGGCGGTTTGCTGTAAAGGAATACCATAAATCTTCTATAGCACTTTCAAAAAACGTGAACGGGCGTCATTTCGTCATGCTTAAAGATCTTTTCGCCCGACTCAAATCAGAGTATAAATGTTGGGTAATGACCGAAAAGGCCATGGATTTTATACCGAATTGCAGATCGAAACTCGCGAGAACGGTCAGCCGGTGATTTTCAGGGATTGCTCAAGCCACGACCTGTGGTCACATATAGAGAAAATTTCAGGACATTACTCGAGGAAAAAGCCTTTGGCTGCCAAGATAGATTCATTAGTAAATTGAAGCCGTAAGAACCTTGAGATGAGGTCCCATCGAGAAGATGGACCAGCCAATACTCCATAAACAGCTTCTCAGTGTCCTAAGTCTACCGAGTCTGAAATCTAAGAGATATATGTACTCAAACGTCGGTTGTGCATGTTTGTGGTACGTATGTACCTTCAATGCCACCCAGTTGATGCATAGCTTAGAGCAATGCAGTTATAAGCAAGGTCAGTGTATAACAGAGTTGTATCAAGAAAGAAGTGCATTCAATTTCTTTAATTGGCAACTCGAAACCACATGCCTATTATTGGTGTGTTACGTGAAACGGTTCTGTTTGTCAGCCATTTAATCGTGGCATCCTTACATGGCACATCCCTTTGATATTCCCGCAACCTTTTAAGGCTGTGTAATTTGGGGTGGAAGAGGAATGCCACTCGCCAATTCTAAACCTTGGCAAATATTATCTTGTCGGATTCAGTCTTGCGTATCTGCAAATCCCCATTCAGTCACATTCAGATTAAACAAGGCTTTCTGTAAATATTGAGCTGCAGTCCTAAGCCATGAGTGGGTTCAGTGTTTCATGGAGAGAGTAGTCAAATACTGGAAACATATGTAACATATCGCTTGCACTGTCTCGTGAAACAAATTCCTGGCCTTTTCCTTTGTGTTTTCACTTAACAGCTATCGAGTTGGTAATCTGCAAGACGTTGTCGAGCTGATTTTATCGAGGTATATGGATGTATCCATTTAAAGGATTACCTCCCATGTGCAGGACGTGATTTTCAAGGCATCCTTTATGTCGCCATTGTGTCACCGTAGTGTCTTGGTTAGAAACGTGCGGGCTCTTGACGCAGGATTTGTGGGATCGAATGCTGCATTGTTCAAAAGGCAAAGACTATCGGTGATAAAAGCAACGAGGAACCACTTCATGAAAATTCCCTTTCCTAGATTTCAGCGATTCCTTGCTCTGTATCCTGTTTCTCGTACGCCAGAGATGGAGTATGCTATCCAGTTGGTTTTGCTTTGTTTCTTCGTCAGTCTTTTTTTAATACAACCAGATTGGTGTAGAAACCTTGTTCATAATGGCTTGATTATCTCATATGTTTGCTTCCCAGCCTCCGGACAAGGATTTTAAGACATTGAGAAGCTCTGCTTATCGACATGTGTCTAGGATCTTCCCCTCAAAGTAATCACACATCCTGTTTTATTAGCCTTGTGATTCTAAAAGTAGATTTTAGGGCACTGGAATCCTGTGCTTATCGAGCAGTGTCCTGGCTTGACCTCGCGATGTAACACCTTATTCTTACAGCTAGGGTTAAAGAGAGCTTGAGGCTATGCTCCGACTTCTGACTGTAGGATGGGTGAGCAACTGCCTTGGCTCACAGCTACCCTTGACTCCTGTATCCTAAATATTTGTGCGAGTCAGTGAGAAGCACGTCATACCTTCATGTGTTTGTATAAGCGGACATTTTACTTGCAATCTCATGATTAGCTTAATATCGGGAGCTGCTCTGGAGGTCACCATTTTTCTGCACAAAGACAAGATGAGTTCGTTTGGGATTTATCCATGGTTATTCAATTAGATGGATACTGAGAAAGCATCTTAGACGATGATATCCCCGACTTAGGAATTGTTGCCATACTGCGAAACCTCTGTCCGATAGGTGTGCAGTGTTAGGGGTTCTGATCTCAAAATCGTCATATAATGCATGACATCCAAGTATCAAAACAGCCAACAATGATTGCCCTACACCAGTCAGGCTCAGAACTTAAGCTGTGACCCTCCTCATTCAAACCCTGCTTGCATCTTCATTGTCATTTTCGTTCGGGACGGGTCGGCGTTCTTCATGAAAGTGTCGAAAACTACATTTGATGAAATCCCTTGGTCCTTGTTAACACGTTGGGTTAGTTGGCAACGTGGTTCGATCACATGTCTACTTTTCTTGAGGCCCCGGCTCCGAGCCACTGCCGCTCTCTTTACTGGTTCCCTTCGCCTTAGTTGGTGTTAACTGGCTACCGTTCCACTAGAAGTAAACCAACTGTAGGAAGAATAGGAGCATTCTGTCCACACAGAAGTAAATGGGTACCTGAATCAAAGCTAGGGGTACAGCGCGGAAAGAAAAGGGTAATGCCCCTTCCTCGCGATGTCATGGTTCAGAGCGGTGCCTCTCTGGCAAGGTGCTTCAAATATGAATTTAGAGTTTAGGACTTAACTCTTCTTTACCACTTCACTTCATAGATTGTTTGTGCTTCTCTGTACTTTGTTTCGATACACGTAGGTCGAGTGCATCCCACTGCCTTCCTACCATGATTTAAGCTCATTTAAGTCTTCCCTGTTAAACCCTTTTCATCTTTGCACCCAACGCGTACTGAATACGCTGTACCCCGGGATACTAACCCGAGAGCTTTACAATAACCTACAAGATATCAAGAATTTCACTGATCTGAACACATCATCAAACATTTCTTTGAATAACCCAAAAATCCAATTAATACTTCTTATTTTCTTGACATCAATTTTTCGTGTTTCCTTCATTCTTCCTCTTCTCTTCCGCTCCCAAAGATATTAGACATTTTTTCTGATCTTTAACCCAAAAATATTAAATATTTTTCTGATCTTAAATCCAAAAGTATCACCTTGGCCTCTCTAATGTTGCTGATCCAAAATGTCCGTTTTGAGGTAAAAACAGCTAAATTTGTTTATCTGACTGACACTCCCATTGCAAAAAAGTCTTGAAGCCCCGGGGTCTTGCGCCTCCTTCGCATCAACCTTAAGCCCTGTCTTTGCAGAAAATGCCTTGTCGCTTGGTGCAAATTTAGAATTGCTGTGTTAACTTTGTTATCACTAATCACCATCCTTTCCATCTAAGGCTGAGTCTGTAGGCACTTAGAAGCATGTTTATTCACAAATACCAAGTCTCCTTCCACGTGTCACTTGTCTGCAGATTGTAAACATTCACTAAGCTGTTCTTATAATGTATCACCAGGCAAACATAGACACAATTTGGCATTTGACGGCTCGTCTAGAGAGGCATCAGAGCATCTCCTTTGTTTTTGGCTTCGCTGCAGCCATATCTTGTGACTTTTGTATTCGACATTAAATGTGGATTGTGACATTCATTGCTTGAATAAAAGTCCATCGTGGCAAGATTCATACCCCTTGGGTGTGATGTCATAGGGTCTGGTTGAACCGACTTATTTCTGTTAATGATAACACATTTTTAGACCTTCTTCGTTGTTATGTGCATAAACTAAATATGCCAAAGCGAATCCCTGCGAGACAAGGTAGCTCTAGTTACAGACATTTTGATACAAGTCGACGTGAAAATTTGTATACAATTCATCTTTTCATTTCACGGGATATGACAAGGGGAAAAGAAAATTGTTCTGTCGAAAATGAAGGGGCCAAAGATAGATAGCAGTTAGTGAGTTTGGAGGGTCCACGTGAGTGCAAGGCTCGATACGCACGCGAAGAGTTTATTAAATTAGATATTAAATTCTTAAGTTTGATCATAGTCTAATTTAGGCGCGGTGGTTATCCCTGTCAATGTTCAAGCAATGAACAGGATGGTTCAACTACATCAGATTTCAATTTTTTTATGCTTTCTTTGTACTTCGATTTTGCTTTCTCCAATTCTCACAATAAAAGGGGATTATAATTGTTTTTTTTTCTCTAAACGATGATATTTTAGTTTTGCTGTTTTTCCCAATCAAATCCCCTGAAATATAATCATATCAACGTGACGGGATTGATCTCGTTGTGAAACCGAGATAATCTGCTCTCACCAATCCGAAAACGTTTCCTAACCATTTGCAAAACACATCACAGCTCGGACAGAGAAAGAGTCACGCAGTGGAGATAACGAGATATGCTTACGATTATGGCCAAAGACCCCGTGTGTTCTAATTGATCTCAGCTATAATCTTGTTACATCTTTTTATGTAATTCTGCGTCGGCAATCGTTTCAAGTTCCAGTGATTGTATGCGTAGATCGAGAGATCTTTCGGCTATGCATGCTCTTCATAACATTGATATACATCCAATATGTGCCAATATGTGAACGTTAAAGAGTCCATTCAAATCGAGGCTCATAATTAAGTCTTAGTTAAAATTCAGAAGTATGGTTATAAGGCAAGAGAGGTAGGCTGTATAGGAATTAGATCGAGGTAATACCGGAGGTTTGATACACTTGTGAGGCAAATTGATTAACTACTGTTAGGAATTAGGCTATACAGATTAAGTTGACGAATGAATGAAGGAATGAATAAATTGATATATGAATGAAAATATGGATCAATCAATGGATCAGCCAATCTATGGATCAATAAGAAAATACAATTAATCATTCAGTAAACCAATCATTCAATGAATGAATGAATGAATGAATGAATGACTATATGAATATATTAATGATTCAATGGATGAATGGTAGAATGTAGAAAATCAAAGAAATAACGATGTGTTAAACATAAAGTAGGAATAGGCTGTAAAAGAAATAACAAGTTACGAAGGCAGGGAATCTAGGAATCGGTGCTACATAGCAACTTTTGAACTAAAGTTTTAGCATGTAATTAAATTTAAATCCACAAATATCATTTTAAACCGTCGCTAATTTTTCCTTAACTCGAGACGGAATCAGCTTTTGTTTTCTCTTTCTTCGTAATAATTTGCATCTCGTCGTTTCCTGACTCTTAATCATTTTTAAATATATTTGATATAACTTTATTTTCTTCACCTAACTGGCAACAACATGTTTTCCAACGCTCTGAAATTCTTCTCATCGTTGTACTTCCTTGGCAATGACTGGTGAAGCATGGATCCATCATTAACAGTTTCCTTAGTTCTTCCTGCGTCCAGCTGGCCTATTTTCTATGATCTTACCTCTTGTTTGCTCCATAAGATAACTGTTTATGGAGATTTTATCTGTAAATATGGGACAATCATATCTCTATAATGCTCCTTTGGACTCATGGCAATGATACCGCATCCCTTCCTTCCTATTGTTTTCATATGCCTTAATTCAGATTGATGCAAGTTAATATGATCGCCTAAGTTAGCACCACGTAATTAACTGGCAGTCTTACCCCCAAAAATGTTGGGAACACAACGGCACGTCTCTAGTAAAGTGGTAGCCAACACTCGTGTATACGTAGATACCACCCTTACATATATCTCTTTATGATTAAGTGATAGCAATCTGCCAACAGTTATGATTGAGCTATGATTGGAAAACCGATTATTTGCTGGAATTATAATCGAAAACAATTTATGGCACATATACTGGATCGCACAGATGACTCACGAAAGAACATCCGCGGCTCGAATCCCATTAATGCTACCAGTGATGTTAGGAAGGACATCCAGTCTTTATTACTGGGGGTTTGGTCCAATCCTTTTCCTCAGTGGACCTCTCTCTACCCCTAAAATAAAGCTATTCGTGGAATCAAAGGGATACTAATGATGAGTCAATAGTCTTTATACACTGTTATTGATCATGGCTCCAACCTTTGCGAGAACGTAGCACCTTCGTTTCTTGCTCTTGGTGGTTGGGTGTGTATAACGTGTTCTCCACAAGGGAAAATCATTGGATTCTGCCCCATAAAACTGCTTCTTAGTTTCCTAAAATCTCATTTTTGTTGGTTGACAGAAGAAGTTGAACATTAGCTTACCTCTGTCTCCTCGTACGGACGGCTTTAACAGACAGCCAATCTATTATTAAACTGATTAAATTGAAGACTGAAATTATTAGGATTGTTACTTGGGTTTCTTATGCATGAATATAGGAAGATTTTCTTTAATGATTAATCACGTTTGCTCATGTCTGCTTCCTAATTGGCGCCTGCAGGTTGCTGTGAGCTGACAAGTCCATTGGCTTAATCTACTCTCAGTCATGTCGTCTTGCTAATGTTATGAGAATTTAAACCAGACAACATACTACACAATGATTTTCGTAAAAACATGTCTGTTCAAACTATTTAATTATGCATGTTTCGATGATCGTTGGAGGTAGTTGGCAAAGTGGTTAGAGCACGTCTTCTGTGCACAGGTTTCCCTCCGTCCCCTTCTTGTGTCTGCTCAGCAGTAAATGGATGCCGGGATTTAGGCTGGGAGAAAGGTATAGCGAGGAAAGGAACTGGCCGTCCTACCTTCTACTAACGTGGCTCAGAATGGTGCCTCTCTTGCAAGGTGCCCCCCCCCCGACGCGCGTGCCGGGTATGGCACTCAACTCTTCTTTGTGAAGCTTTTAAGGTTGGTATAGTATCTTTGAAGGATTCACAGATGCTCCCGTCGTCATCAGCTTTTTAGTGTAAGGATGGCTAGCTGGTAACAAGCTATTTGGTTGATCCTATGGTCAGTGGCTCAAACCCTCCTGCAGCACACCTTTGTCCAAGAGCAAGAGAGCCACTAGCTCTCTGTAATTGCAGGGGGTATGAGGTGTAGTCAACCTGAGAAGAATTTTTGGGGTATTTCATAAGCATGGCTTCTCAGTGTGGCAAAATCTACCTCCGGATGCAAATCGATACAAAGCATCAAAAGGATTTTAATTTACTGGTTGACTCCTCTGAGATTATGCTCGCTCACAGCACTGCCTAGTAATTTAGGCCCTGTTGTGTTATCGCTTTCATGATCGTCGATCCTTTCACAGCCTTTGATAACTGGTCTCTGTGAACTTATGAATTCCCCCCAACATCTGCTAGAAACCTGGACGAGGTGCTTTCCTGTCCATTTTGCACAGTCTTTTGGGAGATTTCAGCGGCATCCTCTGCATCGGTTTCGCGAATGCCTATGGCGAAGCAATGCATTGTATGAGTGAGGTAATATGATGATGCCGATGCTTTGTTGAAGGGAGATTTGTTATGTGTTGCAATAGAGTGATTTGTTTAGGACCGTTCAAGTCTGCTTCTTAACCTAGTGTTCTATTTCACACGACTCCACTCCTTTGTAGATTTCGTAATGATGATGAGTGTCGGATCCCATTATTAAATTCACGTTGTTAAGTGAAGCAACTTCGTACTGCTCTACTTGCGTGTCTTCTCAAGATTCTTTCGTCTGAGTTTAAGTCTCGAAGACTAGCCTTTGTTTGTTGTCGTCTACCCCTTGTCTATCTAGGCCATCGATTGTCTGCGAATGCAGAATCTTTCCGCGGTTTTGCCTTTCTTATCTCAAATCTCTCTCAATTCTATTCGTCTTCTGAAATGCCCAGACCCCTTTTGACCCACACCAATTAGCATTACGAATGGAATTTTGGCAGTCTCCTTGCCACTTACCGATATTTGACTATTCTTAGCAAACTGCCTTGAATTCCCCTGCTTCTATCGCGAAGTTCCTCATATTTTCTCAATCACTCACTTGCGAGATCTGCAGATGCACTTACTTTGAAAAAGAACACCCTCTAGATTCAATACGCCGAGATTTCACCAAGGTCCTTCACAGAACTATGATGTGAAAGCGAAGGAACAATTTTCAGATCTTACTGGGCAAATTACATGTGTGATTTAGCTTAAAGAATGGGCGACATGGAGGAAGGATGTCAAAAGTTCACTAGACGTGGAGCACTTTTGTCATATCGTCTAAGTCTTTTTTTGTTAAAATCCTACAATTTATTGACCTGATATTTTGCAAGAACTCTGCAGTGATTGAAAAAGAACATTTTTCTTCTAAAGGTGAATGGTTTTGACCTTCGAAATGCATCTCACGAAGACGCTGTGCATGCATTTAAAAATTCCCATGGTCCTGTGCGAATGCTGATTCGACGTAACATCGAAGTTGACAAACGAAAATGGAATGTAGCAACCCAGACGGATTCGAAACAACTCAAGTCATGTGATTTAACGGATTCGGCACTGATGTCTTGTTGCAGCGAGGCTGAAGAGAGCCTCGTTTCCATATCCGAGAACGGAAAGCCTGGTGGACCATCCAAAGGAGACCTTTACGATTCTGCTTACGACACTCTGTTGACGCAAAAATCCTCTCGTAATTATCGAATGCACAGTCACGACGAATCAGTTTCGCCTGTTCAAGAGAGTAAAGATGTTTCGTCGGAAAGCTGCGAAGATGATCGAACCATAACCCCATCAACGGTTGTCAATGGTTATGGAAGCAGTTCCCCGCACAACAGGATACGCGATACCTCGCCGCCTTGCGGATCTGTGAGCACGGATGATGGCCTCAGTCCAGTGCACGAGGTGAAACTGAGGCGAAATAGTAATGGTCAAAGTCCAAGTCCTAGGAAAGTAATAAGGAGGAGCACGTACTACTTAGTGGATGAATCAATCGACGGTTCTTTCTCTTCAATCATCAACAGTATATCCGGAGAAAGCAAAGTAGCCCCCGAAACTAACAGTACGGTGACGACTTCATCGAATGACCTCGACGTCGAGTATGAGTATGAATACGAGGTTGGTTGGCTTTCTAAACTTTTTACCATGCCATTATTCAATAAAAGTCTTATTATTTTAGGAAGTAAAACTTTTTAAGGGGATGTCTAGCCCCCTACCATGAATGAGTCCCCAACCCTATTAACTCCAGCTTCTAATTACATGACGATTTTGCGCTCATGCTCGATATGAAAGCGACGTGGACCTACAGACAGATATTCTTATTCGGATGTTTGGAAAGCGTATTGTGAGCTAACTGGGCACGGCTCTTTTGTCCACAAAAAGCAAAGCCCCGACGACCGAATAAGCCATGCTAATAGCAATAACTAATGGTCTCGACCACTCAATTTCTATATTTGTTCCTGTGTAAGTTTGTCATCAACTTTGAGACCGATTTGCCGAACCTCATTTGAAACTGAGAAGCAAACACGCATCAAAGAAAGAGTTTACATAATTGTACCTTGTGTCTGCTAGGCCAGTATTGAAACACGAGATTTCCGAGTTGACAGGATTTGAGGTGAAGACCTTTCTGATTAATCAAATAGAAGGGACGGCATGTTAATTTTGTTTCCACTGGGTGGCAGAGAAGAGAGGTTTGGAAGTAGCAGAGAAGAGAGGTTTGGAGGTAGCAGAGAAGAGAGGTTTGGAGGTAGCAGAGAAGAGAGGTTTGGAGGTAGCAGAATGCTCTCTTGTCACCATTTCCTTCGTTCAGAAAATGACGAAAATGTAAGGTTTTTGTCATAAGATATGCCGTGCGTATCTCTGGGTTCTACCTAAATGGATCGCTGCAATACTGCGTAATGTGGTTGAGTACCAAGCAGACTTCTTTTTTGAAGGTTTCTATCCACAAACCAAGATCAGAAATTGAAGATTTTGGTGAAACAGTTCTTATATTTTATAATAATCTTGTTATAACAGGGTTCTACAATGATAGGATATTATTGATGCCAGTTCCATAAAGCTGATGGCTGGGTTTGTAAAGCTGGATGCCTTTTCTGCAATTAAAGTCATCTTTCTCTCTGGCTTTTCCCTTGATGGTGCAGGGCAGTATTGATCAATGCTGTTCCTCCATTAGCCCTCTTCCAGCTCTTTGAAGTTCATGCCTGGAACTTTTACACTCAGATGCTGTTTCTGTCACCTCAACCCAGGGCCACGGAGAGGATTTATGGCGCCCTATAGCTATGGGCCCCCGCGTCACCGACCCCCCTGATCTCCCTCTCCTCAGCACTGCCTTACCCCGTTCACCCGAGCTAAGAACTAGCCCCATACATCACTCGATGTTGACTTCAAGGCGCTAGTGTCCCATTCATTTTTTATGACTTTATAGTTTTTGAGGGTCTTTAAGCGTGTATTGGCTAATCACACCAAGGTATGCTTACAAAAGGGAATACCCCGTTCTTCTAGATCCACAAGCAGCTATTGACAATTTGAAACAATTGTATCTGAATCGTCTTTCATTCAATCGTTCAGAGCTGTGGCGTAGTGTTAAACCGTGTGGGTTCATGACCCGAAGGTCGTAGGTATAAGTCATACACAGTTCACAACGAAACCACTATCGATTAGGAAGGCAACGGTAAATGACCCCATGCAGGTTAACCTTCATAGGAAGAACCATTGGAGTTGCGGCTTCTGTTACGCTCGTAAGCAGTTGTCATTTCAAAGCTGAAGTTGCACAGACTTCAATTAGGCCACTACGTATTTCTTTTCTGTTTCAAATCTCCATTTCTTTCATGACTCATGTCGGGATACTCCCCCGAAGACTTTGCTGACATTCGTCCTTTGAATCAGTCCCCGTATGCGCAAGTTTGTGTATCCTTTGGATCTCTTCCAATGCTGACACGGAAAGGCTCTTCATATACACGAGAGCGCTTCTGTCAGGTGTTGTTTTGGTCGATCCTATTTACGGCCACACGGGAAAAGCGTTTTCATTTAGTTATCGTCCACCTAGCGCCTGTTTTAACAGCTGAACGGGTTCAACCATTGGTTTGCACGCATGCCCGACTGTGGATTCTCTTGGGTCCACCGGTACTGGGTGCTCCCCCAAACATTTGAAACGCATTCCCATGTGAACGCTGGCAACATTTTGCACTAGATTCTGCTTGGGTACGGACCAAACAGATCCACTCTCGTGTGCACATGGCCTAATAGGTTCCCCAAATGTTCGCATATTGTTCATACCTTGCAACTTAACTTGAATCCAATTTGACATCTATTTGCCATGGCAAATCCCACGAAATACGCGAACCAAAACCATCTCTTGTGTTTAAGTTGAAACCATGTTTAGCGCCAAACATTGTTAGCTTTATTTCATAAGCTTACCAAGCCACACTCTACCCTGTTAAGTTGATATACAGAAACCAATATGCGATTCTCTATTCCCTCAAATAATGTTTATTATTGTCTGGGAAATTGGATCAAGCCAGTCTGCTTTATTCCAGAATTCCAGAATTCCAGTGATTATTTCACCAACCTCTCCTCTCCGTCGAGTTAATGAATTTTAAAGGATAAATCTTCCAAAGCTGCTTCGTAACTTTCTACAAGATGGGTGGTTTTTTCTTTGTATTCTGGATTTGATAGTCTCGAACAGTTTCTTTCAAGTATCGAGGGAATTTCCAGACACTTGCGTTGTTTCAATCGTCTGAGTTGCTTTTGGAGCTAGCGTTGTTCGCAGAGTAGCAGAGCAGTGATGATATTGATGCTGTTTGACATGGGTTCACTGCCTTGGGCCTGCATTACCTACCGAACATGCCTCCAGGTCCAGAGTGCAATAGGTTAAACCAGGCATCCTTTCGGCAAGTGATGTGCCCACTTAAGACGGCCATTATCCATGCGCCGCGTTGAATTGATAACAACCGTTTTGTGACCATAGCTGCACATGTTATGGCTTTAGATAAATACGAGTTAATTCTAGTGGATCGTTTCGGAATTCTGTTAAATTCGACAGTGCCCCGACTAAACCTTTCCTGCAGTTTTATACCCCCGGCTTATCCTCTTTTGTAGTGGTGTGATGCCGAACCCCATCGCTCGAATGTGCGGACTCTTAAGAGGGAGGAGGGGGGGGGGTGGTCGTAGGTCGAAATACTGCAAGTTCACAGTACGCAGTCGACGAGGGAGACAACAAAAACCACTCCATTAAGATCCACTTGGTATTCTACCTTCCAGTCTCTGCTAAGTTTGGAATCGGGTATGCAGACCTGTTTTTTGCAATCCTCATCATTCCTGCAAAAGGTGCTTCAACACAGGGGAACAATTTTTCACAGAAGCTTTTTTCCTTTTACTAATCACCGGTTGCCACTTGGTTGGGATGTTGGGAGTGACTAGTGATTTGAGCCCAGGTTCAAATGATACCCAGATATCCCAAGATTGGCGCAGTCTTTCGAGAGCACAGGTATTTTGGTAGCCATCTCCTTGTTTGAGTTTGGCAAATAGAAATTGAAGAAGGTGTTATGAATTTGGTCGCTCTCTTTTGAACTTGCTTGCATGATTTCAATTTTAATCGTCAAATCGTTAAAAATTCTCCTCTGATTTAGCTTAACTAAAGCATGGTCGAAAACGCCCTGCAACACTTTTTGCTTGAGCGGAAGTCACCCATTGAATCACCCTAAATCATTATATTAATAGTCTAATCATTTGATGAATTTTCCAAGCCATTCATTGAATCACCTAATCATTGGATGAATCACCTGTATTATCTGATGATTCTCTAAAATCATGGCCCAAAGCAGTGGACTGTACCGTTTTAACGTAGCAATCATCGTGTGGCCCTGGGATGATGAGCGACAAGTACGTGTGTGTCAATAGAGAGACATAGGAAAAGCTTGTTGCCGTGCGAAATGCAACGGGCCAACCGTGTCTATGCAGGAAACGAAACAACTAGCTAAATCATTTCATAGATTTCGAGCCTTCGTTCGCAAGACTCGGTAACATTTTAACCCCTTCTGTGATCTGTTATCATTGAAAGTGAATGTTGTTTGGTGACGTCATTTGAGCTTTGCTCACCTTCATGTAACATCGACTCTCTTTGCTCCTTCAGGAGGTCGTCCTGGTGCGTGCCGCGCAGCCAACGTTTGGAATAAATCTATGTTACGGCGGTGAGGATAGCGACCTTGGTGTTTACGTCGAAAAGGTAAACGACCTCTTCAATGTCACTTGTAGATTTTCTAGTTTGAGTTTTGTTGACAATTTTACTCGATAGCAGTTTTGTCCACTTCAGCGTGTGAGTGTCCCAGTTTGGGTCACCTGAGCTTTGGTATATATCACCCCGGGCTAAAGGTAGGCCTTGCGTTCCACCTCGTCAGGAGAAAACTTCAAATGGAAAAATGATGAACTCCCTTGCTTTGTGGCTGTTAACAAATCCAGGTCACTCAAATCGACCTGTCGATAATCTTAATCATTTGATTGGATTCTTGACTTTTAAAAATTATCTTTCCTTTTTCTTTCGTTGAGTTTGCCACTATCAACTTAGGTCGTTTAATGGACGCACCCACACTAAATCTCTAATTTTTAGACCTGGTTTGCTTGTCTTGCTTTTTCGGTGCCTTTTTAAGCTTCAAAAACGACTGTTAATTGAAGCTGATTCCGATGACAATCGAGCTATGCTCGAGCCACCTTTTTATTCGATATGACCTTCTATTGATTGAGAATCGCATCCATTCGAATTCCAAGGAGTTGCGAAGAATAATAGCTGAGTTGTTCGTATAGATTAAGATTTTCCATCAACACTTAAGGTATTTGTTTTCCCTTTGCTTGCTACCTAGCGTCCCAAGGAAGATTTAAGGACACTGAGAAGGTATGCTTATCGTGCAGTGCGCTGGTCCTCTCTCATAATGTGACATCATCTCAATATCCCTATAATTCGTGAATCATAAAGTAGATTTAAGGACACTGAGAAGGTATTTGCTTACCTACACCTAAGGGATGATTACCAGTCGGATGCATCGAATCATCAAGTAATCACTCTGATCATAACAACCGCACCTAAACGGCGATCTGCAAACGCATGTCAATCAATTATAAGTAAAGCAGAAACCATGAAACCAGATAACAAAAAAGAACTCTATTTTACTCTTGGAATCTTTTCCTTACGATAACCTGCACAGCATGCTCGATTCTGGGCTGAGTAAAAACCCCATGCAGACTCCGAGTTGGTTAATTCAAACGAAACGAACGAACGAACTACGAATATTTATACTGGATGAAAAACTTCAGCTTTTAGATTAGCTTTTATCCATGTGTGTCCAGTGAGTACTCTGAGTAGTTATGAGTAAACGGATTTTATCAAAATTATATGCACCGTGTGCTCAATTCTGAGCGTAGCTGAAAACAATGGGCTCTTAGTTTTAAAAGGAGAATGGTTTTTTATGAAGTGGTTTCCCATGGCCATGTAGATATTTGAACAGTGCAGGAATCGAACCGACAAATCCCGTGGGGTGAGTTGATTCATCTGAGCTACCTTACTATGTTACCAATGCTGAAAGTAACCACCAATCATAAATCATTTAACTATCAATTCAATCATGGCAACCACAAGTAATCACTAGCATAATGAGATGTTTATCACTGGCTGATCGCTCGTCATAAGCATTAACTCTGTTAGGATTTTTCATCATTTTCGATCGTTTTCAACAATGGATAGGTTTACTTAACATCACATCTCGTTTATCATAGTCTGCAATTGCTTGTCGCTATCAATCATATGCTTTCTCCTCTTTATGTATCAATGCCTTTTTGGCCCTCAGTGGTCTTTAAGCTCTGATACCTTGCTTGTCAGAGAGGCTGGACCTGTCATTATGACATAAGCCACATGGGCGTTAATCATTCCAACAGCCTTCCTCGCCTGTCTATTCATTAAAATAAAATCGCAGCTTGCTAGACTCCAGAACTCAGAAGGGTTTAAGTAGATGCAGGTACTTTATGCGAGAGTGAGGGAGCACCTTGTCAGAGAGGTACTATTCTGAGGTACGGCATGGTGAGGTAGGGTGGCCAGTTCCTTTCCTCGCTTTTGGGAGGACCTTGTCATAGAGGTACCATCTAGGGGTGTGGCATTATGAGGTAGGGTGGCGAGCTTCTTACGGTAGCTTTACACTAGGTGGCCATTCGCTTCTGGCTGCAGAGAGAGTGCTCCAAAAACGTGAATGAACTCGAGATGTTTAGCAGCGTCAAACGGAGGTAGGGCGGAACAGTGCTGGTAAGACGCTTCTCACTGGTGTAAATGTTCGCCGAAAATTGCGAGAATTCTGCCGATTCAAGCAATTCTAGACGGGTAGAAATTTTGATTAAATGAAATGCGAATCATTCGTGTGTCCATTTAAATGTCAAGGTTTGAACATTTTTTCAACCATTGCTTGGCCTTTTTAAGCTTTCCAGTGGGGATCGGAAAGAAGTTTCTATTCTTGGTTTCGTGAGTGTCAAAATTTTACGGCCATCACTCAGTGCAGAGGCCAGATAAATCAGACAGCGATTAGAGAGAATTATAATTCTGATGACCATTAAGTCGAGGTTTCATTGGCATTTGTGCAGTGGTTTTACATGGGAGTCCAGACCGCTTTTAAAGCAACATCGATGAAAGACTTTGCTAAGAATGGGTTGGCATTCGATATGAAGTTACAAGAACACAAAGAATCCATTATTTTCTGTAACTGGAAGCTAAACCAACCAGATTATGAAACTATGAAGCACGACTGCACATCCCAGGTGTACGACTCTGTACGAGAGAAGTTTTGCAAGCTCATCAAAACCATTTGTTGAAAGGACAAATATCGTTATTTTGTCCGGACCCTGCAACGATGGGAAAGTCCATCCCATTTCATCAGCCTTTGACCATTCAGCTGTGCAATCCAATCCATGCGACTGTTGGTGGCTGGCCAACTGGTACGAGCTTGTATTTAACTCCCATACTCTTCCCAAAAATATGGAACGTTTCGCAGGAAAGCAGAACTGCTTTTTAGAAATGTTGGATGCAACCTGACGAGGATATCAAGCCCCAATCTATCGGCTATCAAGGACTGCTCTATGGAGACTTCTCAAGAACTGACAAAACGTCGGTCCTATGTGCCTGACTTATCTGGAAGCTTACAGGAACCCTAAGATGGACAAAACAGATTGCATCAGCTAATGAAGTCATCTGTTCTTTGTTTTTGCAAGATATTTCCACCGTCTAAACATGATTTATTCATTAACCAAAGGTGTTGTCCTAAACTCTGTATTTGTTTCATTTCCTGTCAAATTGTGTTAGGTCAGTTCTCTATTCCGGAGATGTTTATAAAAATTCCCCTTTCAATGAAGTGGCATTGCAAATATATTTTTGCTCAAACTGTTGTCGAGAATTGATTTTGCTTCTGTTTTTAATAACATCATGAGCCCCTTTGTCCACTCTTCCTTATCATCACAGCTTATCAAGTCTAGAAATTTTATCATTTTCAAAGTGGCTTTCTCTATTTTACCACCCAGAGACCAAATCGCGTTGGAGTTATTTCCCCAGTTCGGTTATCTGTTTTTATCTCGTATTGAAGTGGAATGCCCGTACCCGAGAAATTTGCTTGTTGTATTTTTATTTATTTTAAATCGATCTCTGACAAATACTGCACAATTTTCATAGATAGAAAGATAGGATCCGTCCGTGAAGCTTCACCTTGTAATCACAGAGTTCTGACCTCGATACTTATCCTCATTGCTCAGCGCATTGGAAGCTTAGTTCTTGTAGCATGACCTACCTACACGATAAATTAGTTTATGACTTACACTATATTAGTTTATGATAACGGTGGCTGCTCAAGACAGAAAGGTCTGGAAGAGCTTCAGGGAGAACCGATGATTACGGTGATGGTGGTGATGATGATGATGATGATGATGATGATGATGATGATGATGATGATGATGATGATGATGACGATGATGGTGATGATGGTGATGACGATGATGATGGTGGTGATGATGATGATGATGATGATGACGATGATGGGGATGATGATGACGATGATGGCGATGATGATGATGATGGTGATGATGATGATGATGATGATGATGGTGTTGATGATGACGATGATGACGATGATGACGATGATGGTGATGATTGTGATGATGGTAAGCGTGGCGTTTCACGACAGCAAGGAGGTCTTCTCTGATCCATAGCAAACAAAGAAGGGGATAAACTCTCTTGATGCTTGATTGGTGCCGACATTGGGCCACTTCGAACGACTTTCTACTACTGTAAATAGTTATAATTTATCCCTATCCTTTTATATCATTAGATAGCTAGGCGTTGCCTAAAATCCCATGAGATCTTTCTCTGACCTCTTGCCGCCTGTCTTTTTGAGACAGAGGTTCATTCGAGTTTGAATTTCAACTTTGCGGGATCGTCGTTTTGCAGTCAATAGCCAACCACAAAATTTGCTGTCAATATCTGTCTTGTCTGCATTGAGATCACATCATTGGAAGAAAACCCGTGAAAATCCTGCCCAAGCTTGGCTGCCATGTTCGTGACTCCCGCCCAATTTATTGTCTGACAATTATGTGATAAATTTCGCACATTTTCCTTATTCAATCCAGTTGTAAACGGTGGTTTTGATCAGCAACAACTAAATAATTTATTGCTTGGCATATTTAGCTTTAGCTGACATTTCATGATTCGTCCCGCTGCACCCGAAAATACTGTCGCTTTTCACAGGCAATAAATATTTCATTTTTTGTGCGAAAAAAACGCTTTCACTCACACTCGCTTTCGCTGTTGGCGATGTGAGTTAGAAAACGCGTTGAAGCAAGGACTTAAGCCAAAATAAAGGAATAGTGGGGCAACCTTAAATGCCCAATATTTTCGCAAGACGCAATGTGAGTTGATTTTCACAGAGGGATTCTCCGATTCATGGCCGTAAATCTGCCATCTCAAATAAGGGGTCGGCTGAGTAAATTAATATGAAGTGTGCAAGGAATTTGATACCACTGCTAATATTTTTCCCACTAGTTTTTTCCAGCAGCATTTGCCATGGGTTTTACTAGGGCCTGCTACAATAGCACATATGCCAAAGCATGATGTATCAACACAGACAAAAAGGCCGACCCAAGGACGCTTACTCCCATTTTGTGACATTAAACAATGATAATTTCTCATACGAAATTGTTTTGCTCAGTTTTTTTAGGGTTTAGCCCCCTCCCTCCCTCCCTCCCTCCCTCCCTCTGTGATGCACAGCTCTGCATTGAAGTTTTCCCTGAGGTCCCCTTCGACGAATAGTTGTATGTGACGGTTATGACTCATTTCGATTAGTTTGATTTTTCCACGTCTATGTTACTTTTATGAAATTGATGTGTCGTGTCAGCAACTAAACTATTTCATATGTGTTTCAGATCGATGCTGGTTCCGTGGCTGAAAAGAATGGACGTGTTTTTGTCGGTGATCAACTGATACAAGTGAGTTTTTCGCAGGCAATCTTGCATCTTAAAGATGATGTGCTTTCTCGCGAATCCGACCGTCGTTGGTTTGAGTTTCAAGTCCCGCTTGACTTTCTTTTAGAGTAAGGAAAGTGGCCAGCTTTCCTGAAATTTCAGTCGTGTAAGAATTGCGAGATGTGATAACATTAAGAGGTGGAACCATGACACTGTTCGGCGTTCTCGGTCTCCTAAAAGCTTCCTTAGGATGCTAGGTAGGGAAAACACAAGAAGAAGAAAACGTGTGCGTCCGCGAGGAGTTTAAGTATTCCTCTGGTAGATAAATATGTAAGAGCTAATTTTCTGCTTCGGCACATTATTTAAGCCAACGCGTTCAATACAAGCTTTATAGTTGGTCTTGAATTTAACTCTCCGTCGTTCCTTCTTCGTCGTGCTCTCGTCCAACCATGCTAAACTAAATCTATTGCTAAGCTTACCCCGTAGCAGTTTCTAAAGCCGGAAAAAGCGAGGCGTTAAAACTCATCCTCCAAGGGCACACGCAGCTGTCAAACGTAGGTGATCGGCATGGGGTATTGTTATTGAGGGATTATGAAATATGTTTATCAACAAGTTTAGCTCATATATTCAATCGCTTGCTTTTTCTCAAAACATGATCAGGATTTTCACTTTTAAGAGGAAGGTAAAATAACAACGAATAATTATTCCTTTTCCATCAAATATGCAAGTTATTTTCATTCAAAATCTGTGTGTGTATTTATACATGTCGTTGGCCTGGTGGTTTTTGAACGAGTTAAGAATAGTATAGGAGGTAAGGTTGTCGGTGGCCTGAGGGAGCTATGAAGTGCATATTTTTCACATGATATGAGAGGTTATGTTGTTCTTATTTGTTTCTAATTCCATAAGTTGTAATATTCATGGTATTTGAAAAACTTTTGATATTTGTACCTGGTCATGGTATTTAAAAGACTTTGGATATTTGCAGTTAATCGCATATGAAAGTATGCCTCAATGATGGATGTATCCATGCAGACTTCTCAAGGATGACTTTCTGGCTAGTTTCAAGACATCATTTTTGGTCTACGTTGATTAAGGAAAACTTTCTCTTGCTGGTGGTTGGGTGGCCACCAATCATTCCATCTTTTTATGACTGATTTTGCGGTCTCAAATCCTTCAAGAAATCTCATTTGTCAAATGTTTCTGAATTCTTTGAGCGATCTGCAGATAGTTATTGATGCTAGCGATAAAATTTTTTATCTGCCTAGCTCTGTTTTTCCATTTATTTACGAAGAAATATGTATTTAAGTTGAAGCGAAATTAGATTGCTTTTGCATTGAATTTCAGCTGAACAACGCGCAGATAAGGAACTTGGAAGACGCTTCGAAAATGCTGTGTCAAACTGACGACGTCAAGATACTCTTGGCTCGACCAGTCAACAACGTGAGTCATTTCAAAGCTTATATTCGTTTTCTACATCAGAATAGCTTCGTGTTAGTTGAAGACTTAATTTTTGACTCAATTTCTAAAGTCCTTTGAAGGCTTTTTGGTCTGGCACTGATCAGAACAATCTACATTTGCGCTTGAATCTGTCAGACCTAACCAACCATGCTCCATTCAAAGTCAAACAAAAATGGAGTTTTTTCGCTCCCTCTGCTCGGCTTTTTGAAGAATTTTAATGTTTTTTCACTTGCAACAGAATCGTAAAAAAAACTCTGTTAAGTTGAGTTGAGTTTCAGACAAGATTTTCGTTCAACTATAGCGGAGGAATGTTCCCCCGAAGGTCCATATCTTCTCTATTACAGAGCACTTAAGTGTAACAATTTGGCCATTAGATTGAAACACAGACTCATATGCTTCATTTTTGGGTAATTAACGACCTTTTCGTCCCGTTTCAAATTCCTCTCAGCATTGGAATTTTCATGAAAACGTCCTCTTCTGAAAAGGGCTCTTGTTTCCTGCCCCCTGCAATGGCACTTGGCTTACGTCATCGGTAGATCTTCCAGAATCCTTTATCATTTGCCATTTGCTCTGTGTTTGAAAATGTGAAGGTAAATATCCAGTCTTACCAAACTAGTATCCACCTTAAACTCTTTAAGTTGATAAATGTAAAGGGTATGTCTGTGATAGTATAACTCCTTTACAAAGTCCCACAAAATGTGCTCGCCTGTGTGGACAATCTAGCATCAAGTCCGCGTGTTAAGGACAGCTTGGCGTGGGTATTTTTACTTTCAGATCCGTCTTAGTTTCCTGGTGGACTATTTTCCTCTTCCTATACTTCAACTGTCTCGGTTTTCACGTTGGAATCAAGGTCTTTATTTCACGTGATTCTGGGGTTTTCTGTAGCTTGCGTGATGTGAGCTATGACATTAGACAAAACTCTCTTAGGCACTTTGAACCCTCCTCTACCAATTGTTCTCAATCATTTGTCGTAAATGCATTCAAGATTTTGATAAAACTGTGGCCTACTCGAGTTGGGTGATAATCTGCTGCGTGACTTTGAAAAGCAAGGGCTGTTTAAAACCATTAACGACAAGGCTCTGTTTCCTGTTCCAGCCACTGCTTAAGGTGTGAATCATTGCAATGTGACGTAAGAGTGTTTATTTTCGTCTTGCACCTTACACCCACGTCTTCGTTCTAATGTCGTCATGAGACGGATATATTCGATTTGATACTACATCCTCATCCTGTTTCTGTCTCTTGGTAATTTTAATAAGAATTAAGGCCTTCCCTGCTACCAATCCCCAATCAGTCAATCATCCAGCTGATCAAGTGATCGATGAGTCGACCAGTTAATCATAAGAACGCATAATTGATCCGTTATTGGTTTCAGGTTATCTTATATAACCTGGTTTGAGATGCACTCCACTACACAGTGGACTGTTAAGCATTATCATCTTGAAACCCTTTAATTTCTGCTTCCCTGGCGTCCACAGGAAAGCTGTGGCGTGATTCACCTCGTGGCTTTTATACTATTCTCATGTTCCCTTTAACGAAGAGCATTCAAGTGAAATAGGGTTTTTTCCGCTTCGAAAATGATGCAACGCTTCTTAGATAGCATTGCGTATATTGGTAGGCAGGCAGAAGTAGGGGAAATGGGCACTCTTAAGAGAAGGACTCCACTGAAGCTTCATCCGACTGCAAAATCATCTCATATTATTTCATGTTAACTCATAATGGAAACCAAGCTTAAAGGTTGGATCCTCCCCCCAACACCACTGATTGCACTAAAGGGATTCGAACCGCAGACTTTCTTTTATGAGTCACGTAATCTAAGTGCCATAAATTGTTTTCGATTGTTGTTTTAGCTAATCATGTGCTAGTTCTCGATCATTGATGAATCAATAGACTGCTATCACTCAATCTTAAAGTGACCAAGCTCAAAATAGTTTAAGTTGATTCCCACGTGCTGTACTAGTGTCAGAGAGTACCCTATAGGACATGTATCGTCATGCATTCAGCATGGTGAGGTAGGCTGGTGGCTGGTTCCTTTACTTTCCGCAATCGGCAATTGACACCCAGCATTTCACCAGGTACTCAAGTACTGGTCACTGGAAAGATGGGTGGGTAGCATTCCGCAATAACCAATCAATGATGTGGAACCGAACCGGCCGAGGCCATGAGATCAGTAGACATGTGATATAACCACTATGCTAACTGTCTCTATGGAAATAGAACTAAGCACATCAAAAATGATTAATCTCAGAATAGATCGACCTTATAACATCATTGACTTATAGCAATACCATTTAAGTGATTGCTTCAACTTTAGTTCCCTGCTGAGTTTCCCTTACTTGTTGTTGCAGTAATATGATTTCTTTTAATTTCCCGTAATGAAACCGCCCTAAAACTCGATATTTTTCTAGTATTTTGACGGCCTTAAAGGCTTAATGGAGGGCTCAGTCCTGAGGCACCGTGCTGTTTAATAGAAAACGAGTTAAAATTGATTAAGGATTTTTGATCGATATCATAGCGTTAGAATTTTGAGAACGGGTGATGAATTGATCAGGAAGACCGCAGTCATCAGAGTGTGTTAAAATCTTCTGTTCCTCCTATTAACTTTATCGCAACGGATTTCCTATGGGCTGTGATTAAATGTTCCTCTTTCCTGTCGAATCACAAAGGGTTGTACGAGCCTCTCTGCAGGACAAGCCCAGGACATTTATAACCCGCACCGTTGCTACCTGTGAGTTTTTCTCGATTGATTCCCCCAAAACTGATGAATGGACGCTCTACGATGGGATGCGATTCTTACAATCGGCCTAAGCAAGCTATTTCTAACAATGCAGCGAATAAGTAGCAAGCACAAAGACTAGCCACGTGGGGATTGCAGGCTCCACTCTTGTCAGATTTAAGATAAAATCACTATCGGTGAAAAAGCAAGTGTGAGACCATCTAACAAACTTGTACTCCCGTAGAAAATATTAGGAATCCTAACTCCGGTTTCTGCAAAACCATCAATCCGCTATGCTGTGCGATTTGTTTTAAGAGGACTACGTCCCCGGAAGAGAAATTCAGATGGCAGTCTCTGGTTTCTGCAAAGCTTTGAATCAAGTGTGCTTGGTAGTTTGTTGAATGTATCGGTCATTATTTTATCAAATATTGTCATTTTTAGAAATCAATGAGAAACTGAGGGGTGAAAGTGTCTCTCGGGATGATTAATACCGCACAACGTTTCTTTTTACAATTTTTGGGTCATTGCGCTTTAGTTTTCTCATTGTCATGCTCTGATGAGTGTCAGGTGGAAAAGCTTTCAGTTATTTCATTTTGTTCGCCACTAATCTTCAAATGGATTTATCCGGGGCTGGTTGTTCATTGTCTTAAGAAGTTATCCTGTGGCGAGGGCAGGATGAAAAGCGTTTGTGTTGTTATTCATTCTAGCAACTTGGTTTAAAAATGTTTCGGTTGCTGGTCCTTAAATTTATTTCGAGTTGTCCTGCTAACAAAGGCTCTACGCAATCAGTTGAAAACATCACATCTTCGTTTCATTTCAGGGGCACCTTGTCAATGGATTCAAATCAGATTTTCACGAAGACCAGTTGAGCAGTTTGAGGGAAACAGACAATGAGAGCGAAACGAAATCGAGCCAATCAAGAGGGGAAGTTTTCCACGAGCAAGATGATCTGTCACCAAACGAGTTCTCGTCGTTGAGTGGGTGTCAACAAGAGTGTTTGTCCTCTGCTAACGATAAGAGAGCGGTTGGCACACGCTGCTTTGAGTCGGGCTTTGAATCTATGGTCGACTGTAACAGAAATACGGATTGCACCAAATACGTTGAGAATAAGAATGGCCTAAAAGATGACGTGAAATTGACGTTGAAGGACTACGTGTTGTCGAGGCTGCGTGGTCAGGACAAAGGGAGGAGCAAGGGACAAGAGAGTGATTATTCCTCACAGTCAGAAGTAAGCAGAGAAAGAACATCGGAGGGAAAATGCAAAGGAGACACGGACTCAGGCACTCTAAAATTGAACCGAAAAGAGAATCGAAAAGACACCTATGGTCGTAAGGAAAAGCAAGACCGATCTAGCAGTAGTAGCCCGGCTAAGACCTCTGATTTTATGACGTCACCAACACACCAAAGCAAGTCAGAAAAACCAGTCAAATCAGCAATGAAAAAAGAATTTTCAAAAAACAAGAGTGTAAAACACGTGAGAGTTGACACGAAAAGCGATTGGACGGCCACGGAGAAACGAGTGTGGGAAGAGTTCAAGATTATACAAAACATGGAAGCTGAAGAGGGCAAAGGTCTACCAGGTGTAGAAGCGGAGTGGAAAGTTCGAAGGTCAAAGGATGGGAAGCATATTTACATACGGAAGCAGTCAAGCAAGCCGAACAAATCGAGATTTTTAAAGGAAAGAGCTGAAAGGCTTTGCGCAGAGAGAACAGGCATCACGACGGACGACGATGCTAATACGATATACCTTGGCAAGTTTTGGAACAAAGAAGAGCGAAAAAGACAATTATTACGTCATAGACTGAAACGCGAGAAATTGTTGGAACGGAAAGTGGCGAAAGATGCAGTGCCGCCGAACCCAATGGACACGGTAATGGCGGACATTGTTCAAAAAAGAATGACTGCACCCGGACATGTTTTCGACGATTTTTTGACTGTGGAAGAAATATTGGCACAAAGGAATAAGGATGGATTTCTTCAAGGACCCATCCATGTGACCACGGTCTGAAAGAGTTTGAAATTTGATAGCAAAATTATGAATCATAAGACTAACTGACAAATACCGTGGAGCAGAAATCACCTGGCCGGGAGAACCAATTGAATTTATTGCCAGGTATTTGTTCAAGAGCATTGCTTTTTGAATGTATTGCATGCCGAGTCCTCTATAATGATCCGGGATTAAGCGGTGAGACGGCAGTAGAAAAGAGAATTCTAGTGGATCATTTTAAAGAAAGGTCCAATAAATCAATAATTTCTTCTAAAGAAGAATCAAAGTAAATCGAGAAAGTTTATATTTTTATTGGAATTTTTTTCTTCCTGAATTAAAAAACTTTGTGTATAGCATAGCCGGGCTTTGTCTAGAGCCTTCAAACGTATATTTAATGCAAATCGTTGTAAGCCCAGTCTCTTGTTAATCATCGATCGGCAACGAGGCTCTGTGTTTGGCGATGTATGTACATCGTCTGCTTATATTCACTCTATATCCACTGTGTCCTTCAAGTTGCTGATGCAACTACTAGAAATCTCCCCATTTGTGATGTTTCAAGTCATAATCTGACGTCATAGTATGACATGAAAGCTATACGTCATAGGCTGATGTTGCCTCCAGTGTAATAAGTCATCTGTCGTCTGTAAAAATCCGTCAGTCTATCAGTCTTTCGAAATATGAGTGTTTTCAAAATAATTTTGCCAGATTGTCTCAAGTCAAGACAAGTTTTCCTGCGTAAGTTGTGGCCCTTGCTTTTCAAAAACTTTTCATTTTCTTGGTGTTAAATCGGTTGTCTTTCGTTTGTTGGTAAAACTTAGAATGAAATGTTATTTTATGTAAATAAGAACGCAGAATTATACTGACACTCTAGAAGCTTTCGTTGAGATACTGTGCTTTTGGGCTCAAATGAAGCGTAGTCAATCTCAGGTATCATTTCCAATTATTGTTAAGTTGGTCTGCTACGCAGGCGCAATCGTTGCAAGCTATGTCTACTGCGGTGGAGGTCTTAGATTAGATCCACGCTCATTCCCACACATGGATGTCCGCTATCGGTCCAACCAGCAGTAAATGGGTAATTGGTAATAATCTCGGGAGTGCCGAAAGGACGCCTGTTCTGAGGTGATTCCCAACGCTCTTAGCCGTGGCTTAGGACTTATGGGACTCACTTTACTTTTGAGTCAACTTCGAATGCATTCAGTCAACTAACTTCGCATAAATGGCCTTTTTGAGCCTTTTTGAGCCTTTTGGAGCCTTGAGACCATGAACCACCCATAATGCGACCATAATGAAGGGAAATCGTTCGTTTTCCTCAAGAGAATATTCCCCACCAGAGATTACTTCTCGTTATTTCCTGTATTTCTACCCGTTCATGTCACCATTATGAAGGCAAGGAATCAGACATGATACGTGTCTTCTTAAGTGAAATTCATTTCAGTGTTGATAAAGGGGTGAAGGGAGGCAAAAAAATCATTAAATATAAGCTGCAATTTTGGCTGGAAGTCGCCACCTACGCCTCGGAGCATCCATTGAACGACTCGCGCTCATCGCTTGTGATATGACTTCTGCCCCTGGCTAAAGCCAATCAATTTCTATATCCTTTTATTTAATACACTTCTAAAATGGTGACCAACATGGGATATTTCATTTCACAGTCATCATCGATCATAAGCTATCAAAAGTACAGTTTTTATTGGTAACATCCATTGGAAGTCTTCTTCTCAATAAAATATAATCATAAAATCGCTCGCAAGAGTTTTCGATGGATTCGGGAGTTGTTATGCTGAGTCACAGGCACAGCATGCTACAACCTTAGCTATCATTTCTGAAACGAAATTATGACAGGCCATTTGTTACAAAAAAGATGCTGAGTACAACTTCCCTCGTTAGTCGTTAGCTCGTAAAATTCATTTTCCGAAGCTAAAAATGAACCTGTTCCCTTAGCCATTCACATAACGTATGTCAAATTAAAGCAAAAACACGATTGAGAAGCCCACAAAAATTTCACACTTCAAAGTTGTTAAAAAGAAAGGGTTGCCAGCAATTTTGTCATCAACATCAAACCATCCATATAAAGAAGACCGGGTGTGGATGGATAGATGAAGATTTCAGAAGAGTTAGAAAAGGGGAAAAGTACTCAGCATACTATTCTAAGCGAGAAAATTGTGGTTTTAAGTTGACAATTAGAGGAGATATTCCAGGAAAATATCAATTATTAATTTAAATGTCAAAAAAAGTTGCTATTTATCACTTGATCTTTTGACTCCGATAAGGTGACCAGTAAAACACATGAAATATGCCATTTATAGCCTTCCCATCTTGCCCAAAAAATCGTCCCTATTCAACATTTTCAAACTGGCAGCTAAGATGAAAGGGTAGCACAACATGACCATTTTTTGCCAAAAAGTAAGGCTATAGGCTTGTCATTTTCCCCAAAAGTCATCCATTTTCAACATTCTCCATCTTGCAACTGGAGTGAAAAGGAGTCCAAAAATGCCTATTTTTCGCCAAAAAGTAAGGCTATAGGCTTGCCATTTTCCCCAAAAGTCATCCATTTTCAACATAATGCAGCTAGCAATTGGAGAGAAAAAGAGTCCGAAAATGCCCATTTTCACCAGAAAGTAAGTAATTCCCGAAGTCGCCCATTTTCAATATTATTCAGCTTGCAACTGGAGTGAAAAAGAGCCGAAGAATTCCTATTTTTCACAAAAAGTAAGGCTATAGGGTTGCCAGTTTTGACAAAAATCGTCCATTTTCAACATTCTCCATCTTGAAACTGGAGTGAAAAAGAGCCAAAAATTTCCTATTTTCTACAAAAAAGTAAGGCTATTTGCTGGCCATTTTCCCAGAAAATTGTCGATTTCTAACATTGTCAGACTGGCAAATTCAATGAGAAAGTGTCCAAAAATGACCATCGTTTAAGAAGAATTAATTCTGAAGGCCATTTTGGACACTTACTCATTTTACCTGCCAGTTTAAAAATGTTTAAAATGGCCGTTTTTTGGGGAAAATGGCGAGCCTCTAGCCTTACTTTTTGGCGAAATATGGTCATTTTTGAACTCTTTTTTACTCCAGATAGAAGCTGAACAATGTTGAAAATGGACGTTTTTTGGGGAAGGTGGTAAGTCTATAGCCTTACTTTTTGGCCAAAATATGGTGTTTTTAGGCACTTTTTAATTTGTGCTAGAAAATGAAGAAAGTTGAAAATAGACGATTTTTGGCAAAAATGGTAAACCTATAGCCTTACTTTTCGGCCAAAATATGGTGTTTTTGGGCAATTTTTAATTTGTGCTAGAAAATGAAGAAAGTTGAAAATAGACGATTTTTGGCAAAAATGGTAAGCCTATAGCCTTACTTTTTGGCCAAAACATGTTGTTTTTGCGCACTTTTTAATTTAGCTAGAAAATGAAGAAAGTTGAAAATAGACTATTTTTGGCAAAAATGGCAAGCCTATAGCCTTACTTTTCGGCCAAAATATGGTGTTTTGGGGCACTTTTTAATTTGTGCTAGAAAATGAAGAATGTTGAAAATGGACGATTTTTGGCAAAAATGGCAAGCCTTTAGCCTTACTTTTTGGCTTAAATATGGTGTTTTTGGGCACTTTTTAATTTGTGCTAGAAAATGAAGAAAGTTGAAAATAGACGATTTTTGGCAAAAATGGCAAGCCTATAGCCTTACTTTTTGCCCAAAATATGGTGTTTTTGGGCAATTTTTAATTTATGCTAGAAAATGAAGAAAGTTGAAAATAGACGATCTTGGCAAAAATGGCAAGCCTTTAGCCTTACTTTTTGGCCAAAACATGTTGTTTTTCCGCACTTTTTAATTTAGCTAGAAAATGAAGAAAGTTGAAAATAGACTATTTTTGGCAAAAATGGCAAGCCTATAGCCTTACTTTTTGGCTAAAATATGGTGTTTTTGGGCACTTTTTAATTTGTGCTAGAAAATGAATAATGTTGGAAATTGACGATTTTTGGCAGAAATGGTAAACCTATAGCCATACTTTTCGGCCAAAATATGGTGTTTTTGCGCACTTTTTAATTTGTGCTAGAAAATGAAGAAAGTTGAAAATAGACGATTTTTGGCAAAAATGGTAAGCCTATGGCCTTACTTTTTGCCCAAAATATGTTGTTTTTGCGCACTTTTTAATTTAGCTAGAAAATGAAGAAAGTTGGAAATTGACGATTTTTGGCAAAAATGGCAAGCCTATAGCCTTACTTTTTGGCCAAAATATGTTGTTTTTGTGCACCTTTTAGTTTGTGCTAGAAAATGAAGAAAGTTGAAAATAGACGATTATTGGCAAAAATGGCAAGCCTATAGCCTTACATTTTGGCCAAAATATGGTGTTTTTGGGCACTTTTTAATTTGTGCTAGAAAATGAAGAAAGTTGAAAATAGACGATTTTTGGCAAAAATGGCAAGCCTATAGCCTTACTTTTTGCCCAAAATATGGTGTTTTTGGGCAATTTTTAATTTATGCTAGAAAATGAAGAAAGTTGAAAATAGACGATCTTGGCAAAAATGGCAAGCCTTTAGCCTTACTTTTTGGCCAAAACATGTTGTTTTTGCGCACTTTTTAATTTAGCTAGAAAATGAAGAAAGTTGAAAATAGACTATTTTTGGCAAAAATGGCAAGCCTATAGCCTTACTTTTCGGCCAAAATATGGTGTTTTGGGGCACTTTTTAATTTGTGCTAGAAAATGAAGAATGTTGAAAATGGACGATTTTTGGCAAAAATGGCAAGCCTTTAGCCTTACTTTTTGGCTTAAATATGGTGTTTTTGGGCACTTTTTAATTTGTGCTAGAAAATGAAGAAAGTTGAAAATAGACGATTTTTGGCAAAAATGGCAAGCCTATAGCCTTACTTTTTGCCCAAAATATGGTGTTTTTGGGCAATTTTTAATTTATGCTAGAAAATGAAGAAAGTTGAAAATAGACGATCTTGGCAAAAATGGCAAGCCTTTAGCCTTACTTTTTGGCCAAAACATGTTGTTTTTCCGCACTTTTTAATTTAGCTAGAAAATGAAGAAAGTTGAAAATAGACTATTTTTGGCAAAAATGGCAAGCCTATAGCCTTACTTTTTGGCTAAAATATGGTGTTTTTGGGCACTTTTTAATTTGTGCTAGAAAATGAATAATGTTGGAAATTGACGATTTTTGGCAGAAATGGTAAACCTATAGCCATACTTTTCGGCCAAAATATGGTGTTTTTGCGCACTTTTTAATTTGTGCTAGAAAATGAAGAAAGTTGAAAATAGACGATTTTTGGCAAAAATGGTAAGCCTATGGCCTTACTTTTTGCCCAAAATATGTTGTTTTTGCGCACTTTTTAATTTAGCTAGAAAATGAAGAAAGTTGGAAATTGACGATTTTTGGCAAAAATGGCAAGCCTATAGCCTTACTTTTTGGCCAAAATATGTTGTTTTTGTGCACCTTTTAGTTTGTGCTAGAAAGTGAAGAAAGTTGAAAATAGACGATTATTGGCAAAAATGGCAAGCCTATAGCCTTACATTTTGGCCAAAATATGGTGTTTTTGGGCACTTTTTAATTTGTGCTAGAAAATGAAGAAAGTTGAAAATAGACGATTTTTGGCAAAAATGGCAAGCCTATAGCCTTACTTTTTGCCCAAAATATGGTGTTTTTGGGCAATTTTTAATTTATGCTAGAAAATGAAGAAAGTTGAAAATAGACGATCTTGGCAAAAATGGCAAGCCTTTAGCCTTACTTTTTGGCCAAAACATGTTGTTTTTCCGCACTTTTTAATTTAGCTAGAAAATGAAGAAAGTTGAAAATAGACTATTTTTGGCAAAAATGGCAAGCCTATAGCCTTACTTTTTGGCTAAAATATGGTGTTTTTGGGCACTTTTTAATTTGTGCTAGAAAATGAATAATGTTGGAAATTGACGATTTTTGGCAGAAATGGTAAACCTATAGCCATACTTTTCGGCCAAAATATGGTGTTTTTGCGCACTTTTTAATTTGTGCTAGAAAATGAAGAAAGTTGAAAATAGACGATTTTTGGCAAAAATGGTAAGCCTATGGCCTTACTTTTTGGCCAAAATATGTTGTTTTTGTGCACCTTTTAGTTTGTGCTAGAAAATGAAGAAAGTTGAAAATAGACGATTATTGGCAAAAATGGCAAGCCTATAGCCTTACATTTTGGCCAAAATATGGTGTTTTTGGGCACTTTTTAATTTGTGCTAGAAAATGAAGAAAGTTGAAAATAGACGATTTTTGGCAAAAATGGCAAGCCTATAGCCTTACTTTTTGGCCAAAATATGGTGTTTTTAGGCACTTTTTAATTTGTGCTAGAAAATGAAGAAAGTTGAAAATAGACGATTTTTGGCAAAAATGGCAAGCCTATAGCCTTACTTTTTGGCCAAAATATGGTGTTTTTAGGCACTTTTTAATTTGTGCTAGAAAATGAAGAAAGTTGAAAATAGACGATTTTTGGCAAAAATGGTAAGCCTATAGCCTTACTTTTTGCCCAAAATATGTTGTTTTTGCGCACTTTAGAGTTTGTGATGGAAAATGATGAACGTTGGAAATTGACGATTTTTGGCAAAAATGGCAAGCCTATAGCCTTACTTTTTGGCCAAAATATGTTGTTTTTGTGCACTTTTTAGTTTGTGCTAGAAAATGAAGAAAGTTGAAAATAGACGATTTTTGGCAAAAATGGCAAGCCTATAGCGTTACTCTTCGGCCAAAATATGGTGTTTTTGGGCACTTTTTAATTTGTGCTAGAAAATGAAGAATGTTGGAAATTGACGATTTTT
Organism: Pseudorhiza aurosa; assembly: GCA_964026355.1. Lineage (NCBI taxonomy): Eukaryota > Metazoa > Cnidaria > Scyphozoa > Rhizostomeae > Lychnorhizidae > Pseudorhiza > Pseudorhiza aurosa. The sequence goes on along the minus strand of OZ032127.1, from coordinate 6,913,680 downwards.
GTCAAAAATGGTAAGCCTATAGCCTTACTTTTCGGCCAAAATATGGTGTTTTGGGCACTTTTTAATTTGTGCTAGAAAATGAAGAAAGTTGAAAATAGACGATTTTTGGCAAAAATGGCAAGCCTTTAGCCTTACTTTTTGCCCAAAACATGTTGTTTTTGCGCACTTTTTAATTTAGCTAGAAAATGAAGAAAGTTGAAAATAGACTATTTTTGGCAAAAATGACAAGCCTATAGCCTTACTTTTCGGCCAAAATATGGTGTTTTGGGGCACTTTTTAATTTGTGCTAGAAAATGAAGAATGTTGAAAATGGACGATTTTTGGCAAAAATGGCAAGCCTATAGCCTTACTTTTTGGCTAAAATATGGTGTTTTTGGGCACTTTTTAATTTGTGCTAGAAAATGAAGAATGTTGGAAATTGACGATTTTTGGCAAAAATGGTAAACCTATAGCCTTACTTTTCGGCCAAAATATGTTGTTTTTGGGCACTTTTTAATTTGTGCTACAAAATGAAGAAAGTTGAAAATAGACGATTTTTGGCAAAAATGGCAAGCCTATAGCCTTACTTTTTGGCCAAAATATGTTGTTTTTGTGCACTTTTTAGTTTGTGCTAGAAAATGAAGAAAGTTGAAAATAGACGATTTTTGGCAAAAATGGCAAGCCTATAGCGTTACTCTTCGGCCAAAATATGGTGTTTTTGGGCACTTTTTAATTTGTGCTAGAAAATGAAGAATGTTGGAAATTGACGATTTTTGTCAAAAATGGTAAGCCTATAGCCTTACTTTTCGGCCAAAATATGGTGTTTTGGGCACTTTTTAATTTGTGCTAGAAAATGAAGAAAGTTGAAAATAGACGATTTTTGGCAAAAATGGCAAGCCTTTAGCCTTACTTTTTGGCCAAAACATGTTGTTTTTGCGCACTTTTTAATTTAGCTAGAAAATGAAGAAAGTTGAAAATAGACGATTTTTGGCAAAAATGGTAAGCCTATAGCCTTACTTTTTGGCCAAAACATGTTGTTTTTGCGCACTTTTTAATTTAGCTAGAAAATGAAGAAAGTTGAAAATAGACTATTTTTGGCAAAAATGGCAAGCCTATAGCCTTACTTTTCGGCCAAAATATGGTGTTTTGGGGCACTTTTTAATTTGTGCTAGAAAATGAAGAATGTTGAAAATGGACGATTTTTGGCAAAAATGGCAAGCCTTTAGCCTTACTTTTTGGCTTAAATATGGTGTTTTTGGGCACTTTTTAATTTGTGCTAGAAAATGAAGAAAGTTGAAAATAGACGATTTTTGGCAAAAATGGCAAGCCTATAGCCTTACTTTTTGCCCAAAATATGGTGTTTTTGGGCAATTTTTAATTTATGCTAGAAAATGAAGAAAGTTGAAAATAGACGATCTTGGCAAAAATGGCAAGCCTTTAGCCTTACTTTTTGGCCAAAACATGTTGTTTTTCCGCACTTTTTAATTTAGCTAGAAAATGAAGAAAGTTGAAAATAGACTATTTTTGGCAAAAATGGCAAGCCTATAGCCTTACTTTTTGGCTAAAATATGGTGTTTTTGGGCACTTTTTAATTTGTGCTAGAAAATGAATAATGTTGGAAATTGACGATTTTTGGCAGAAATGGTAAACCTATAGCCATACTTTTCGGCCAAAATATGGTGTTTTTGCGCACTTTTTAATTTGTGCTAGAAAATGAAGAAAGTTGAAAATAGACGATTTTTGGCAAAAATGGTAAGCCTATGGCCTTACTTTTTGCCCAAAATATGTTGTTTTTGCGCACTTTTTAATTTAGCTAGAAAATGAAGAAAGTTGGAAATTGACGATTTTTGGCAAAAATGGCAAGCCTATAGCCTTACTTTTTGGCCAAAATATGTTGTTTTTGTGCACCTTTTAGTTTGTGCTAGAAAATGAAGAAAGTTGAAAATAGACGATTATTGGCAAAAATGGCAAGCCTATAGCCTTACATTTTGGCCAAAATATGGTGTTTTTGGGCACTTTTTAATTTGTGCTAGAAAATGAAGAAAGTTGAAAATAGACGATTTTTGGCAAAAATGGCAAGCCTATAGCCTTACTTTTTGCCCAAAATATGGTGTTTTTGGGCAATTTTTAATTTATGCTAGAAAATGAAGAAAGTTGAAAATAGACGATCTTGGCAAAAATGGCAAGCCTTTAGCCTTACTTTTTGGCCAAAACATGTTGTTTTTCCGCACTTTTTAATTTAGCTAGAAAATGAAGAAAGTTGAAAATAGACTATTTTTGGCAAAAATGGCAAGCCTATAGCCTTACTTTTTGGCTAAAATATGGTGTTTTTGGGCACTTTTTAATTTGTGCTAGAAAATGAATAATGTTGGAAATTGACGATTTTTGGCAGAAATGGTAAACCTATAGCCATACTTTTCGGCCAAAATATGGTGTTTTTGCGCACTTTTTAATTTGTGCTAGAAAATGAAGAAAGTTGAAAATAGACGATTTTTGGCAAAAATGGTAAGCCTATGGCCTTACTTTTTGCCCAAAATATGTTGTTTTTGCGCACTTTTTAATTTAGCTAGAAAATGAAGAAAGTTGGAAATTGACGATTTTTGGCAAAAATGGCAAGCCTATAGCCTTACTTTTTGGCCAAAATATGTTGTTTTTGTGCACCTTTTAGTTTGTGCTAGAAAATGAAGAAAGTTGAAAATAGACGATTATTGGCAAAAATGGCAAGCCTATAGCCTTACATTTTGGCCAAAATATGGTGTTTTTGGGCACTTTTTAATTTGTGCTAGAAAATGAAGAAAGTTGAAAATAGACGATTTTTGGCAAAAATGGCAAGCCTATAGCCTTACTTTTTGGCCAAAATATGGTGTTTTTAGGCACTTTTTAATTTGTGCTAGAAAATGAAGAAAGTTGAAAATAGACGATTTTTGGCAAAAATGGCAAGCCTATAGCCTTACTTTTTGGCCAAAATATGGTGTTTTTAGGCACTTTTTAATTTGTGCTAGAAAATGAAGAAAGTTGAAAATAGACGATTTTTGGCAAAATGGTAAGCCTATAGCCTTACTTTTTGCCCAAAATATGTTGTTTTTGCGCACTTTAGAGTTTGTGATGGAAAATGATGAACGTTGGAAATTGACGATTTTTGGCAAAAATGGCAAGGCTATAGCCTTACTTTTTGGCCAAAATATGTTGTTTTTGTGCACTTTTTAGTTTGTGCTAGAAAATGAAGAAAGTTGAAAATAGACGATTTTTGGCAAAAATGGCAAGCCTATAGCGTTACTCTTCGGCCAAAATATGGTGTTTTTGGGCACTTTTTAATTTGTGCTAGAAAATGAAGAATGTTGGAAATTGACGATTTTTGTCAAAAATGGTAAGCCTATAGCCTTACTTTTCGGCCAAAATATGGTGTTTTGGGCACTTTTTAATTTGTGCTAGAAAATGAAGAAAGTTGAAAATAGACGATTTTTGGCAAAAATGGCAAGCCTTTAGCCTTACTTTTTGGCCAAAACATGTTGTTTTTGCGCACTTTTTAATTTAGCTAGAAAATGAAGAAAGTTGAAAATAGACTATTTTTGGCAAAAATGACAAGCCTATAGCCTTACTTTTCGGCCAAAATATGGTGTTTTGGGGCACTTTTTAATTTGTGCTAGAAAATGAAGAATGTTGAAAATGGACGATTTTTGGCAAAAATGGCAAGCCTATAGCCTTACTTTTTGGCTAAAATATGGTGTTTTTGGGCACTTTTTAATTTGTGCTAGAAAATGAAGAATGTTGGAAATTGACGATTTTTGGCAAAAATGGTAAACCTATAGCCTTACTTTTCGGCCAAAATATGTTGTTTTTGGGCACTTTTTAATTTGTGCTACAGAATGAAGAAAGTTGAAAATAGACGATTTTTGGCAAAAATGGTAAGCCTATAGCCTTACTTTTTGCCCAAAATATGTTGTTTTTGCGCACTTTAGAGTTTGTGATGGAAAATGAAGAAAGTTGGAAATTGACGATTTTTGGCAAAAATGGCAAGCCTATAGCCTTACTTTTTGGCCAAAATATGTTGTTTTTGTGCACTTTTTAGTTTGTGCTAGAAAATGAAGAAAGTTGAAAATAGACGATTATTGGCAAAAATGGCAAGCCTATAGCCTTACTTTTTGGCCAAAATATGGTATTTTTGGGCACTTTTTAATTTGTGCTAGAAAATGAAGAAAGTTGAAAATAGACGATTTTTGGCAACAATGGCAAGCCTATAGCCTTACTTCTTGGCCAAAATATGGTGTTTTTAGGCACTTTTTAATTTGTGCTAGAAAATGAAGAAAGTTGAAAATTGACGATTATTGGCAAAAATGGCAAGCCTATAGCCTTACTTTTTGGCCAAAATATGGTGTTTTTGGGCACTTTTTAATTTGTGCTAGAAAATGAAGAAAGTTGAAAATAGACGATTTTTGGCAAAAATGGTAAGCCTATAGCCTTACTTTTTGGCCAAAACATGTTGTTTTTGCGCACTTTTTAATTTAGCTAGAAAATGAAGAAAGTTGAAAATAGACTATTTTTGGCAAAAATGACAAGCCTATAGCCTTACTTTTCGGCCAAAATATGGTGTTTTGGGGCACTTTTTAATTTGTGCTAGAAAATGAAGAATGTTGAAAATGGACGATTTTTTGCAAAAATGGCAAGCCTTTAGCCTTACTTTTTGGCTAAAATATGGTGTTTTTGGGCAATTTTTAATTTGTGCTAGAAAATGAAGAAAGTTGAAAATAGACGACTTTTGGCAAAAATGGCAAGCCTTTAGCCTTACTTTTTGGCCAAAACATGTTGTTTTTGCGCACTTTTTAATTTAGCTAGAAAATGAAGAAAGTTGAAAATAGACTATTTTTGGCAAAAATGACAAGCCTATAGCCTTACTTTTCGGTCAAAATATGGTGTTTTGGGGCACTTTTTAATTTGTGCTAGAAAATGAAGAATGTTGAAAATGGACGATTTTTGGCAAAAATGGCAAGCCTATAGCCTTACTTTTTGGCTAAAATATGGTGTTTTTGGGCACTTTTTAATTTGTGCTAGAAAATGAAGAATGTTGGAAATTGACGATTTTTGGCAGAAATGGTAAACCTATAGCCCTACTTTTTGGCCAAAACATGGTGTTTTTGCGCACTTTTTAATTTGTGCTAGAAAATGAAGAAAGTTGAAAATAGACGATTTTTGGCAAAAATGGTAAGCCTATAGCCTTACTTTTTGCCCAAAATATGTTGTTTTTGGGCACTTTAGAGTTTGTGATGGAAAATGAAGAAAGACGAAAATAGACGATTTTTGGCAAAAATGGCAAGCCTATAGCCTTACTTTTTGGCTAAAATATGGTGTTTTTGGGCACTTTTTAATTTGTGCTAGAAAATGAAGAATGTTGGAAATTGACGATTTTTGGCAGAAATGGTAAACCTATAGCCTTACTTTTTGGCCAAAATATGGTGTTTTTGCGCACTTTTTAATTTGTGCTAGAAAATGAAGAAAGTTGAAAATAGACGATTTTTGGCAAAAATGGTAAGCCTATAGCCTTACTTTTTGCCCAAAATATGTTGTTTTTGGGCACTTTAGAGTTTGTGATGGAAAATGAAGAAAGACGAAAATAGACGATTTTTGGCAAAAATGGCAAGCCTATAGCCTTACTTTTTGGCCAAAATATGGTGTTTTTAGGCACTTTTTTATTTGTGCTAGAAAATGAAGAAAGTTGAAAATAGACGATTTTTGGCAAAAATGGCAAGCCTATAGCCTTACTTTTTGCCCAAAATATGGTGTTTTTGGGCAGTTTTTAATTTTTGCTAAAAAATGAAGAAAGTTGAAAATAGACGATTTTTGGCAAAAATGGCAAGCCTTTAGCCTTACTTTTTGGCCAAAACATGTTGTTTTTGCGCACGTTTTAATTTAGCTAGAAAATGAAGAAAGTTGAAAATAGACTATTTTTGGCAAAAATGACAAGCCTATAGCCTTACTTTTCGGCCAAAATATGGTGTTTTGGGGCACTTTTTAATTTGTGCTAGAAAATGAAGAATGTTGACAATGGACGATTTTTGGCAAAAATGGCAAGCCTATAGCCTTACTTTTTGGCTAAAATATGGTGTTTTTGGGCACTTTTTAATTTGTGCTAGAAAATGAAGAATGTTGGAAATTGACGATTTTTGGCAAAAATGGTAAACCTATAGCCTTACTTTTCGGCCAAAATATGTTGTTTTTGGGCACTTTTTAATTTGTGCTACAAAATGAAGAAAGTTGAAAATAGACGATTTTTGGCAAAAATGGTAAGCCTATAGCCTTACTTTTTGCCCAAAATATGTTGTTTATGCGCACTTTAGAGTTTGTGATGGAAAATGATGAACGTTGGAAATTGACGATTTTTGGCAAAAATGGCAAGCCTATAGCCTTACTTTTTGGCCAAAATATGTTGTTTTTGTGCACTTTTTAGTTTGTGCTAGAAAATGAAGAAAGTTGAAAATAGACGATTATTGGCAAAAATGGCAAGCCTATAGCCTTACTTTTTGGCCAAAATATGGTATTTTTGGGCACTTTTTAATTTGTGCTAGAAAATGAAGAAAGTTGAAAATAGACGATTTTTGGCAGCAATGGCAAGCCTATAGCCTTACTTCTTGGCCAAAATATGGTGTTTTTAGGCACTTTTTAATTTGTGCTAGAAAATGAAGAAAGTTGAAAATAGACGATTATTGGCAAAAATGGCAAGCCTATAGCCTTACTTTTTGGCCAAAATATGGTGTTTTTGTGCACTTTTTAGTTTGTGCTAGAAAATGAAGAAAGTTGAAAATAGACGATTTTTGGCAAAAATGGTAAGCCTATAGCCTTACTTTTTGGCCAAAACATGTTGTTTTTGCGCACTTTTTAATTTAGCTAGAAAATGAAGAAAGTTGAAAATAGACTATTTTTGGCAAAAATGACAAGCCTATAGCCTTACTTTTCGGCCAAAATATGGTGTTTTGGGGCACTTTTTAATTTGTGCTAGAAAATGAAGAATGTTGAAAATGGACGATTTTTGGCAAAAATGGCAAGCCTTTAGCCTTACTTTTTGGCTTAAATATGGTGTTTTTGGGCAATTTTTAATTTGTGCTAGAAAATGAAGAAAGTTGAAAATAGACGACTTTTGGCAAAAATGGCAAGCCTTTAGCCTTACTTTCTGGCCAAAACATGTTGTTTTTGCGCACTTTTTAATTTAGCTAGAAAATGAAGAAAGTTGAAAATAGACTATTTTTGGCAAAAATGACAAGCCTATAGCCTTACTTTTCGGTCAAAATATGGTGTTTTGGGGCAGTTTTTAATTTGTGCTAGAAAATGAAGAATGTTGAAAATGGACGATTTTTGGCAAAAATGGCAAGCCTATAGCCTTACTTTTTGGCTAAAATATGGTGTTTTTGGGCACTTTTTAATTTGTGCTAGAAAATGAAGAATGTTGGAAATTGACGATTTTTGGCAAAAATGGTAAACCTATAGCCTTACTTTTCGGCCAAAATATGTTGTTTTTGGGCAATTTTTAATTTGTGCTACAAAATGAAGAAAGTTGAAAATAGACGATTTTTGGCAAAAATGGTAAGCCTATAGCCTTACTTTTTGCCCAAAATATGTTGTTTTTGCGCACTTTAGAGTTTGTGATGGAAAATGATGAACGTTGGAAATTGACGATTTTTGGCAAAAATGGCAAGCCTATAGCCTTACTTTTTGGCCAAAATATGTTGTTTTTGTGCACTTTTTAGTTTGTGCTAGAAAATGAAGAAAGTTGAAAATAGACGATTATTGGCAAAAATGGCAAGCCTATAGCCTTACTTTTTGGCCAAAATATGGTATTTTTGGGCACTTTTTAATTTGTGCTAGAAAATGAAGAAAGTTGAAAATAGACGATTTTTGGCAACAATGGCAAGCCTATAGCCTTACTTCTTGGCCAAAATATGGTGTTTTTAGGCACTTTTTAGTTTGTGCTAGAAAATGAAGAAAGTTGAAAATAGACGATTATTGGCAAAAATGGTAAACCTATAGCCTTACTTTTCGGCCAAAATATGTTGTTTTTGGGCAATTTTTAATTTGTGCTACAAAATGAAGAATGTTGACAATGGACGATTTTTGGCAAAAATGGCAAGCCTATAGCCTTACTTTTTGGCTAAAATATGGTGTTTTTGGGCACTTTTTAATTTGTGCTAGAAAATGAAGAATGTTGGAAATTGACGATTTTTGGCAAAAATGGTAAACCTATAGCCTTACTTTTCGGCCAAAATATGTTGTTTTTGGGCACTTTTTAATTTGTGCTACAAAATGAAGAAAGTTGAAAATAGACGATTTTTGGCAAAAATGGTAAGCCTATAGCCTTACTTTTTGCCCAAAATATGTTGTTTATGCGCACTTTAGAGTTTGTGATGGAAAATGATGAACGTTGGAAATTGACGATTTTTGGCAAAAATGGCAAGCCTATAGCCTTACTTTTTGGCCAAAATATGTTGTTTTTGTGCACTTTTTAGTTTGTGCTAGAAAATGAAGAAAGTTGAAAATAGACGATTATTGGCAAAAATGGCAAGCCTATAGCCTTACTTTTTGGCCAAAATATGGTATTTTTGGGCACTTTTTAATTTGTGCTAGAAAATGAAGAAAGTTGAAAATAGACGATTTTTGGCAGCAATGGCAAGCCTATAGCCTTACTTCTTGGCCAAAATATGGTGTTTTTAGGCACTTTTTAATTTGTGCTAGAAAATGAAGAAAGTTGAAAATAGACGATTATTGGCAAAAATGGCAAGCCTATAGCCTTACTTTTTGGCCAAAATATGGTGTTTTTGTGCACTTTTTAGTTTGTGCTAGAAAATGAAGAAAGTTGAAAATAGACGATTTTTGGCAAAAATGGTAAGCCTATAGCCTTACTTTTTGGCCAAAACATGTTGTTTTTGCGCACTTTTTAATTTAGCTAGAAAATGAAGAAAGTTGAAAATAGACTATTTTTGGCAAAAATGACAAGCCTATAGCCTTACTTTTCGGCCAAAATATGGTGTTTTGGGGCACTTTTTAATTTGTGCTAGAAAATGAAGAATGTTGAAAATGGACGATTTTTGGCAAAAATGGCAAGCCTTTAGCCTTACTTTTTGGCTTAAATATGGTGTTTTTGGGCAATTTTTAATTTGTGCTAGAAAATGAAGAAAGTTGAAAATAGACGACTTTTGGCAAAAATGGCAAGCCTTTAGCCTTACTTTTTGGCCAAAACATGTTGTTTTTGCGCACTTTTTAATTTAGCTAGAAAATGAAGAAAGTTGAAAATAGACTATTTTTGGCAAAAATGACAAGCCTATAGCCTTACTTTTCGGTCAAAATATGGTGTTTTGGGGCAGTTTTTAATTTGTGCTAGAAAATGAAGAATGTTGAAAATGGACGATTTTTGGCAAAAATGGCAAGCCTATAGCCTTACTTTTTGGCTAAAATATGGTGTTTTTGGGCACTTTTTAATTTGTGCTAGAAAATGAAGAATGTTGGAAATTGACGATTTTTGGCAAAAATGGTAAACCTATAGCCTTACTTTTCGGCCAAAATATGTTGTTTTTGGGCAATTTTTAATTTGTGCTACAAAATGAAGAAAGTTGAAAATAGACGATTTTTGGCAAAAATGGTAAGCCTATAGCCTTACTTTTTGCCCAAAATATGTTGTTTTTGCGCACTTTAGAGTTTGTGATGGAAAATGATGAACGTTGGAAATTGACGATTTTTGGCAAAAATGGCAAGCCTATAGCCTTACTTTTTGGCCAAAATATGTTGTTTTTGTGCACTTTTTAGTTTGTGCTAGAAAATGAAGAAAGTTGAAAATAGACGATTATTGGCAAAAATGGCAAGCCTATAGCCTTACTTTTTGGCCAAAATATGGTATTTTTGGGCACTTTTTAATTTGTGCTAGAAAATGAAGAAAGTTGAAAATAGACGATTTTTGGCAACAATGGCAAGCCTATAGCCTTACTTCTTGGCCAAAATATGGTGTTTTTAGGCACTTTTTAATTTGTGCTAGAAAATGAAGAAAGTTGACAATAGACGATTATTGGCAAAAATGGCAAGCCTATAGCCTTACTTTTTGGCCAAAATATGGTGTTTTTGTGCACTTTTTAGTTTGTGCTAGAAAATGAAGAAAGTTGAAAATAGACGATTTTTGGCAAAAATGGTAAGCCTATAGCCTTACTTTTTGGCCAAAACATGTTGTTTTTGCGCACTTTTTAATTTAGCTAGAAAATGAAGAAAGTTGAAAATAGACTATTTTTGGCAAAAATGACAAGCCTATAGCCTTACTTTTCGGCCAAAATATGGTGTTTTGGGGCACTTTTTAATTTGTGCTAGAAAATGAAGAATGTTGAAAATGGACGATTTTTGGCAAAAATGGCAAGCCTTTAGCCTTACTTTTTGGCTTAAATATGGTGTTTTTGGGCAATTTTTAATTTGTGCTAGAAAATGAAGAAAGTTGAAAATAGACGACTTTTGGCAAAAATGGCAAGCCTTTAGCCTTACTTTTTGGCCAAAACATGTTGTTTTTGCGCACTTTTTAATTTAGCTAGAAAATGAAGAAAGTTGAAAATAGACTATTTTTGGCAAAAATGACAAGCCTATAGCCTTACTTTTCGGTCAAAATATGGTGTTTTGGGGCACTTTTTAATTTGTGCTAGAAAGTGAAGAATGTTGAAAATGGACGATTTTTGGCAAAAATGGCAAGCCTATAGCCTTACTTTTTGGCTAAAATATGGTGTTTTTGGGCACTTTTTAATTTGTGCTAGAAAATGAAGATTGTTGGAAATTGACGATTTTTGGCAGAAATGGTAAACCTATAGCCCTACTTTTTGGCCAAAACATGGTGTTTTTGCGCACTTTTTAATTTGTGCTAGAAAATGAAGAAAGTTGAAAATAGACGATTTTTGGCAAAAATGGTAAGCCTATAGCCTTACTTTTTGCCCAAAATATGTTGTTTTTGGGCACTTTAGAGTTTGTGATGGAAAATGAAGAAAGTTGAAAATAGACGATTTTTGGCAAAATGGCAAGCCTTTAGCCTTACTTTTTGGCCAAAACATGTTGTTTTTGCGCACTTTTTAATTTAGCTAGAAAATGAAGAAAGTTGAAAATAGACTATTTTTGGCAAAAATGACAAGCCTATAGCCTTACTTTTCGGCCAAAATATGGTGTTATGGGGCACTTTTTAATTTGTGCTAGAAAATGAAGAATGTTGAAAATGGACGATTTTTGGCAAAAATGGCAAGCCTATAGCCTTACTTTTTGGCTAAAATATGGTGTTTTTGGGCACTTTTTAATTTGTGCTAGAAAATGAAGAATGTTGGAAATTGACGATTTTTGGCAGAAATGGCAAGCCTATAGCCTTACTTTTTGGCCAAAATATGGTGTTTTTGCGCACTTTTTAATTTGTGCTAGAAAATGAAGAAAGTTGAAAATAGACGATTTTTGGCAAAAATGGTAAGCCTATAGCCTTACTTTTTGCCCAAAATATGTTGTTTTTGGGCACTTTAGAGTTTGTGATGGAAAATGAAGAAAGACGAAAATAGACGATTTTTGGCAAAAATGGCAAGCCTATAGCCTTACTTTTTGCCCAAAATATGGTGTTTTTGGGCAATTTTTAATTTGTGCTACAGAATGAAGAAAGTTGAAAATAGACGATTTTTGGCAAAAATGGTAAGCCTATAGCCTTACTTTTTGCCCAAAATATGTTGTTTTGCGCACTTTAGAGTTTGTGATGGAAAATGAAGAAAGTTGGAAATTGACGATTTTTGGCAAAAATGGCAAGCCTATAGCCTTACTTTTTGGCCAAAATATGTTGTTTTTGTGCACTTTTTAGTTTGTGCTAGAAAATGAAGAAAGTTGAAAATAGACGATTATTGGCAAAAATGGCAAGCCTATAGCCTTACTTTTTGGCCAAAATATGGTATTTTTGGGCACTTTTTAATTTGTGCTAGAAAATGAAGAAAGTTGAAAATAGACGATTTTTGGCAACAATGGCAAGCCTATAGCCTTACTTCTTGGCCAAAATATGGTGTTTTTAGGCACTTTTTAATTTGTGCTAGAAAATGAAGAAAGTTGAAAATAGACTATTTTTGGCAAAAATGACAAGCCTATAGCCTTACTTTTTGGCCAAAATATGGTGTTTTTGGGCACTTTTTAATTTGTGCTAGAAAATGAAGAAAGTTGAAAATAGACGATTTTTGGCAAAAATGGTAAGCCTATAGCCTTACTTTTTGGCCAAAACATGTTGTTTTTGCGCACTTTTTAATTTAGCTAGAAAATGAAGAAAGTTGAAAATAGACTATTTTTGGCAAAAATGACAAGCCTATAGCCTTACTTTTCGGCCAAAATATGGTGTTTTGGGGCACTTTTTAATTTGTGCTAGAAAATGAAGAATGTTGAAAATGGACGATTTTTGGCAAAAATGGCAAGCCTTTAGCCTTACTTTTTGGCTAAAATATGGTGTTTTTGGGCAATTTTTAATTTGTGCTAGAAAATGAAGAAAGTTGAAAATAGACGACTTTTGGCAAAAATGGCAAGCCTTTAGCCTTACTTTTTGGCCAAAACATGTTGTTTTTGCGCACTTTTTAATTTAGCTAGAAAATGAAGAAAGTTGAAAATAGACTATTTTTGGCAAAAATGACAAGCCTATAGCCTTACTTTTCGGTCAAAATATGGTGTTTTGGGGCACTTTTTAATTTGTGCTAGAAAATGAAGAAAGTTGAAAATAGACGATTTTTGGCAAAAATAGCAAGCCTATAGCCTTACTTTTTGGCCAAAATATGGTGTTTTTGGGCACTTTTTAATTTGTGCTAGAAAATGAAGAAAGTTGAAAATAGACGATTTTTGGCAAAAATGGTAAGCCTATAGCCTTACTTTTTGGCCAAAACATGTTGTTTTTGCGCACTTTTTAATTTAGCTAGAAAATGAAGAAAGTTGAAAATAGACTATTTTTGGCAAAAATGACAAGCCTATAGCCTTACTTTTCGGCCAAAATATGGTGTTTTGGGGCACTTTTTAATTTGTGCTAGAAAATGAAGAATGTTGAAAATGGACGATTTTTGGCAAAAATGGCAAGCCTTTAGCCTTACTTTTTGGCTAAAATATGGTGTTTTTGGGCAATTTTTAATTTGTGCTAGAAAATGAAGAAAGTTGAAAATAGACGACTTTTGGCAAAAATGGCAAGCCTTTAGCCTTACTTTTTGGCCAAAACATGTTGTTTTTGCGCACTTTTTAATTTAGCTAGAAAATGAAGAAAGTTGAAAATAGACTATTTTTGGCAAAAATGACAAGCCTATAGCCTTACTTTTCGGTCAAAATATGGTGTTTTGGGGCACTTTTTAATTTGTGCTAGAAAATGAAGAATGTTGAAAATGGACGATTTTTGGCAAAAATGGCAAGCCTATAGCCTTACTTTTTGGCTAAAATATGGTGTTTTTGGGCACTTTTTAATTTGTGCTAGAAAATGAAGAATGTTGGAAATTGACGATTTTTGGCAGAAATGGTAAACCTATAGCCCTACTTTTTGGCCAAAACATGGTGTTTTTGCGCACTTTTTAATTTGTGCTAGAAAATGAAGAAAGTTGAAAATAGACGATTTTTGGCAAAAATGGTAAGCCTATAGCCTTACTTTTTGCCCAAAATATGTTGTTTTTGGGCACTTTAGAGTTTGTGATGGAAAATGAAGAAAGACGAAAATAGACGATTTTTGGCAAAAATGGCAAGCCTATAGCCTTACTTTTTGGCCAAAATATGGTGTTTTTAGGCACTTTTTTATTTGTGCTAGAAAATGAAGAAAGTTGAAAATAGACGATTTTTGGCAAAATGGCAAGCCTTTAGCCTTACTTTTTGGCCAAAACATGTTGTTTTTGCGCACTTTTTAATTTAGCTAGAAAATGAAGAAAGTTGAAAATAGACTATTTTTGGCAAAAATGACAAGCCTATAGCCTTACTTTTCGGCCAAAATATGGTGTTTTGGGGCACTTTTTAATTTGTGCTAGAAAATGAAGAATGTTGAAAATGGACGATTTTTGGCAAAAATGGCAAGCCTATAGCCTTACTTTTTGGCTAAAATATGGTGTTTTTGGGCACTTTTTAATTTGTGCTAGAAAATGAAGAATGTTGGAAATTGACGATTTTTGGCAGAAATGGTAAACCTATAGCCTTACTTTTTGGCCAAAATATGGTGTTTTTGCGCACTTTTTAATTTGTGCTAGAAAATGAAGAAAGTTGAAAATAGACGATTTTTGGCAAAAATGGTAAGCCTATAGCCTTACTTTTTGCCCAAAATATGTTGTTTTTGGGCACTTTAGAGTTTGTGATGGAAAATGAAGAAAGACGAAAATAGACGATTTTTGGCAAAAATGGCAAGCCTATAGCCTTACTTTTTGGCCAAAATATGGTGTTTTTGTGCACTTTTTAGTTTGTGCTAGAAAATGAAGAAAGTTGAAAATAGACGATTATTGGCAAAAATGGCAAGCCTATAGCCTTACTTTTTGGCCAAAATATGGTATTTTTGGGCACTTTTTAATTTGTGCTAGAAAATGAAGAAAGTTGAAAATAGACGATTTTTGGCAACAATGGCAAGCCTATAGTCTTACTTCTTGGCCAAAATATGGTGTTTTTAGGCACTTTTTAATTTGTGCTAGAAAATGAAGAAAGTTGAAAATAGACTATTTTTGGCAAAAATGACAAGCCTATAGCCTTACTTTTTGGCCAAAATATGGTGTTTTTGGGCACTTTTTAATTTGTGCTAGAAAATGAAGAAAGTTGAAAATAGACGATTTTTGGCAAAAATGGTAAGCCTATAGCCTTACTTTTTGGCCAAAACATGTTGTTTTTGCGCACTTTTTAATTTAGCTAGAAAATGAAGAAAGTTGAAAATAGACTATTTTTGGCAAAAATGACAAGCCTATAGCCTTACTTTTCGGCCAAAATATGGTGTTTTGGGGCACTTTTTAATTTGTGCTAGAAAATGAAGAATGTTGAAAATGGACGATTTTTGGCAAAAATGGCAAGCCTTTAGCCTTACTTTTTGGCTAAAATATGGTGTTTTTGGGCAATTTTTAATTTGTGCTAGAAAATGAAGAAAGTTGAAAATAGACGACTTTTGGCAAAAATGGCAAGCCTTTAGCCTTACTTTTTGGCCAAAACATGTTGTTTTTGCGCACTTTTTAATTTAGCTAGAAAATGAAGAAAGTTGAAAATAGACTATTTTTGGCAAAAATGACAAGCCTATAGCCTTACTTTTCGGTCAAAATATGGTGTTTTGGGGCACTTTTTAATTTGTGCTAGAAAATGAAGAAAGTTGAAAATAGACGATTTTTGGCAAAAATAGCAAGCCTATAGCCTTACTTTTTGGCCAAAATATGGTGTTTTTGGGCACTTTTTAATTTGTGCTAGAAAATGAAGAAAGTTGAAAATAGACGATTTTTGGCAAAAATGGTAAGCCTATAGCCTTACTTTTTGGCCAAAACATGTTGTTTTTGCGCACTTTTTAATTTAGCTAGAAAATGAAGAAAGTTGAAAATAGACTATTTTTGGCAAAAATGACAAGCCTATAGCCTTACTTTTCGGCCAAAATATGGTGTTTTGGGGCACTTTTTAATTTGTGCTAGAAAATGAAGAATGTTGAAAATGGACGATTTTTGGCAAAAATGGCAAGCCTTTAGCCTTACTTTTTGGCTAAAATATGGTGTTTTTGGGCAATTTTTAATTTGTGCTAGAAAATGAAGAAAGTTGAAAATAGACGACTTTTGGCAAAAATGGCAAGCCTTTAGCCTTACTTTTTGGCCAAAACATGTTGTTTTTGCGCACTTTTTAATTTAGCTAGAAAATGAAGAAAGTTGAAAATAGACTATTTTTGGCAAAAATGACAAGCCTATAGCCTTACTTTTCGGTCAAAATATGGTGTTTTGGGGCACTTTTTAATTTGTGCTAGAAAATGAAGAATGTTGAAAATGGACGATTTTTGGCAAAAATGGCAAGCCTATAGCCTTACTTTTTGGCTAAAATATGGTGTTTTTGGGCACTTTTTAATTTGTGCTAGAAAATGAAGAATGTTGGAAATTGACGATTTTTGGCAGAAATGGTAAACCTATAGCCCTACTTTTTGGCCAAAACATGGTGTTTTTGCGCACTTTTTAATTTGTGCTAGAAAATGAAGAAAGTTGAAAATAGACGATTTTTGGCAAAAATGGTAAGCCTATAGCCTTACTTTTTGCCCAAAATATGTTGTTTTTGGGCACTTTAGAGTTTGTGATGGAAAATGAAGAAAGACGAAAATAGACGATTTTTGGCAAAAATGGCAAGCCTATAGCCTTACTTTTTGGCCAAAATATGGTGTTTTTAGGCACTTTTTTATTTGTGCTAGAAAATGAAGAAAGTTGAAAATAGACGATTTTTGGCAAAATGGCAAGCCTTTAGCCTTACTTTTTGGCCAAAACATGTTGTTTTTGCGCACTTTTTAATTTAGCTAGAAAATGAAGAAAGTTGAAAATAGACTATTTTTGGCAAAAATGACAAGCCTATAGCCTTACTTTTCGGCCAAAATATGGTGTTTTGGGGCACTTTTTAATTTGTGCTAGAAAATGAAGAATGTTGAAAATGGACGATTTTTGGCAAAAATGGCAAGCCTATAGCCTTACTTTTTGGCTAAAATATGGTGTTTTTGGGCACTTTTTAATTTGTGCTAGAAAATGAAGAATGTTGGAAATTGACGATTTTTGGCAGAAATGGTAAACCTATAGCCTTACTTTTTGGCCAAAATATGGTGTTTTTGCGCACTTTTTAATTTGTGCTAGAAAATGAAGAAAGTTGAAAATAGACGATTTTTGGCAAAAATGGTAAGCCTATAGCCTTACTTTTTGCCCATAATATGTTGTTTTTGGGCACTTTAGAGTTTGTGATGGAAAATGAAGAAAGACGAAAATAGACGATTTTTGGCAAAAATGGCAAGCCTATAGCCTTACTTTTTGGCCAAAATATGGTGTTTTTAGGCACTTTTTTATTTGTGCTAGAAAATGAAGAAAGTTGAAAATAGACGATTTTTGGCAAAAATGGCAAGCCTATAGCCTTACTTTTTGCCCAAAATATGGTGTTTTTGGGCAGTTTTTAATTTTTGCTAAAAAATGAAGAAAGTTGAAAATAGACGATTTTTGGCAAAAATGGCAAGCCTTTAGCCTTACTTTTTGGCCAAAACATGTTGTTTTTGCGCACGTTTTAATTTAGCTAGAAAATGAAGAAAGTTGAAAATAGACTATTTTTGGCAAAAATGACAAGCCTATAGCCTTACTTTTCGGCCAAAATATGGTGTTTTGGGGCACTTTTTAATTTGTGCTAGAAAATGAAGAATGTTGACAATGGACGATTTTTGGCAAAAATGGCAAGCCTATAGCCTTACTTTTTGGCTAAAATATGGTGTTTTTGGGCACTTTTTAATTTGTGCTAGAAAATGAAGAATGTTGGAAATTGACGATTTTTGGCAAAAATGGTAAACCTATAGCCTTACTTTTCGGCCAAAATATGTTGTTTTTGGGCACTTTTTAATTTGTGCTACAAAATGAAGAAAGTTGAAAATAGACGATTTTTGGCAAAAATGGTAAGCCTATAGCCTTACTTTTTGCCCAAAATATGTTGTTTTTGCGCACTTTAGAGTTTGTGATGGAAAATGATGAACGTTGGAAATTGACGATTTTTGGCAAAAATGGCAAGCCTATAGCCTTACTTTTTGGCCAAAATATGTTGTTTTTGTGCACTTTTTAGTTTGTGCTAGGAAATGAAGAAAGTTGAAAATAGACGATTATTGGCAAAAATGGCAAGCCTATAGCCTTACTTTTTGGCCAAAATATGGTATTTTTGGGCACTTTTTAATTTGTGCTAGAAAATGAAGAAAGTTGAAAATAGACGATTTTTGGCAACAATGGCAAGCCTATAGCCTTACTTCTTGGCCAAAATATGGTGTTTTTAGGCACTTTTTAATTTGTGCTAGAAAATGAAGAAAGTTGAAAATAGACGATTATTGGCAAAAATGGCAAGCCTATAGCCTTACTTTTTGGCCAAAATATGGTGTTTTTGTGCACTTTTTAGTTTGTGCTAGAAAATGAAGAAAGTTGAAAATAGACGATTTTTGGCAAAAATGGTAAGCCTATAGCCTTACTTTTTGGCCAAAACATGTTGTTTTTGCGCACTTTTTAATTTAGCTAGAAAATGAAGAAAGTTGAAAATAGACTATTTTTGGCAAAAATGACAAGCCTATAGCCTTACTTTTCGGCCAAAATATGGTGTTTTGGGGCACTTTTTAATTTGTGCTAGAAAATGAAGAATGTTGAAAATGGACGATTTTTGGCAAAAATGGCAAGCCTTTAGCCTTACTTTTTGGCTTAAATATGGTGTTTTTGGGCAATTTTTAATTTGTGCTAGAAAATGAAGAAAGTTGAAAATAGACGACTTTTGGCAAAAATGGCAAGCCTTTAGCCTTACTTTTTGGCCAAAACATGTTGTTTTTGCGCACTTTTTAATTTAGCTAGAAAATGAAGAAAGTTGAAAATAGACTATTTTTGGCAAAAATGACAAGCCTATAGCCTTACTTTTCGGTCAAAATATGGTGTTTTGGGGCACTTTTTAATTTGTGCTAGAAAATGAAGAATGTTGAAAATGGACGATTTTTGGCAAAAATGGCAAGCCTATAGCCTTACTTTTTGGCTAAAATATGGTGTTTTTGGGCACTTTTTAATTTGTGCTAGAAAATGAAGATTGTTGGAAATTGACGATTTTTGGCAGAAATGGTAAACCTATAGCCCTACTTTTTGGCCAAAACATGGTGTTTTTGCGCACTTTTTGATTTGTGCTAGAAAATGAAGAAAGTTGAAAATAGACGATTTTTGGCAAAAATGGTAAGCCTATAGCCTTACTTTTTGCCCAAAATATGTTGTTTTTGGGCACTTTAGAGTTTGTGATGGAAAATGAAGAAAGTTGAAAATAGACGATTTTTGGCAAAATGGCAAGCCTTTAGCCTTACTTTTTGGCCAAAACATGTTGTTTTTGCGCACTTTTTAATTTAGCTAGAAAATGAAGAAAGTTGAAAATAGACTATTTTTGGCAAAAATGACAAGCCTATAGCCTTACTTTTCGGCCAAAATATGGTGTTATGGGGCACTTTTTAATTTGTGCTAGAAAATGAAGAATGTTGAAAATGGACGATTTTTGGCAAAAATGGCAAGCCTATAGCCTTACTTTTTGGCTAAAATATGGTGTTTTTGGGCACTTTTTAATTTGTGCTAGAAAATGAAGAATGTTGGAAATTGACGATTTTTGGCAGAAATGGTAAACCTATAGCCTTACTTTTTGGCCAAAATATGGTGTTTTTGCGCACTTTTTAATTTGTGCTAGAAAATGAAGAAAGTTGAAAATAGACGATTTTTGGCAAAAATGGTAAGCCTATAGCCTTACTTTTTGCCCAAAATATGTTGTTTTTGGGCACTTTAGAGTTTGTGATGGAAAATGAAGAAAGACGAAAATAGACGATTTTTGGCAAAAATGGCAAGCCTATAGCCTTACTTTTTGGCCAAAATATGGTGTTTTTAGGCACTTTTTTATTTGTGCTAGAAAATGAAGAAAGTTGAAAATAGACGATTTTTGGCAAAAATGGCAAGCCTATAGCCTTACTTTTTGCCCAAAATATGGTGTTTTTGGGCAATTTTTAATTTGTGCTAAAAAATGAAGAAAGTTGAAAATAGACGATTTTTGGCAAAAATGGCAAGCCTTTAGCCTTACTATTTGGCCAAAACATGTTGTTTTTGCACACTTTTTAATTTAGCTAGAAAATGAAGAAAGTTGAAAATAGACTATTTTTGGCAAAAATGACAAGCCTATAGCCTTACTTTTCGGCCAAAATATGGTGTTTTGGGGCACTTTTTAATTTGTGCTAGAAAATGAAGAATGTTGACAATGGACGATTTTTGGCAAAAATGGCAAGCCTATAGCCTTACTTTTTGGCTAAAATATGGTGTTTTTGGGCACTTTTTAATTTGTGCTAGAAAATGAATAATGTTGGAAATGGACGATTTTTGGCAGAAATGGTAAACCTATAGCCATACTTTTCGGCCAAAATATGGTGTTTTTGCGCACCTTTTAATTTGTGCTAGAAAATGAAGAAAGTTGAAAATAGACGATTTTTGGCAAAAATGGTAAGCCTATGGCCTTACTTTTTGCCCAAAATATGTTGTTTTTGCGCACTTTTTAATTTAGCTAGAAAATGAAGAAAGTTGGAAATTGACGATTTTTGGCAAAAATAGCAAGCCTATAGCCTTACTTTTTGGCCAAAATATGTTGTTTTTGTGCACCTTTTAGTTTGTGCTAGAAAATGAAGAAAGTTGAAAATAGACGATTATTGGCAAAAATGGCAAGCCTATAGCCTTACTTTTTGGCCAAAATATGGTGTTTTTGGGCACTTTTTAATTTGTGCTAGAAAATGAAGAAAGTTGAAAATAGACGATTTTTGGCAGAAATGGCAAGCCTATAGCCTTACTTTTTGGCCAAAATATGGTGTTTTTGGGCACTTTTTAATTTGTGCTAGAAAATGAAGAAAGTTGAAAATAGACGATTTTTGGCAAAAATGGTAAGCCTATGGCCTTACTTTTTGCCCAAAATATGTTGTTTTTGCGCACTTTAGAGTTTGTGATGGAAAATGATGAACGTTGGAAATTGACGATTTTTGGCAAAAATGGCAAGCCTATAGCCTTACTTTTTGGCCAAAACATGTTGTTTTTGCGCACTTTTTAATTTAGCTAGAAAATGAAGAAAGTTGAAAATAGACTATTTTTGGCAAAAATGACAAGCCTATAGCCTTACTTTTCGGTCAAAATATGGTGTTTTGGGGCACTTTTTAATTTGTGCTAGAAAATGAAGAATGTTGAAAATGGACGATTTTTGGCAAAAATGGCAAGCCTATAGCCTTACTTTTTGGCTAAAATATGGTGTTTTTGGGCACTTTTTAATTTGTGCTAGAAAATGAAGATTGTTGGAAATTGACGATTTTTGGCAGAAATGGTAAACCTATAGCCCTACTTTTTGGCCAAAACATGGTGTTTTTGCGCACTTTTTAATTTGTGCTAGAAAATGAAGAAAGTTGAAAATAGACGATTTTTGGCAAAAATTGTAAGCCTATAGCCTTACTTTTTGCCCAAAATATGTTGTTTTTGGGCACTTTAGAGTTTGTGATGGAAAATGAAGAAAGTTGAAAATAGACGATTTTTGGCAAAATGGCAAGCCTTTAGCCTTACTTTTTGGCCAAAACATGTTGTTTTTGCGCACTTTTTAATTTAGCTAGAAAATGAAGAAAGTTGAAAATAGACTATTTTTGGCAAAAATGACAAGCCTATAGCCTTACTTTTCGGCCAAAATATGGTGTTATGGGGCACTTTTTAATTTGTGCTAGAAAATGAAGAATGTTGAAAATGGACGATTTTTGGCAAAAATGGCAAGCCTATAGCCTTACTTTTTGGCTAAAATATGGTGTTTTTGGGCACTTTTTAATTTGTGCTAGAAAATGAAGAATGTTGGAAATTGACGATTTTTGGCAGAAATGGTAAACCTATAGCCTTACTTTTTGGCCAAAATATGGTGTTTTTGCGCACTTTTTAATTTGTGCTAGAAAATGAAGAAAGTTGAAAATAGACGATTTTTGGCAAAAATGGTAAGCCTATAGCCTTACTTTTTGCCCAAAATATGTTGTTTTTGGGCACTTTAGAGTTTGTGATGGAAAATGAAGAAAGACGAAAATAGACGATTTTTGGCAAAAATGGCAAGCCTATAGCCTTACTTTTTGCCCAAAATATGGTGTTTTTGGGCAATTTTTAATTTGTGCTACAGAATGAAGAAAGTTGAAAATAGACGATTTTTGGCAAAAATGGTAAGCCTATAGCCTTACTTTTTGCCCAAAATATGTTGTTTTTGGGCACTTTAGAGTTTGTGATGGAAAATGAAGAAAGACGAAAATAGACGATTTTTGGCAAAAATGGCAAGCCTATAGCCTTACTTTTTGGCCAAAATATGGTGTTTTTAGGCACTTTTTTATTTGTGCTAGAAAATGAAGAAAGTTGAAAATAGACGATTTTTGGCAAAAATGGCAAGCCTATAGCCTTACTTTTTGCCCAAAATATGGTGTTTTTGGGCAATTTTTAATTTGTGCTAAAAAAATGAAGAAAGTTGAAAATAGACGATTTTTGGCAAAAATGGCAAGCCTTTAGCCTTACTTTTTGGCCAAAACATGTTGTTTTTGCGCACTTTTTAATTTAGCTAGAAAATGAAGAAAGTTGAAAATAGACTATTTTTGGCAAAAATGACAAGCCTATAGCCTTACTTTTCGGCCAAAATATGGTGTTTTGGGGCACTTTTTAATTTGTGCTAGAAAATGAAGAATGTTGACAATGGACGATTTTTGGCAAAAATGGCAAGCCTATAGCCTTACTTTTTGGCTAAAATATGGTGTTTTTGGGCACTTTTTAATTTGTGCTAGAAAATGAATAATGTTGGAAATGGACGATTTTTGGCAGAAATGGTAAACCTATAGCCTTACTTTTCGGCCAAAATATGGTGTTTTTGCGCACTTTAGAGTTTGTGATGGAAAATGATGAAAGTTGAAAATAGACGATTTTTGGCAAAAATGGCAAGCCTATAGCCTTACTTTTTGGCCAAAATATGGTGTTTTTGGGCAATTTTTAATTTGTGCTAGAAAATGAAGAAAGTTGAAAATAGACGATTTTTGGCAAAAATGGCAAGCCTATAGCGTTACTCTTCGGCCAAAATATGGTGTTTTTGGGCACTTTTTAATTTGTGCTAGAAAATGAAGAATGTTAGAAATTGACGATTTTTGTCAAAAATGGTAAGCCTATAGCCTTACTTTTCGGCCAAAATATGGTGTTTTGGGCACTTTTTAATTTGTGCTAGAAAATGAAGAAAGTTGAAAATAGACGATTTTTGGCAAAAATGGCAAGCCTTTAGCCTTACTTTTTGGCCAAAACATGTTGTTTTTGCGCACTTTTTAATTTAGCTAGAAAATGAAGAAAGTTGAAAATAGACTATTTTTGGCAAAAATGACAAGCCTATAGCCTTACTTTTCGGCCAAAATATGGTGTTTTGGGGCACTTTTTAATTTGTGCTAGAAAATGAAGAATGTTGAAAATGGACGATTTTTGGCAAAAATGGCAAGCCTATAGCCTTACTTTTTGGCTAAAATATGGTGTTTTTGGGCACTTTTTAATTTGTGCTAGAATATGAAGAATGTTGGAAATTGACGATTTTTGGCAAAAATGGTAAACCTATAGCCTTACTTTTCGGCCAAAATATGTTGTTTTTGGGCACTTCTTAATTTGTGCTACAAAATGAAGAAAGTTGAAAATAGACGATTTTTGGCAAAAATGGTAAGCCTATAGCCTTACTTTTTGCCCAAAATATGTTGTTTTTGCGCACTTTAG
Source organism: Pseudorhiza aurosa (assembly GCA_964026355.1). Lineage (NCBI taxonomy): Eukaryota > Metazoa > Cnidaria > Scyphozoa > Rhizostomeae > Lychnorhizidae > Pseudorhiza > Pseudorhiza aurosa. The sequence goes on along the minus strand of OZ032127.1, from coordinate 6,890,230 downwards.
AGTTTGTGCTAGAATATGAAGAATGTTGGAAATTGACGATTTTTGGCAACAATGGCAAGCCTATAGCCTTACTTCTTGGCCAAAATATGGTGTTTTTAGGCACTTTTTAATTTGTGCTAGAAAATGAAGAAAGTTGAAAATAGACGATTATTGGCAAAAATGGCAAGCCTATAGCCTTACTTTTTGGCCAAAATATGGTGTTTTTGGGCACTTTTTAATTTGTGCTAGAAAATGAAGAAAGTTGAAAATAGACGATTTTTGGCAAAAATGGTAAGCCTATAGCCTTACTTTTTGGCCAAAACATGTTGTTTTTGCGCACTTTTTAATTTAGCTAGAAAATGAAGAAAGTTGAAAATAGACTATTTTTGGCAAAAATGGCAAGCCTATAGCCTTACTTTTCGGCCAAAATATGGTGTTTTGGGGCACTTTTTAATTTGTGCTAGAAAATGAAGAATGTTGAAAATGGACGACTTTTGGCAAAAATGGCAAGCCTATAGCCTTACTTCTTGGCCAAAATATGGTGTTTTTGCGCACTTTTTAATTTAGCTAGAAAATGAAGAAAGTTGAAAATAGACTATTTTTGGCAAAAATGGCAAGCCTATAGCCTTACTTTTTGCCCAAAATATGGTGTTTTTGGGCAATTTTTAATTTGTGCTACAGAATGAAGAAAGTTGAAAATAGACGATTTTTGGCAAAAATGGTAAGCCTATAGCCTTACTTTTTGCCCAAAATATGTTGTTTTTGGGCACTTTAGAGTTTGTGATGGAAAATGAAGAAAGACGAAAATAGACGATTTTTGGCAAAAATGGCAAGCCTATAGCCTTACTTTTTGGCCAAAATATGGTGTTTTTAGGCACTTTTTTATTTGTGCTAGAAAATGAAGAAAGTTGAAAATAGACGATTTTTGGCAAAAATGGCAAGCCTATAGCCTTACTCTTTTTGCCCAAAATATGGTGTTTTTGGGCAATTTTTAATTTGTGCTAAAAAATGAAGAAAGTTGAAATAGACGATTTTTGGCAAAAATGGCAAGCCTTTAGCCTTACTTTTGGCCAAAACATGTTGTTTTTGCGCACTTTTTAATTTAGCTAGAAAATGAAGAAAGTTGAAAATAGACTATTTTTGGCAAAAATGACAAGCCTATAGCCTTACTTTTCGGCCAAAATATGGTGTTTTGGGGCACTTTTTAATTTGTGCTAGAAAATGAAGAATGTTGACAATGGACGATTTTTGGCAAAAATGGCAAGCCTATAGCCTTACTTTTTGGCTAAAATATGGTGTTTTTGGGCACTTTTTAATTTGTGCTAGAAAATGAATAATGTTGGAAATGGACGATTTTTGGCAGAAATGGTAAACCTATAGCCTTACTTTTCGGCCAAAATATGGTGTTTTTGCGCACTTTAGAGTTGTGATGGAAAATGATGAAAGTTGAAAATAGACGATTTTTGGCAAAAATGGCAAGCCTATAGCCTTACTTTTTGCCAAAATATGGTGTTTTTGGGCAATTTTTAATTTGTGCTAGAAAATGAAGAAAGTTGAAAATAGACGATTTTTGGCAAAAATGGCAAGCCTATAGCGTTACTCTTCGGCCAAAATATGGTGTTTTTGGGCACTTTTTAATTTGTGCTAGAAAATGAAGAATGTTAGAAATTGACGATTTTTGTCAAAAATGGTAAGCCTATAGCCTTACTTTTCGGCCAAAAATATGGTGTTTTGGGCACTTTTTAATTTGTGCTAGAAAATGAAGAAAGTTGAAAATAGACGATTTTTGGCAAAAATGGCAAGCCTTTAGCCTTACTTTTTGGCCAAAACATGTTGTTTTTGCGCACTTTTTAATTTAGCTAGAAAATGAAGAAAGTTGAAAATAGACTATTTTTGGCAAAAATGACAAGCTATAGCCTTACTTTTCGGCCAAAATATGGTGTTTTGGGGCACTTTTTAATTTGTGCTAGAAAATGAAGAATGTTGAAAATGGACGATTTTTGGCAAAAATGGCAAGCCTATAGCCTTACTTTTTGGCTAAAATATGGTGTTTTTGGGCACTTTTTAATTTGTGCTAGAATATGAAGAATGTTGGAAATTGACGATTTTTGGCAAAAATGGTAAACCTATAGCCTTACTTTTCGGCCAAAATATGTTGTTTTTGGGCACTTTTTAATTTGTGCTACAAAATGAAGAAAGTTGAAAATAGACGATTTTTGGCAAAAATGGTAAGCCTATAGCCTTACTTTTTGCCCAAAATATGTTGTTTTTTGCGCACTTTAGAGTTTGTGCTAGAATATGAAGAATGTTGGAAATTGACGATTTTTGGCAACAATGGCAAGCCTATAGCCTTACTTCTTGGCCAAAATATGGTGTTTTTAGGCACTTTTTAATTTGTGCTAGAAAATGAAGAAAGTTGAAAATAGACGATTATTGGCAAAAATGGCAAGCCTATAGCCTTACTTTTTGGCCAAAATATGGTGTTTTTGGGCACTTTTTTAATTTGTGCTAGAAAATGAAGAAAGTTGAAAATAGACGATTTTTGGCAAAAATGGTAAGCCTATAGCCTTACTTTTTGGCCAAAACATGTTGTTTTTGCGCACTTTTTAATTTAGCTAGAAAATGAAGAAAGTTGAAAATAGACTATTTTTGGCAAAAATGGCAAGCCTATAGCCTTACTTTTCGGCCAAAATATGGTGTTTTGGGGCACTTTTTAATTTGTGCTAGAAAATGAAGAAAGTTGAAAATGGACGACTTTTGGCAAAAATGGCAAGCCTTTAGCCTTACTTTTTGGCCAAAACATGTTGTTTTTGCGCACTTTTTAATTTAGCTAGAAATGAAGAAAGTTGAAAATAGACTATTTTTGGCAAAAATGACAAGACTATAGCCTTACTTTTCGGTCAAAATATGGTGTTTTGGGGCACTTTTTAATTTGTGCTAGAAAATGAAGAATGTTGAAAATGGACGATTTTTGGCAAAAATGGCAAGCCTATAGCCTTACTTTTTGGCCAAAACATGTTGTTTTTGCGCACTTTTTAATTTAGCTAGAAAATGAAGAAAGTTGGAAATTGACGATTTTTGGCAAAAATAGCAAGCCTATGGCCTTACTTTTTGCCCAAAATATGTTGTTTTTGCGCACTTTAGAGTTTGTGATGGAAAATGATGAACGTTGGAAATTGACGATTTTTGGCAAAAATGGCAAGCCTATAGCCTTACTTTTTGGCCAAAATATGGTGTTTTTAGGCACTTTTTAATTTGTGCTAGAAAATGAAGAAAGTTGAAAATAGACGATTTTTGGCAAAAATGGCAAGCCTATAGCCTTACTTTTTGCCCAAAATATGGTGTTTTTGGGCAATTTTTAATTTGTGCTAGAAAATGAAGAAAGTTGAAAATAGACGATTTTTGGCAAAAATGGCAAGCCTATAGCGTTACTCTTCGGCCAAAATATGGTGTTTTTGGGCACTTTTTAATTTGTGCTAGAAAATGAAGAATGTTAGAAATTGACGATTTTTGTCAAAAATGGTAAGCCTATAGCCTTACTTTTCGGCCAAAATATGGTGTTTTGGGCACTTTTTAATTTGTGCTAGAAAATGAAAAAAAGTTGAAAATAGACGATTTTTGGCAAAAATGGCAAGCCTTTAGCCTTACTTTTTGGCAAAACATGTTGTTTTTGCGCACTTTTTAATTTAGCTAGAAAATGAAGAAAGTTGAAAATAGACTATTTTTGGCCAAAATGACAAGCCTATAGCCTTACTTTTCGGCCAAAATATGGTGTTTTGGGGCACTTTTTAATTTGTGCTAGAAAATGAAGAATGTTGAAAATGGACGATTTTTGGCAAAAATGGCAAGCCTATAGCCTTACTTTTTGGCTAAAATATGGTGTTTTTGGGCACTTTTTAATTTGTGCTAGAATATGAAGAATGTTGGAATATGACGATTTTTGGCAAAAATGGTAAACCTATAGCCTTACTTTTCGGCCAAAATATGGTGTTTTTGGGCACTTTTTAATTTGTGCTACAAAATGAAGAAAGACGAAAATAGACGATTTTTGGCAAAAATGGCAAGCCTATAGCCTTACTTTTTGGCCAAAATATGGTGTTTTTGCGCACTTTTTAATTTGTGCTAGAAAATGAAGAAAGTTGAAAATAGACGATTTTTGGCAAAAATGGTAAGCCTATGGCCTTACTTTTTGCCCAAAATATGTTGTTTTTGCGCACTTTAGAGTTTGTGATGGAAAATGATGAACGTTGGAAATTGACGATTTTTGGCAAAAATGGCAAGCCTATAGCCTTACTTTTTGGCCAAAATATGTTGTTTTTGCGCACTTTAGAGTTTGTGCTAGAATATGAAGAATGTTGGAAATTGACGATTTTTGGCAACAATGGCAAGCCTATAGCCTTACTTCTTGGCCAAAATATGGTGTTTTTAGGCACTTTTTAATTTGTGCTAGAAAATGAAGAAAGTTGAAAATAGACGATTATTGGCAAAAATGGCAAGCCTATAGCCTTACTTTTTGGCCAAAATATGGTGTTTTTGGGCACTTTTTAATTTGTGCTAGAAAATGAAGAAAGTTGAAAATAGACGATTTTTGGCAAAAATGGTAAGCCTATAGCCTTACTTTTTGGCCAAAACATGTTGTTTTTGCGCACTTTTTAATTTAGCTAGAAAATGAAGAAAGTTGAAAATAGACTATTTTTGGCAAAAATGGCAAGCCTATAGCCTTACTTTTCGGCCAAAATATGGTGTTTTGGGGCACTTTTTAATTTGTGCTAGAAATGAAGAATGTTGAAAATGGACGACTTTTGGCAAAAATGGCAAGCCTTTAGCCTTACTTTTTGGCCAAAACATGTTGTTTTTGCGCACTTTTTAATTTAGCTAGAAAATGAAGAAAGTTGAAAATAGACTATTTTTGGCAAAAATGACAAGACTATAGCCTTACTTTTCGGTCAAAATATGGTGTTTTGGGGCACTTTTTAATTTGTGCTAGAAAATGAAGAATGTTGAAAATGGACGATTTTTGGCAAAAATTGCAAGCCTATAGCCTTACTTTTTGGCTAAAATGTGGTGTTTTTGGGCACTTTTTAATTTGTGCTAGAAAATGAAGAAAGTTGAAAATAGACGATTTTTGGCAAAAATGGCAAGCCTATAGCCTTACATTATGGCCAAAATATGGTGTTTTTGCGCACTTTTTAATTTGTGCTAGAAAATGAAGAAAGTTGAAAATAGACGATTTTTGGCAAAAATGGTAAGCCTATAGCCTTACTTTTTGCCCAAAATATGTTGTTTTTGGGCACTTTAGAGTTTGTGATGGAAAATGAAGAAAGACGAAAATAGACGATTTTTGGCAAAAATGGTAAGCCTATAGCCTTACTTTTTGGCCAAAATATGGTGTTTTTAGGCACTTTTTTATTTGTGCTAGAAAATGAAGAAAGTTGAAAATAGACGATTTTTGGCAAAAATGGCAAGCCTTTAGCCATACTTTTTGGCCAAAACATGTTGTTTTTGCGCACTTTTTAATTTAGCTAGAAAATGAAGAAAGTTGAAAATAGACTATTTTTGGCAAAAATGACAAGCCTATAGCCTTACTTTTCGGCCAAAATATGGTGTTTTTGTGCACCTTTTAGTTTGTGCTAGAAAATGAAGAAAGTTGAAAATAGACGATTATTGGCAAAAATGGCAAGCCTATAGCCTTACTTTTTGGCCAAAATATGGTGTTTTTGGGCACTTTTTAATTTGTGCAAGAGAATGAAGAAAGTTGAAAATAGACGATTTTTGGCAAAAATGGCAAGCCTATAGCCTTACTTTTTGGCCAAAATATGGTGTTTTTGCGCACTTTTTAATTTGTGCTAGAAAATGAAGAAAGTTGAAAATAGACGATTTTTGGCAAAAATGGTAAGCCTATGGCCTTACTTTTTGCCCAAAATATGTTGTTTTTGCGCACTTTAGAGTTTGTGATGGAAAATGATGAACGTTGGAAATTGACGATTTTTGGCAAAAATGGCAAGCCTATAGCCTTACTTTTTGGCCAAAATATGTTGTTTTTGTGCACTTTTTAGTTTGTGCTAGAAAATGAAGAAAGTTGAAAATAGACTATTTTTGGCAAAAATGGCAAGCCTATAGCCTTACTTTTTGGCCAAAATATGGTGTTTTTAGGCACTTTTTAATTTGTGCTAGAAAATGAAGAAAGTTGAAAATAGACTATTTTTGGCAAAAATGGCAAGCCTATAGCCTTACTTTTTGGCCAAAATATGGTGTTTTGGGGCACTTTTTAATTTGTGCTAGAATGGCAAAAATGGTAAGCCTTTAGCCTTACTTTTTGGCTAAAATTATGGTGTTTTTGGGCACTTTTTAATTTGTGCTAGAAAATGAAGAAAGTTGAAAATAGACGATTTTTGGCAAAAATGGCAAGCCTATAGCCTTACTTTTTGCCCAAAATATGTTGTTTTTGCGCACTTTAGAGTTTGTGATGGAAAATGATGAATGTTGGAAATTGACGATTTTTGGCAAAAATGGCAAGCCTATAGCCTTACTTTTCGGCCAAAATATGGTGTTTTTTGGGCACTTTTTAATTTGTGCTAGAAAATGAAGAAAGTTGAGAATAGACGATTTTTTGGCAAAAATGGCAAGCCTATAGCCTTACTTTTTGCCCAAAATATGTTGTTTTTTGGCACTTTTAATTTAGCTAGAAAATGAAGAAAGTTGAAAATAGACTATTTTTGGCAAAAATGGCAAGCCTATAGCCTTACTTTTCGGCCAAAATATGGTGTTTGGGGCACTTTTTAATTTGTGCTAGAAAAGGAAGAATGTTGAAAAACGGACGATTTTTGGCAAAAATGGCAAGCCTATAGCCCTTACTTTTTGGCTAAAATATGGTGTTTTATGGCACTTTTTAATTTGTGCTAGAAAATGAAGAATGTTGGAAATTGACGATTTTTGGCAGAAATGGCAAGCCTATAGCCTTACTTTTCGGCCAAAATATGGTGTTTTTAGGCACTTTTTAATTTGTGCTAGAAAATGAAGAAAGTTGAAAATAGACTATTTTTGGCAAAAATGGCAAGCCTATAGCCTTACTTTTTGGCCAAAATATGGTGTTTTGGGGCACTTTTTAATTTGTGCTAGAAAATGAAGAAAGTTTGAAAATAGGACGATTTTTGGCAAAAATGGCAAGCCTATAGCCTTACTTTTTTGCCCAAAATATGTTGTTTTTGCGCACTTTAGAGTTTGTGATGGAAAATGATGAATGTTGGAAATTGACGATTTTTTGGCAAAAATGGCAAGCCTATAGCCTTACTTTTCGGCCAAAATATGGTGTTTTTTGGGCACTTTTTAATTTGTGCTAGAAAATGAAGAAAGTTGAGAATAGACGATTTTTGGCAAAAATGGCAAAGCCTATAGCCTTACTTTTTGCCCAAAATATGTTGTTTTTTTTGGCACTTTTTAATTTAGCTAGAAAATGAAGAAAGTTGAAAATAGGACTATTTTTGGCAAAAAATGGCAAGCCTATAGCCTTACTTTTCGGCCAAAATATGGTGTTTTTGGGGCACTTTTTAATTTGTGCTAGAAAAGGAAGAATGTTGAAAACGGACGATTTTTTGGCAAAAATGGCAAGCCTATAGCCTTACTTTTTGGCTAAAATATGGTGTTTTATGGCACTTTTTAATTTGTGCTAGAAAATGAAGAATGTTGGAAATTGACGATTTTTGGCAGAAATGGTAAACCTATAGCCTTACTTTTCGGCCAAAATATGGTGTTTTTGGGCACTTTTTAATTTGTGCTAGAAAATGAAGAAAGTTGAAAATTGACGATTTTTGGCAAAAATGGGCAAGCCTATAGCCTTACTTTTCGGCCAAAATATGGTGTTTTTGGGCACTTTCTAATTTGTGCTAGAAAATGAAGAAAGTTGAAAATAGACCATTTTTGGCAAAAAATGGCAAGCCTATAGCCTTACTTTTCGGTCCAAAATATGGTGTTTTGGGGCACTTTTTAATTTGTGCTAGAAAAATGAAGAATGTTGAAAATGGACGATTTTTGGCAAAAAATTGCAAGCCTATAGCCTTACTTTTTGGCTAAAATATGGTGTTTTTGGGCACTTTTTAATTTGTGCTAGAAAATGAAGAAAGTTGAAAATAGACGATTTTTGGCAAAAATGGCAAGCCTATAGGCTTACATTATGGCCAAAAATATGGTGTTTTTTGCGCACTTTTTTAATTTGTGCTAGAAAAATGAAGAAAGTTGAAAATAGACGATTTTTGGCAAAAATGGTAAGGCCTATAGCCTTACTTTTTGCCCAAAATATGTTGTTTTTGGGCACTTTAGAGTTTTGTGATGGAAAATGAAGAAAGACGAAAATAGACGATTTTTGGCAAAAAATGGCAAGCCTATAGCCTTACTTTTTGGCCAAAATATGGTGTTTTTAGGCACTTTTTTATTTGTGCTAGAAAATGAAGAAAGTTGAAAAATAGGACGATTTTTGGCAAAAATGGAAAGCCTTTAGCCATACTTTTTGGCCAAAACATGTTGTTTTGCGCACTTTTTTAATTTAGCTAGAAAATGAAGAAAGTTGAAAATAGACTATTTTTGGCAAAAATGGACAAGCCTATAGCCTTACTTTTCGGCCAAAATATGGTGTTTTTGTGCACCTTTTAGTTTGTGCTAGAAAATGAAGAAAAGTTGAAAATAGACGATTATTGGCAAAAATGGCAAGGCCTATAGCCTTACTTTTTGGCCAAAATATGGTGTTTTTGGGCACTTTTTAATTTGTGCAAGAAAATGAAGAAAGTTGAAAATAGACGATTTTTGGCAAAAATGGCAAGCCTATAGCCTTACTTTTTGGCCAAAATATGGTGTTTTTGCGCACTTTTTAATTTGTGCTAGAAAATGAAGAAAGTTGAAAATAGAGACGATTTTTGGCAAAATGGCAAGCCTTTAGCCTTACTTTTTGGCCAAAACATGTTGTTTTTGCGCACTTTTTAATTTAGCTAGAAAATGAAGAAAGTTGAAAATAGACTATTTTTGGCAAAAATGACAAGCCTATAGCCTTACTTTTCGGCCAAAATATGGTGTTTTGGGGCACTTTTTAATTTGTGCTAGAAAATGAAGAATGTTGAAAATGGACGATTTTTGGCAAAAATGGCAAGCCTATAGCCTTACTTTTTGGCCAAAATATTGGTGTTTTTGGGCACTTTTTTAATTTGTGCTAGAAAATGAAGAAAGTTGAAAATAGACGATTTTTGGCAAAAATGGTAAGCCTATGGCCTTACTTTTTGCCCAAAATATGTTGTTTTTGCGCACTTTAGAGTTTGTGATGGAAAATGATGAACGTTGGAAATTGACGATTTTTGGCAAAAATGGCAAGCCTATAGCCTTACTTTTTGGCCAAAAATATGTTGTTTTTGTGCACTTTTTAGTTTGTGCTAGAAAATGAAGAAAGTTGAAAATAGACGATTTTTTGGCAAAAAATGGCAAGCCTATAGCCTTACTTTTTTGGCCAAAATATGGTGTTTTTTAGGCACTTTTTAATTTGTGCTAGAAAATGAAGAATGTTGAAAACGGACGATTTTTGGCAAAAATGGCAAGCCTATAGCCTTACTTTTTTGGCTAAAAATATGGTGTTTTTATGGCACTTTTTAATTTGTGCTAGAAAATGAAGAATGTTGGAAATTGACGATTTTTGGCAGAAATGGTAAACCTATAGCCTTACTTTTCGGCCAAAATATGGTGTTTTTGGGCACTTTTTAATTTGTGCTAGAAAATGAAAGAAAGTTGAAAATAGACGATTTTTTGGCAAAAATGGCAAGCCTATAGCCTTACTTTTTGCCCAAAATATGGTGTTTTTGCGCACTTTAGAGTTTGTGATAGAAAATGAAGGAATGTTGGAAATTGACGATTTTTGGCACAAATGGTAAGCCTATAGCCTTACTTTTGTGCCCAAAATATGTTGTTTTTGCGCACTTTAGAGTTTTTGATAGAAAATGAAGAAAGTTGAAAATAGACGATTTTTGGCAAAAATGGCAAGCCTATAGCCTTACTTTTTGGCCAAAATATAGTGTTTTTTGCGCACATTTTAATTTGTGCTAGAAAATGAAGAAAGCTGAGAATAGACAATTTTTGGCAAAAATGGCAAGCCTATAGCCTTACTTTTTGGCCAAAATATGGTGTTTTTGGGCACTTTTTAATTTGTGCTAGAAAATGAAGAAAGTTGAGAATAGACGATTTTTGGCAAAAATGGCAAGCCTATAGGCTTACATTATGGCCAAAATATGGTGTTTTTGGGCACTTTCGAGTTTGTGATAGAAAATGAAGAATGTTGGAAATTGACGATTTTTGGCAAAAGTGGTAAGCCTATAGCTTTACTTTTTGGCCAAAATATGGTGTTTTTGGGCACTTTTTAATTTGTGCTAGAAAATGAAGAAAGTTGAAAATAGACGATTTTTGGCAAAAATGGCAAGCCTATAGCCTTACTTTTTGGCCAAAATATGGTGTTTTTGGGCACTTTTTAATTTGTGCTAGAAAATGAAGAAAGTTGAAAATAGACGATTTTTGGCAAAAATGGCAAGCCTATAGCCTTACTTTTTGCCCAAAATATGGTGTTTTTGCGCACTTTAGAGTTTGTGATAGAAAATGAAGAATGTTGCAAATTGACGATTTTTGATACCAATGGTAAGCCTATAGCCTTACTTTTGTGCCCAAAATATGTTGTTTTTGCGCACTTTAGAGTTTTTGATAGAAAATGAAGAAAGTTGAAAATAGACGATTTTTGGCAAAAATGGCAAGCCTATAGCCTTACTTTTTGGCCAAAATATAGTGTTTTTGCGCACATTTAAATTTGTGCTAGAAAATGAAGAAAGCTGAGAATAGACAATTTTTGGCAAAAATGGCAAGCCTATAGCCTTACTTTTTGGCCAAAATATGGTGTTTTTGGGCACTTTTTAATTTGTGCTAGAAAATGAAGAAAGTTGAAAATAGACGATTTTTGGCAAAAATGGCAAGCCTATAGGCTTACATTATGGCCAAAATATGGTGTTTTTGGGCACTTTCGAGTTTGTGATAGAAAATGAAGAATGTTGGAAATTGACGATTTTTGGCAAAAGTGGTAAGCCTATAGCTTTACTTTTTGGCCAAAATATGGTGTTTTTGGGCACTTTATAATTTGTGCTAGAAAATGAAGAAAGTTGAAAATAGACGATTTTTGGCAAAAATGGCAAGCCTATAGCCTTACTTTTTGCCCAAAATATGTTGTTTTTGCGCACTTTTTAATTTAGCTAGAAAATGAAGAAAGTTGGAAATTGACGATTTTTGGCAAAAATAGCAAGCCTATAGCCTTACTTTTTGGCCAAAATATGTTGTTTTTGTGCACCTTTTAGTTTGTGCTAGAAAATGAAGAAAGTTGAAAATAGACGATTATTGGCAAAAATGGCAAGCCTATAACCTTACTTTTTGGCCAAAATATGGTGTTTTTGGGCACTTTTTAATTTGTGCTAGAAAATGAAGAAAGTTGAAAATAGACGATTTTTGGCAAAAATGGTAAGCCTATGGCCTTACTTTTTGCCCAAAATATGTTGTTTTTGCGCACTTTAGAGTTTGTGATGGAAAATGATGAACGTTGGAAATTGACGATTTTTGGCAAAAATGGCAAGCCTATAGCCTTACTTTTTGGCCAAAATATGTTGTTTTTGTGCACTTTTTAGTTTGTGCTAGAAAATGAAGAAAGTTGAAAATAGACGATTTTTGGCAAAAATGGCAAGCCTATAGCCTTACTTTTTGGCCAAAATATGGTGTTTTTAGGCACTTTTTAATTTGTGCTAGAAAATGAAGAAAGTTGAAAATAGACTATTTTTGGCAAAAATGGCAAGCCTATAGCCTTACTTTTTGGCCAAAATATGGTGTTTTGGGGCACTTTTTAATTTGTGCTAGAAAATGAAGAATGTTGAAAATGGACGATTTTTGGCAAAAATGGTAAGCCTATAGCCTTACTTTTTGGCCAAAATATGTTGTTTTTGTGCACCTTTTAGTTTGTGCTAGAAAATGAAGAAAGTTGAAAATAGACGATTATTGGCAAAAATGGCAAGCCTATAGCCTTACTTTTTGGCCAAAATATGGTGTTTTTGGGCACTTTTTAATTTGTGCTAGAAAATGAAGAAAGTTGAAAATAGACGATTTTTGGCAAAAATGGCAAGCCTATAGCCTTACTTTTTGGCCAAAATATGGTGTTTTTGCGCACTTTTTAATTTGTGCTAGAAAATGAAGAAAGTTGAAAATAGACGATTTTTGGCAAAAATGGTAAGCCTATGGCCTTACTTTTTGCCCAAAATATGTTGTTTTTGCGCACTTTAGAGTTTGTGATGGAAAATGATGAACGTTGGAAATTGACGATTTTTGGCAAAAATGGCAAGCCTATAGCCTTACTTTTTGGCCAAAATATGTTGTTTTTGTGCACTTTTTAGTTTGTGCTAGAAAATGAAGAAAGTTGAAAATAGACGATTTTTGGCAAAAATGGCAAGCCTATAGCCTTACTTTTTGGCCAAAATATGTTGTTTTTGCGCACTTTAGAGTTTGTGATGGAAAATGAAGAATGTTGGAAATTGACGATTTTTGGCAGAAATGGTAAACCTATAGCCTTACTTTTCGGCCAAAATATGGTGTTTTTGGGCACTTTTTAATTTGTGCTAGAAAATGAAGAAAGTTGAAAATAGACGATTTTTGGCAAAAATGGCAAGCCTATAGCCTTACTTTTTGCCCAAAATATGGTGTTTTTGCGCACTTTAGAGTTTGTGATAGAAAATGAAGAATGTTGGAAATTGACGATTTTTGGCACAAATGGTAAGCCTATAGCCTTACTTTTGTGCCCAAAATATGTTGTTTTTGCGCACTTTAGAGTTTTTGATAGAAAATGAAGAAAGTTGAAAATAGACGATTTTTGGCAAAAATGGCAAGCCTATAGCCTTACTTTTTGGCCAAAATATAGTGTTTTTGCGCACATTTTAATTTGTGCTAGAAAATGAAGAAAGCTGAGAATAGACAATTTTTGGCAAAAATGGCAAGCCTATAGCCTTACTTTTTGGCCAAAATATGGTGTTTTTGGGCACTTTTTAATTTGTGCTAGAAAATGAAGAAAGTTGAAAATAGACGATTTTTGGCAAAAATGGCAAGCCTATAGGCTTACATTATGGCCAAAATATGGTGTTTTTGGGCACTTTCGAGTTTGTGATAGAAAATGAAGAATGTTGGAAATTGACGATTTTTGGCAAAAGTGGTAAGCCTATAGCTTTACTTTTTGGCCAAAATATGGTGTTTTTGGGCACTTTTTAATTTGTGCTAGAAAATGAAGAAAGCTGAGAATAGAAAATTTTTGGCAAAAATGGCAAGCCTATAGCCTTACTTTTTGGCCAAAATATGGTGTTTTTGGGCACTTTTTAATTTGTGCTAGAAAATGAAGAAAGTTGAAAATAGACGATTTTTGGCAAAAATGGCAAGCCTATAGGCTTACATTATGGCCAAAATATGGTGTTTTTGGGCACTTTCGAGTTTGTGATAGAAAATGAAGAATGTTGAAAATTGACGATTTTTGGCAAAAGTGGTAAGCCTATAGCTTTACTTTTTGGCCAAAATATGGTGTTTTTGGGCACTTTATAATTTGTGCTAGAAAATGAAGAAAGTTGAAAATAGACGATTTTTGGCAAAAATGGCAAGCCTATAGCCTTACTTTTTGCAAAATATGTTGTTTTTGCGCACTTTTTAATTTAGCTAGAAAATGAAGAAAGTTGGAAATTGACGATTTTTGGCAAAAATAGCAAGCCTATAGCCTTACTTTTTGGCCAAAATATGTTGTTTTTGTGCACCTTTTAGTTTGTGCTAGAAAATGAAGAAAGTTGAAAATAGACGATTATTGGCAAAAATGGCAAGCCTATAACCTTACTTTTTGGCCAAAATATGGTGTTTTTGGGCACTTTTTAATTTGTGCTAGAAAATGAAGAAAGTTGAAAATAGACGATTTTTGGCAAAAATGGCAAGCCTATAGCCTTACTTTTTGGCCAAAATATGGTGTTTTTGGGCACTTTTTAATTTGTGCTAGAAAATGAAGAAAGTTGAAAATAGACGATTTTTGGCAAAAATGGTAAGCCTTTGGCCTTACTTTTTGCCCAAAATATGTTGTTTTTGCGCACTTTAGAGTTTGTGATGGAAAATGATGAACGTTGGAAATTGACGATTTTTGGCAAAAATGGCAAGCCTATAGCCTTACTTTTTGGCCAAAATATGTTGTTTTTGTGCACTTTTTAGTTTGTGCTAGAAAATGAAGAAAGTTGAAAATAGACGATTTTTGGCAAAAATGGCAAGCCTATAGCCTTACTTTTTGGCCAAAATATGGTGTTTTTAGGCACTTTTTAATTTGTGCTAGAAAATGAAGAAAGTTGAAAATAGACTATTTTTGGCAAAAATGGCAAGCCTATAGCCTTACTTTTTGGCCAAAATATGGTGTTTTGGGGCACTTTTTAATTTGTGCTAGAAAATGAAGAATGTTGAAAATGGACGATTTTTGGCAAAAATGGTAAGCCTATAGCCTTACTTTTTGGCCAAAATATGTTGTTTTTGTGCACCTTTTAGTTTGTGCTAGAAAATGAAGAAAGTTGAAAATAGACGATTATTGGCAAAAATGGCAAGCCTATAGCCTTACTTTTTGGCCAAAATATGGTGTTTTTGGGCACTTTTTAATTTGTGCTAGAAAATGAAGAAAGTTGAAAATAGACGATTTTTGGCAAAAATGGCAAGCCTATAGCCTTACTTTTTGGCCAAAATATGGTGTTTTTGCGCACTTTTTAATTTGTGCTAGAAAATGAAGAAAGTTGAAAATAGACGATTTTTGGCAAAAATGGTAAGCCTATGGCCTTACTTTTTGCCCAAAATATGTTGTTTTTGCGCACTTTAGAGTTTGTGATGGAAAATGATGAACGTTGGAAATTGACGATTTTTGGCAAAAATGGCAAGCCTATAGCCTTACTTTTTGGCCAAAATATGTTGTTTTTGTGCACTTTTTAGTTTGTGCTAGAAAATGAAGAAAGTTGAAAATAGACGATTTTTGGCAAAAATGGCAAGCCTATAGCCTTACTTTTTGGCCAAAATATGGTGTTTTTAGGCACTTTTTAATTTGTGCTAGAAAATGAAGAAAGTTGAAAATAGACTATTTTTGGCAAAAATGGCAAGCCTATAGCCTTACTTTTTGGCCAAAATATGGTGTTTTGGGGCACTTTTTAATTTGTGCTAGAAAATGAAGAATGTTGAAAATGGACGATTTTTGGCAAAAATGGTAAGCCTATAGCCTTACTTTTTGGCTAAAATATGGTGTTTTTGGGCACTTTTTAATTTGTGCTAGAAAATGAAGAAAGTTGAAAATAGACGATTTTTGGCAAAAATGGCAAGCCTATAGCCTTACTTTTTGCCCAAAATATGTTGTTTTTGCGCACTTTAGAGTTTGTGATAGAAAATGAAGAAAGTTGAAAATAGACGATTTTTGGCAAAAATGGCAAGCCTATAGCCTTACTTTTTGGCCAAAATATAGTGTTTTTGCGCACATTTTAATTTGTGCTAGAAAATGAAGAAAGCTGAGAATAGACAATTTTTGGCAAAAATGGCAAGCCTATAGCCTTACTTTTTGGCCAAAATATGGTGTTTTTGGGCACTTTTTAATTTGTGCTAGAAAATGAAGAAAGTTGAAAATAGACGATTTTTGGCAAAAATGGCAAGCCTATAGGCTTACATTATGGCCAAAATATGGTGTTTTTGGGCACTTTCGAGTTTGTGATAGAAAATGAAGAATGTTGGAAATTGACGATTTTTGGCAAAAGTGGTAAGCCTATAGCTTTATTTTTTGGCCAAAATATGGTGTTTTTGGGCACTTTATAATTTGTGCTAGAAAATGAAGAAAGTTGAAAATAGACGATTTTTGGCAAAAATGGCAAGCCTATAGCCTTACTTTTTGCCCAAAATATGTTGTTTTTGCGCACTTTTTAATTTAGCTAGAAAATGAAGAAAGTTGGAAATTGACGATTTTTGGCAAAAATAGCAAGCCTATAGCCTTACTTTTTGGCCAAAATATGTTGTTTTTGTGCACCTTTTAGTTTGTGCTAGAAAATGAAGAAAGTTGAAAATAGACGATTATTGGCAAAAATGGCAAGCCTATAGCCTTACTTTTTGGCCAAAATATGGTGTTTTTGGGCACTTTTTAATTTGTGCTAGAAAGTGAAGAAAGTTGAAAATAGACGATTTTTGGCAAAAATGGCAAGCCTATAGCCTTACTTTTCGGCCAAAATATGGTGTTTTTGGGCACTTTTTAATTTGTGCTAGAAAATGAAGAATGTTGAAAAGGGACGATTTTTGGCAAAAGTGGTAAGCCTATAGCCTTACTTTTTGGCTAAAATATGGTGCTTTTGGGCACTTTTTAATTTGTGCTAGAAAATGAAGAATGTTGGAAATTGACGATTTTTGGCAGAAATGGTAAACCTATAGCCTTACTTTTTGGCCAAAATATGGTGTTTTTGCGCACTTTTTAATTTGTGCTAGAAAATGAAGAAAGTTGAAAATAGACGATTTTTGGCAAAAATGGTAAGCCTATAGCCTTACTTTTTGCCCAAAATATGTTGTTTTTGGGCACTTTAGAGTTTGTGATGGAAAATGAAGAAAGACGAAAATAGACGATTTTTGGCAAAAATGGCAAGCCTATAGGCTTACATTATGGCCAAAATATGGTGTTTTTGGGCACTTTCGAGTTTGTGATAGAAAATGAAGAATGTTGGAAATTGACGATTTTTGGCAAAAGTGGTAAGCCTATAGCCTTACCTTTTGGCCAAAATATGGTGTTTTTGGGCACTTTTTAATTTGTGCTAGAAAATGAAGAAAGTTGAAAATAGACGATTTTTGGCAAAAATGGCAAGCCTATAGGCTTACATTATGGCCAAAATATGGTGTTTTTGGGCACTTTCGAGTTTGTGATAGAAAATGAAGAATGTTGGAAATTGACGATTTTTGGCAAAAGTGGTAAGCCTATAGCTTTACTTTTTGGCCAAAATATGGTGTTTTTGGGCACTTTTTAATTTGTGCTAGAAAATGAAGAAAGTTGAAAATAGACGATTTTTGGCAAAAATGGCAAGCCTATAGCCTTACTTTTTGGCCAAAATATGGTGTTTTTGGGCACTTTTTAATTTGTGCTAGAAAATGAAGAAAGTTGAAAATAGACGATTTTCGGCAAAAATGGCAAGCCTATAGCCTTACTTTTTGCCCAAAATATGGTGTTTTTGCGCACTTTAGAGTTTGTGATAGAAAATGAAGAATGTTGCAAATTGACGATTTTTGGCACCAATGGTAAGCCTATAGCCTTACTTTTGTGCCCAAAATATGTTGTTTTTGCGCACTTTAGAGTTTTTGATAGAAAATGAAGAAAGTTGAAAATAGACGATTTTTGGCAAAAATGGCAAGCCTATAGCCTTACTTTTTGGCCAAAATATAGTGTTTTTGCGCACATTTAAATTTGTGCTAGAAAATGAAGAAAGCTGAGAATAGACAATTTTTGGCAAAAATGGCAAGCCTATAGCCTTACTTTTTGGCCAAAATATGGTGTTTTTGGGCACTTTTTAATTTGTGCTAGAAAATGAAGAAAGTTGAAAATAGACGATTTTTGGCAAAAATGGCAAGCCTATAGGCTTACATTATGGCCAAAATATGGTGTTTTTGGGCACTTTCGAGTTTGTGATAGAAAATGAAGAATGTTGGAAATTGACGATTTTTGGCAAAAGTGGTAAGCCTATAGCTTTACTTTTTGGCCAAAATATGGTGTTTTTGGGCACTTTATAATTTGTGCTAGAAAATGAAGAAAGTTGAAAATAGACGATTTTTGGCAAAAATGGCAAGCCTATAGCCTTACTTTTTGCCCAAAATATGTTGTTTTTGCGCACTTTTTAATTTAGCTAGAAAATGAAGAAAGTTGGAAATTGACGATTTTTGGCAAAAATAGCAAGCCTATAGCCTTACTTTTTGGCCAAAATATGTTGTTTTTGTGCACCTTTTAGTTTGTGCTAGAAAATGAAGAAAGTTGAAAATAGACGATTATTGGCAAAAATGGCAAGCCTATAACCTTACTTTTTGGCCAAAATATGGTGTTTTTGGGCACTTTTTAATTTGTGCTAGAAAATGAAGAAAGTTGAAAATAGACGATTTTTGGCAAAAATGGCAAGCCTATAGCCTTACTTTTTGGCCAAAATATGGTGTTTTTGGGCACTTTTTAATTTGTGCTAGAAAATGAAGAAAGTTGAAAATAGACGATTTTTGGCAAAAATGGTAAGCCTATGGCCTTACTTTTTGCCCAAAATATGTTGTTTTTGCGCACTTTAGAGTTTGTGATGGAAAATGATGAACGTTGGAAATTGAAGATTTTTGGCAAAAATGGCAAGCCTATAGCCTTACTTTTTGGCCAAAATATGTTGTTTTTGTGCACTTTTTAGTTTGTGCTAGAAAATGAAGAAAGTTGAAAATAGACGATTTTTGGCAAAAATGGCAAGCCTATAGCCTTACTTTTTGGCCAAAATATGGTGTTTTTAGGCACTTTTTAATTTGTGCTAGAAAATGAAGAAAGTTGAGAATAGACTATTTTTGGCAAAAATGGCAAGCCTATAGCCTTACTTTTTGGCCAAAATATGGTGTTTTTGGGCACTTTTTAATTTGTGCTAGAAAATGAAGAATGTTGAAAATGGACGATTTTTGGCAAAAATGGTAAGCCTATAGCCTTACTTTTTGGCCAAAATATGTTGTTTTTGTGCACTTTTTAGTTTGTGCTAGAAAATGAAGAAAGTTGAAAATAGACGATTTTTGGCAAAAATGGCAAGCCTATAGCCTTACTTTTTGGCCAAAATATGGTGTTTTTAGGCACTTTTTAATTTGTGCTAGAAAATGAAGAAAGTTGAAAATAGACTATTTTTGGCAAAAATGGCAAGCCTATAGCCTTACTTTTTGGCCAAAATATGGTGTTTTGGGGCACTTTTTAATTTGTGCTAGAAAATGAAGAATGTTGAAAATGGACGATTTTTGGCAAAAATGGTAAGCCTATAGCCTTACTTTTTGGCCAAAATATGTTGTTTTTGTGCACCTTTTAGTTTGTGCTAGAAAATGAAGAAAGTTGAAAATAGACGATTATTGGCAAAAATGGCAAGCCTATAGCCTTACTTTTTGGCCAAAATATGGTGTTTTTGGGCACTTTTTAATTTGTGCTAGAAAATGAAGAAAGTTGAAAATAGACGATTTTTGGCAAAAATGGCAAGCCTATAGCCTTACTTTTTGGCCAAAATATGGTGTTTTTGCGCACTTTTTAATTTGTGCTAGAAAATGAAGAAAGTTGAAAATAGACGATTTTTGGCAAAAATGGTAAGCCTATGGCCTTACTTTTTGCCCAAAATATGTTGTTTTTGCGCACTTTAGAGTTTGTGATGGAAAATGATGAACGTTGGAAATTGACGATTTTTGGCAAAAATGGCAAGCCTATAGCCTTACTTTTTGGCCAAAATATGTTGTTTTTGTGCACTTTTTAGTTTGTGCTAGAAAATGAAGAAAGTTGAAAATAGACGATTTTTGGCAAAAATGGCAAGCCTATAGCCTTACTTTTTGGCCAAAATATGGTGTTTTTAGGCACTTTTTAATTTGTGCTAGAAAATGAAGAAAGTTGAAAATAGACTATTTTTGGCAAAAATGGCAAGCCTATAGCCTTACTTTTTGGCCAAAATATGGTGTTTTGGGGCACTTTTTAATTTGTGCTAGAAAATGAAGAATGTTGAAAATGGACGATTTTTGGCAAAAATGGTAAGCCTATAGCCTTACTTTTTGGCTAAAATATGGTGTTTCTGGGCACTTTTTAATTTGTGCTAGAAAATGAAGAAAGTTGAAAATAGACGATTTTTGGCAAAAATGGCAAGCCTATAGCCTTACTTTTTGCCCAAAATATGTTGTTTTTGCGCACTTTAGAGTTTGTGATAGAAAATGAAGAAAGTTGAAAATAGACGATTTTTGGCAAAAATGGCAAGCCTATAGCCTTACTTTTTGGCCAAAATATAGTGTTTTTGCGCACATTTTAATTTGTGCTAGAAAATGAAGAAAGCTGAGAATAGACAATTTTTGGCAAAAATGGCAAGCCTATAGCCTTACTTTTTGGCCAAAATATGGTGTTTTTGGGCACTTTTTAATTTGTGCTAGAAAATGAAGAAAGTTGAAAATAGACGATTTTTGGCAAAAATGGCAAGCCTATAGGCTTACATTATGGCCAAAATATGGTGTTTTTGGGCACTTTCGAGTTTGCGATAGAAAATGAAGAATGTTGGAAATTGACGATTTTTGGCAAAAGTGGTAAGCCTATAGCTTTATTTTTTGGCCAAAATATGGTGTTTTTGGGCACTTTAGAGTTTGTGATGGAAAATGATGAACGTTGGAAATTGACGATTTTTGGCAAAAATGGCAAGCCTATAGCCTTACTTTTTGGCCAAAATATGGTGTTTTGGGGCACTTTTTAATTTGTGCTAGAAAATGAAGAATGTTGAAAATGGACGATTTTTGGCAAAAATGGTAAGCCTATAGCCTTACTTTTTGGCCAAAATATGTTGTTTTTGTGCACCTTTTAGTTTGTGCTAGAAAATGAAGAAAGTTGAAAATAGACGATTATTGGCAAAAATGGCAAGCCTATAGCCTTACTTTTTGGCCAAAATATGGTGTTTTTGGGCACTTTTTAATTTGTGCTAGAAAATGAAGAAAGTTGAAAATAGACGATTTTTGGCAAAAATGGCAAGCCTATAGCCTTACTTTTTGGCCAAAATATGGTGTTTTTGCGCACTTTTTAATTTGTGCTAGAAAATGAAGAAAGTTGAAAATAGACGATTTTTGGCAAAAATGGTAAGCCTATGGCCTTACTTTTTGCCCAAAATATGTTGTTTTTGCGCACTTTAGAGTTTGTGATGGAAAATGATGAACGTTGGAAATTGACGATTTTTGGCAAAAATGGCAAGCCTATAGCCTTACTTTTTGGCCAAAATATGTTGTTTTTGTGCACTTTTTAGTTTGTGCTAGAAAATGAAGAAAGTTGAAAATAGACGATTTTTGGCAAAAATGGCAAGCCTATAGCCTTACTTTTTGGCCAAAATATGGTGTTTTTAGGCACTTTTTAATTTGTGCTAGAAAATGAAGAAAGTTGAAAATAGACTATTTTTGGCAAAAATGGCAAGCCTATAGCCTTACTTTTTGGCCAAAATATGGTGTTTTGGGGCACTTTTTAATTTGTGCTAGAAAATGAAGAATGTTGAAAATGGACGATTTTTGGCAAAAATGGTAAGCCTATAGCCTTACTTTTTGGCTAAAATATGGTGTTTCTGGGCACTTTTTAATTTGTGCTAGAAAATGAAGAAAGTTGAAAATAGACGATTTTTGGCAAAAATGGCAAGCCTATAGCCTTACTTTTTGCCCAAAATATGTTGTTTTTGCGCACTTTAGAGTTTGTGATAGAAAATGAAGAAAGTTGAAAATAGACGATTTTTGGCAAAAATGGCAAGCCTATAGCCTTACTTTTTGGCCAAAATATAGTGTTTTTGCGCACATTTTAATTTGTGCTAGAAAATGAAGAAAGCTGAGAATAGACAATTTTTGGCAAAAATGGCAAGCCTATAGCCTTACTTTTTGGCCAAAATATGGTGTTTTTGGGCACTTTTTAATTTGTGCTAGAAAATGAAGAAAGTTGAAAATAGACGATTTTTGGCAAAAATGGCAAGCCTATAGGCTTACATTATGGCCAAAATATGGTGTTTTTGGGCACTTTCGAGTTTGCGATAGAAAATGAAGAATGTTGGAAATTGACGATTTTTGGCAAAAGTGGTAAGCCTATAGCTTTATTTTTTGGCCAAAATATGGTGTTTTTGGGCACTTTATAATTTGTGCTAGAAAATGAAGAAAGTTGAAAATAGACGATTTTTGGCAAAAATGGCAAGCCTATAGCCTTACTTTTTGCCCAAAATATGTTGTTTTTGCGCACTTTTTAATTTAGCTAGAAAATGAAGAAAGTTGAAAATAGACGATTATTGGCAAAAATGGCAAGCCTATAGCCTTACTTTTTGGCCAAAATATGGTGTTTTTGGGCACTTTTTAATTTGTGCTAGAAAGTGAAGAAAGTTGAAAATAGACGATTTTTGGCAAAAATGGCAAGCCTATAGCCTTACTTTTCGGCCAAAATATGGTGTTTTTGGGCACTTTTTAATTTGTGCTAGAAAATGAAGAATGTTGAAAAGGGACGATTTTTGGCAAAAGTGGTAAGCCTATAGCCTTACTTTTTGGCTAAAATATGGTGCTTTTGGGCACTTTTTAATTTGTGCTAGAAAATGAAGAATGTTGGAAATTGACGATTTTTGGCAGAAATGGTAAACCTATAGCCTTACTTTTTGGCCAAAATATGGTGTTTTTGCGCACTTTTTAATTTGTGCTAGAAAATGAAGAAAGTTGAAAATAGACGATTTTTGGCAAAAATGGTAAGCCTATAGCCTTACTTTTTGCCCAAAATATGTTGTTTTTGGGCACTTTAGAGTTTGTGATGGAAAATGAAGAAAGACGAAAATAGACGATTTTTGGCAAAAATGGCAAGCCTATAGGCTTACATTATGGCCAAAATATGGTGTTTTTGGGCACTTTCGAGTTTGTGATAGAAAATGAAGAATGTTGGAAATTGACGATTTTTGGCAAAAGTAGTAAGCCTATAGCTTTACTTTTTGGCCAAAATATGGTGTTTTTGGGCACTTTTTAATTTGTGCTAGAAAATGAAGAAAGTTGAAAATAGACGATTTTTGGCAAAAATGGCAAGCCTATAGCCTTACTTTTTGGCCAAAATATGGTGTTTTTGGGCACTTTTTAATTTGTGCTAGAAAATGAAGAAAGTTGAAAATAGACGATTTTCGGCAAAAATGGCAAGCCTATAGCCTTACTTTTTGCCCAAAATATGGTGTTTTTGCGCACTTTAGAGTTTGTGATAGAAAATGAAGAATGTTGCAAATTGACGATTTTTGGCACCAATGGTAAGCCTATAGCCTTACTTTTGTGCCCAAAATATGTTGTTTTTGCGCACTTTAGAGTTTTTGATAGAAAATGAAGAAAGTTGAAAATAGACGATTTTTGGCAAAAATGGCAAGCCTATAGCCTTACTTTTTGGCCAAAATATAGTGTTTTTGCGCACATTTAAATTTGTGCTAGAAAATGAAGAAAGCTGAGAGTAGACAATTTTTGGCAAAAATGGCAAGCCTATAGCCTTACTTTTTGGCCAAAATATGGTGTTTTTGGGCACTTTTTAATTTGTGCTAGAAAATGAAGAAAGTTGAAAATAGACGATTTTTGGCAAAAATGGCAAGCCTATAGCCTTACTTTTTGCCCAAAATATGTTGTTTTTGCGCACTTTTTAATTTAGCTAGAAAATGAAGAAAGTTGGAAATTGACGATTTTTGGCAAAAATAGCAAGCCTATAGCCTTACTTTTTGGCCAAAATATGTTGTTTTTGTGCACCTTTTAGTTTGTGCTAGAAAATGAAGAAAGTTGAAAATAGACGATTATTGGCAAAAATGGCAAGCCTATAACCTTACTTTTTGGCCAAAATATGGTGTTTTTGGGCACTTTTTAATTTGTGCTAGAAAATGAAGAAAGTTGAAAATAGACGATTTTTGGCAAAAATGGCAAGCCTATAGCCTTACTTTTTGGCCAAAATATGGTGTTTTTGGGCACTTTTTAATTTGTGCTAGAAAATGAAGAAAGTTGAAAATAGACGATTTTTGGCAAAAATGGTAAGCCTATGGCCTTACTTTTTGCCCAAAATATGTTGTTTTTGCGCACTTTAGAGTTTGTGATGGAAAATGATGAACGTTGGAAATTGACGATTTTTGGCAAAAATGGCAAGCCTATAGCCTTACTTTTTGGCCAAAATATGTTGTTTTTGTGCACTTTTTAGTTTGTGCTAGAAAATGAAGAAAGTTGAAAATAGACGATTTTTGGCAAAAATGGCAAGCCTATAGCCTTACTTTTTGGCCAAAATATGGTGTTTTTAGGCACTTTTTAATTTGTGCTAGAAAATGAAGAAAGTTGAAAATAGACTATTTTTGGCAAAAATGGCAAGCCTATAGCCTTACTTTTTGGCCAAAATATGGTGTTTTTGGGCACTTTTTAATTTGTGCTAGAAAATGAAGAATGTTGAAAATGGACGATTTTTGGCAAAAATGGTAAGCCTATAGCCTTACTTTTTGGCCAAAATATGTTGTTTTTGTGCACCTTTTAGTTTGTGCTAGAAAATGAAGAAAGTTGAAAATAGACGATTTTTGGCAAAAATGGCAAGCCTATAGCCTTACTTTTTGCCCAAAATATGGTGTTTTTGCGCACTTTAGAGTTTGTGATAGAAAATGAAGAATGTTGCAAATTGACGATTTTTGGCACCAATGGTAAGCCTATAGCCTTACTTTTGTGCCCAAAATATGTTGTTTTTGCGCACTTTAGAGTTTTTGATAGAAAATGAAGAAAGTTGAAAATAGACGATTTTTGGCAAAAATGGCAAGCCTATAGCCTTACTTTTTGGCCAAAATATAGTGTTTTTGCGCACATTTAAATTTGTGCTAGAAAATGAAGAAAGCTGAGAGTAGACAATTTTTGGCAAAAATGGCAAGCCTATAGCCTTACTTTTTGGCCAAAATATGGTGTTTTTGGGCACTTTTTAATTTGTGCTAGAAAATGAAGAAAGTTGAAAATAGACGATTTTTGGCAAAAATGGCAAGCCTATAGGCTTACATTATGGCCAAAATATGGTGTTTTTGGGCACTTTCGAGTTTGTGATAGAAAATGAAGAATGTTGGAAATTGACGATTTTTGGCAAAAGTGGTAAGCCTATAGCTTTACTTTTTGGCCAAAATATGGTGTTTTTGGGCACTTTATAATTTGTGCTAGAAAATGAAGAAAGTTGAAAATAGACGATTTTTGGCAAAAATGGCAAGCCTATAGCCTTACTTTTTGCCCAAAATATGTTGTTTTTGCGCACTTTTTAATTTAGCTAGAAAATGAAGAAAGTTGGAAATTGACGATTTTTGGCAAAAATAGCAAGCCTATAGCCTTACTTTTTGGCCAAAATATGTTGTTTTTGTGCACCTTTTAGTTTGTGCTAGAAAATGAAGAAAGTTGAAAATAGACGATTATTGGCAAAAATGGCAAGCCTATAACCTTACTTTTTGGCCAAAATATGGTGTTTTTGGGCACTTTTTAATTTGTGCTAGAAAATGAAGAAAGTTGAAAATAGACGATTTTTGGCAAAAATGGCAAGCCTATAGCCTTACTTTTTGGCCAAAATATGGTGTTTTTGGGCACTTTTTAATTTGTGCTAGAAAATGAAGAAAGTTGAAAATAGACGATTTTTGGCAAAAATGGTAAGCCTATGGCCTTACTTTTTGCCCAAAATATGTTGTTTTTGCGCACTTTAGAGTTTGTGATGGAAAATGATGAACGTTGGAAATTGACGATTTTTGGCAAAAATGGCAAGCCTATAGCCTTACTTTTTGGCCAAAATATGTTGTTTTTGTGCACTTTTTAGTTTGTGCTAGAAAATGAAGAAAGTTGAAAATAGACGATTTTTGGCAAAAATGGCAAGCCTATAGCCTTACTTTTTGGCCAAAATATGGTGTTTTTAGGCACTTTTTAATTTGTGCTAGAAAATGAAGAAAGTTGAAAATAGACTATTTTTGGCAAAAATGGCAAGCCTATAGCCTTACTTTTTGGCCAAAATATGGTGTTTTTGGGCACTTTTTAATTTGTGCTAGAAAATGAAGAATGTTGAAAATGGACGATTTTTGGCAAAAATGGTAAGCCTATAGCCTTACTTTTTGGCCAAAATATGTTGTTTTTGTGCACCTTTTAGTTTGTGCTAGAAAATGAAGAAAGTTGAAAATAGACGATTATTGGCAAAAATGGCAAGCCTATAGCCTTACTTTTTGGCCAAAATATGGTGTTTTTGGGCACTTTTTAATTTGTGCTAGAAAATGAAGAAAGTTGAAAATAGACGATTTTTGGCAAAAATGGCAAGCCTATAGCCTTACTTTTTGGCCAAAATATGGTGTTTTTGCGCACTTTTTAATTTGTGCTAGAAAATGAAGAAAGTTGAAAATAGACGATTTTTGGCAAAAATGGTAAGCCTATGGCCTTACTTTTTGCCCAAAATATGTTGTTTTTGCGCACTTTAGAGTTTGTGATGGAAAATGATGAACGTTGGAAATTGACGATTTTTGGCAAAAATGGCAAGCCTATAGCCTTACTTTTTGGCCAAAATATGTTGTTTTTGTGCACTTTTTAGTTTGTGCTAGAAAATGAAGAAAGTTGAAAATAGACGATTTTTGGCAAAAATGGCAAGCCTATAGCCTTACTTTTTGGCCAAAATATGGTGTTTTTAGGCACTTTTTAATTTGTGCTAGAAAATGAAGAAAGTTGAAAATAGACTATTTTTGGCAAAAATGGCAAGCCTATAGCCTTACTTTTTGGCCAAAATATGGTGTTTTGGGGCACTTTTTAATTTGTGCTAGAAAATGAAGAATGTTGAAAATGGACGATTTTTGGCAAAAATGGCAAGCCTATAGCCTTACTTTTTGGCCAAAATATGGTGTTTTTGGGCACTTTTTAATTTGTGCTAGAAAATGAAGAAAGTTGAAAATAGACGATTTTTGGCAAAAATGGCAAGCCTATAGGCTTACATTATGGCCAAAATATGGTGTTTTTGGGCACTTTCGAGTTTGTGATAGAAAATGAAGAATGTTGGAAATTGACGATTTTTGGCAAAAGTGGTAAGTCTATAGCTTTACTTTTTGGCCAAAATATGGTGTTTTTGGGCACTTTATAATTTGTGCTAGAAAATGAAGAAAGTTGAAAATAGACGATTTTTGGCAAAAATGGCAAGCCTATAGCCTTACTTTTTGCCCAAAATATGTTGTTTTTGCGCACTTTTTAATTTAGCTAGAAAATGAAGAAAGTTGAAAATAGACGATTTTTGGCAAAAATGGCAAGCCTATAGCCTTACTTTTCGGCCAAAATATGGTGTTTTTGGGCACTTTTTAAATTGTGCTAGAAAATGAAGAATGTTGAAAAGGGACGATTTTTGGCAAAAGTGGTAAGCCTATAGCCTTACTTTTTGCCCAAAATATGTTGTTTTTTGGCACTTTTTAATTTGTGCTAGAAAATGAAGAATGTTGGAAATTGACGATTTTTGGCAGAAATGGTAAACCTATAGCCTTACTTTTTGCCCAAAATATGGTGTTTTTGCGCACTTTAGAGTTTGTGCTAGAAAATGAAGAATGTTGGAAATTGACGATTTTTGGCACAAATGGTAAGCCTATAGCCTTACTTTTTGCCCAAAATATGTTGTTTTTGGGCACTTTAGAGTTTGTGATGGAAAATGAAGAAAGACGAAAATAGACGATTTTTGGCAAAAATGGCAAGCCTATAGGCTTACATTATGGCCAAAATATGGTGTTTTTGGGCACTTTCGAGTTTGTGATAGAAAATGAAGAATGTTGGAAATTGACGATTTTTGGCAAAAGTGGTAAGCCTATAGCTTTACTTTTTGGCCAAAATATGGTGTTTTTGGGCACTTTATAATTTGTGCTATAAAATGAAGAAAGTTGAAAATAGACGATTTTTGGCAAAAATAGCAAGCCTATAGCCTTACTTTTTGGCCAAAATATGGTGTGTTTGGGCACTTTTTAATTTGTGCTAGAAAATGAAGAAAGTTGAAAATAGACGATTTTTGGCAAAAATGGCAAGCCTACAGCCTTACTTTTTGGCCAAAATATGGTGTTTTTAGGCACTTTTTAATTTGTGCTAGAAAATGAAGAAAGTTGAAAATAGACGATTTTTGGCAAAAATGGTAAGCCTATAGCCTTACTTTTTGCCCAAAATATGTTGTTTTTGCGCACTTTAGAGTTTGTGATGGAAAATGATGAACGTTGGAAATTGACGATTTTTGGCAAAAATGGCAAGCCTATAGCCTTACTTTTTGGCCAAAATATGTTGTTTTTGTGCACTTTTTAGTTTGTGCTAGAAAATGAAGAAAGTTGAAAATAGACGATTTTTGGCAAAAATGGCAAGCCTATAGCCTTACTTTTTGGCCAAAATATGGTGTTTTTAGGCACTTTTTAATTTGTGCTAGAAAATGAAGAAAGTTGAAAATAGACTATTTTTGGCAAAAATGGCAAGCCTATAGCCTTACTTTTTGGCTAAAATATGGTGTTTTTGGGCACTTTTTAATTTGTGCTAGAAAATGAAGAAAGTTGAAAATAGACGATTTTTGGCAAAAATGGCAAGCCTATAGCCTTACTTTTTGCCCAAAATATGTTGTTTTTGCGCACTTTAGAGTTTGTGATGGAAAATGATGAATGTTGGAAATTGACGATTTTTGGCAAAAATGGCAAGCCTATAGCCTTACTTTTCGGCCAAAATATGGTGTTTTTGGGCACTTTTTAATTTGTGCTAGAAAATGAAGAAAGTTGAGAATAGACGATTTTTGGCAAAAATGGCAAGCCTATAGCCTTACTTTTTGCCCAAAATATGTTGTTTTTTGGCACTTTTTAATTTAGCTAGAAAATGAAGAAAGTTGAAAATAGACTATTTTTGGCAAAAATGGCAAGCCTATAGCCTTACTTTTTGGCCAAAATATGGTGTTTTGGGGCACTTTTTAATTTGTGCTAGAAAATGAAGAAAGTTGAAAATAGACGATTTTTGGCAAAAATGGTAAGCCTATAGCCTTACTTTTTGCCCAAAATATGTTGTTTTTGCGCACTTTAGAGTTTGTGATGGAAAATGATGAACGTTGGAAATTGACGATTTTTGGCAAAAATGGCAAGCCTATAGCCTTACTTTTTGGCCAAAATATGTTGTTTTTGTGCACTTTTTAGTTTGTGCTAGAAAATGAAGAAAGTTGAAAATAGACGATTATTGGCAAAAATGGCAAGCCTATAGCCTTACTTTTTGGCCAAAATATGGTGTTTTTAGGCACTTTTTAATTTGTGCTAGAAAATGAAGAAAGTTGAAAATAGACTATTTTTGGCAAAAATGGCAAGCCTATAGCCTTACTTTTTGGCTAAAATATGGTGTTTTTGGGCACTTTTTAATTTGTGCTAGAAAATGAAGAAAGTTGAAAATAGACGATTTTTGGCAAAAATGGCAAGCCTATAGCCTTACTTTTTGCCCAAAATATGTTGTTTTTGCGCACTTTAGAGTTTGTGATGGAAAATGATGAATGTTGGAAATTGACGATTTTTGGCAAAAATGGCAAGCCTATAGCCTTACTTTTCGGCCAAAATATGGTGTTTTTGGGCACTTTTTAATTTGTGCTAGAAAATGAAGAAAGTTGAGAATAGACGATTTTTGGCAAAAATGGCAAGCCTATAGCCTTACTTTTTGGCCAAAATATGGTGTTTTGGGGCACTTTTTAATTTGTGCTAGAAAATGAAGAATGTTGAAAATGGACGATTTTTGGCAAAAATGGTAAGCCTATAGCCTTACTTTTTGGCTAAAATATGGTGTTTTTGGGCACTTTTTAATTTGTGCTAGAAAATGAAGAAAGTTGAAAATAGACGATTTTTGGCAAAAATGGCAAGCCTATAGCCTTACTTTTTGCCCAAAATATGTTGTTTTTGCGCACTTTAGAGTTTGTGATAGAAAATGAAGAAAGTTGAAAATAGACGATTTTTGGCAAAAATGGCAAGCCTATAGCCTTACTTTTTGGCCAAAATATAGTGTTTTTGCGCACATTTTAATTTGTGCTAGAAAATGAAGAAAGCTGAGAATAGACAATTTTTGGCAAAAATGGCAAGCCTATAGCCTTACTTTTTGGCCAAAATATGGTGTTTTTGGGCACTTTTTAATTTGTGCTAGAAAATGAAGAAAGTTGAAAATAGACGATTTTTGGCAAAAATGGCAAGCCTATAGGCTTACATTATGGCCAAAATATGGTGTTTTTGGGCACTTTCGAGTTTGTGATAGAAAATGAAGAATGTTGGAAATTGACGATTTTTGGCAAAAGTGGTAAGTCTATAGCTTTACTTTTTGGCCAAAATATGGTGTTTTTGGGCACTTTATAATTTGTGCTAGAAAATGAAGAAAGTTGAAAATAGACGATTTTTGGCAAAAATGGCAAGCCTATAGCCTTACTTTTTGCCCAAAATATGTTGTTTTTGCGCACTTTTTAATTTAGCTAGAAAATGAAGAAAGTTGAAAATAGACGATTTTTGGCAAAAATGGCAAGCCTATAGCCTTACTTTTTGGCCAAAATATGGTGTTTTTGGGCACTTTTTAAATTGTGCTAGAAAATGAAGAATGTTGAAAAGGGACGATTTTTGGCAAAAGTGGTAAGCCTATAGCCTTACTTTTTGCCCAAAATATGTTGTTTTTTGGCACTTTTTAATTTGTGCTAGAAAATGAAGAATGTTGGAAATTGACGATTTTTGGCAGAAATGGTAACCCTATAGCCTTACTTTTTGCCCAAAATATGGTGTTTTTGCGCACTTTAGAGTTTGTGCTAGAAAATGAAGAATGTTGGAAATTGACGATTTTTGGCACAAATGGTAAGCCTATAGCCTTACTTTTTGCCCAAAATATGTTGTTTTTGGGCACTTTAGAGTTTGTGATGGAAAATGAAGAAAGACGAAAATAGACGATTTTTGGCAAAAATGGCAAGCCTATAGGCTTACATTATGGCCAAAATATGGTGTTTTTGGGCACTTTCGAGTTTGTGATAGAAAATGAAGAATGTTGGAAATTGACGATTTTTGGCAAAAGTGGTAAGCCTATAGCTTTACTTTTTGGCCAAAATATGGTGTTTTTGGGCACTTTATAATTTGTGCTATAAAATGAAGAAAGTTGAAAATAGACGATTTTTGGCAAAAATAGCAAGCCTATAGCCTTACTTTTTGGCCAAAATATGGTGTGTTTGGGCACTTTTTAATTTGTGCTAGAAAATGAAGAAAGTTGAAAATAGACGATTTTTGGCAAAAATGGCAAGCCTACAGCCTTACTTTTTGGCCAAAATATGGTGTTTTTAGGCACTTTTTAATTTGTGCTAGAAAATGAAGAAAGTTGAAAATAGACGATTTTTGGCAAAAATGGTAAGCCTATAGCCTTACTTTTTGCCCAAAATATGTTGTTTTTGCGCACTTTAGAGTTTGTGATGGAAAATGATGAACGTTGGAAATTGACGATTTTTGGCAAAAATGGCAAGCCTATAGCCTTACTTTTTGGCCAAAATATGTTGTTTTTGTGCACTTTTTAGTTTGTGCTAGAAAATGAAGAAAGTTGAAAATAGACGATTTTTGGCAAAAATGGCAAGCCTATAGCCTTACTTTTTGGCCAAAATATGGTGTTTTTAGGCACTTTTTAATTTGTGCTAGAAAATGAAGAAAGTTGAAAATAGACTATTTTTGGCAAAAATGGCAAGCCTATAGCCTTACTTTTTGGCTAAAATATGGTGTTTTTGGGCACTTTTTAATTTGTGCTAGAAAATGAAGAAAGTTGAAAATAGACGATTTTTGGCAAAAATGGCAAGCCTATAGCCTTACTTTTTGCCCAAAATATGTTGTTTTTGCGCACTTTAGAGTTTGTGATGGAAAATGATGAATGTTGGAAATTGACGATTTTTGGCAAAAATGGCAAGCCTATAGCCTTACTTTTCGGCCAAAATATGGTGTTTTTGGGCACTTTTTAATTTGTGCTAGAAAATGAAGAAAGTTGAGAATAGACGATTTTTGGCAAAAATGGCAAGCCTATAGCCTTACTTTTTGCCCAAAATATGTTGTTTTTTGGCACTTTTTAATTTAGCTAGAAAATGAAGAAAGTTGAAAATAGACTATTTTTGGCAAAAATGGCAAGCCTATAGCCTTACTTTTCGGCCAAAATATGGTGTTTTGGGGCACTTTTTAATTTGTGCTAGAAAATGAAGAATGTTAGAAATTGACGATTTTTGTCAAAAATGGCAAGCCTATAGCCTTACTTTTCGGCCAAAATATGGTGTTTTGGGGCACTTTTTAATTTGTGCTAGAAAATGAAGAATGTTGAAAATGGACGATTTTTGGCAAAAGTGGTAAGCCTATAGCCTTACTTTTTGGCTAAAATATGGTGTTTTTGGGCACTTTTTAATTTGTGCTAGAAAATGAAGAATGTTGGAAATTGACGATTTTTGGCAGAAATGGTAAACCTATAGCCTTACTTTTTGGCCAAAATAATGTGTTTTTGCGCACTTTTTAATTTGTGCTAGAAAATGAAGAAAGTTGAAAATAGACGATTTTTGGCAAAAATGGTAAGCCTATAGCCTTACTTTTTGCCCAAAATATGTTGTTTTTGGGCACTTTAGAGTTTGTGATGGAAAATGAAGAAAGACGAAAATAGACGATTTTTGGCAAAAATGGCAAGCCTATAGGCTTACATTATGGCCAAAATATGGTGTTTTTGGGCACTTTCGAGTTTGTGATAGAAAATGAAGAATATTGGAAATTGACGATTTTTGGCAAAAGTGGTAAGCCTATAGCTTTACTTTTTGGCCAAAATATGGTGTTTTTGGGCACTTTATAATTTGTGCTAGAAAATGAAGAAAGTTGAAAATAGACGATTTTTGGCAAAAATGGCAAGCCTATAGCCTTACTTTTTGGCCAAAATATGGTGTTTTTAGGCACTTTTTAATTTGTGCTAGAAAATGAAGAAAGTTGAAAATAGACGATTTTTGGCAAAAATGGTAAGCCTATAGCCTTACTTTTTGCCCAAAATATGTTGTTTTTGCGCACTTTAGAGTTTGTGATGGAAAATGATGAACGTTGGAAATTGACGATTTTTGGCAAAAATGGCAAGCCTATAGCCTTACTTTTTGGCCAAAATATGTTGTTTTTGTGCACTTTTTAGTTTGTGCTAGAAAATGAAGAAAGTTGAAAATAGACGATTTTTGGCAAAAATGGCAAGCCTATAGCCTTACTTTTTGGCCAAAATATGGTGTTTTTGGGCACTTTTTAATTTGTGCTAGAAAATGAAGAAAGTAAAAATAGACTATTTTTGGCAAAAATGGCAAGCCTATAGCCTTACTTTTTGGCCAAAATATGGTGTTTTGGGGCACTTTTTAATTTGTGCTAGAAAATGAAGAATGTTGAAAATGGACGATTTTTGGCAAAAATGGTAAGCCTATAGCCTTACTTTTTGGCTAAAATATGGTGTTTTTGGGCACTTTTTAATTTGTGCTAGAAAATGAAGAAAGTTGAAAATAGACGATTTTTGGCAAAAATGGCAAGCCTATAGCCTTACTTTTTGCCCAAAATATGTTGTTTTTGCGCACTTTAGAGTTTGTGATGGAAAATGATGAATGTTGGAAATTGACGATTTTTGGCAAAAATGGCAAGCCTATAGCCTTACTTTTCGGCCAAAATATGGTGTTTTTGGGCACTTTTTAATTTGTGCTAGAAAATGAAGAAAGTTGAGAATAGACGATTTTTGGCAAAAATGGCAAGCCTATAGCCTTACTTTTTGGCCAAAATATGGTGTTTTTAGGCACTTTTTAATTTGTGCTAGAAAATGAAGAATGTTAGAAATTGACGATTTTTGTCAAAAATGGCAAGCCTGTAGCCTTACTTTTCGGCCAAAATATGGTGTTTTGGGGCACTTTTTAATTTGTGCTAGAAAATGAAGAATGTTGAAAATGGACGATTTTTGGCAAAAGTGGTAAGCCTATAGCCTTACTTTTTGGCTAAAATATGGTGTTTTTGGGCACTTTTTAATTTGTGCTAGAAAATGAAGAATGTTGGAAATTGACGATTTTTGGCAGAAATTGTAAACCTATAGCCTTACTTTTTGGCCAAAATATGGTGTTTTTGCGCACTTTTTAATTTGTGCTAGAAAATGAAGAAAGTTGAAAATAGACGATTTTTGGCAAAAATGGTAAGCCTATAGCCTTACTTTTTGCCCAAAATATGTTGTTTTTGGGCACTTTAGAGTTTGTGATGGAAAATGAAGAAAGACGAAAATAGACGATTTTTGGCAAAAATGGCAAGCCTATAGGCTTACATTATGGCCAAAATATGGTGTTTTTGGGCACTTTCGAGTTTGTGATAGAAAATGAAGAATATTGGAAATTGACGATTTTTGTCAAAAGTGGTAAGCCTATAGCTTTACTTTTTGGCCAAAATATGGTGTTTTTGGGCACTTTTGAGTTTGTAATAGAAAATGAAGAAAGTTGAAAATAGACGATTTTTGGCAAAAATGGCAAGCCTATAGCCTTACTTTTCGGCCAAAATATGGTGTTTTGGGGCACTTTTTAATTTGTGCTAGAAAATGAAGAATGTTGAAAATGGACGATTTTTGGCAAAAGTGGTAAGCCTATAGCCTTACTTTTTGGCTAAAATATGGTGTTTTTGGGCACTTTTTAATTTGTGCTAGAAAATGAAGAATGTTGGAAATTGACGATTTTTGGCAGAAATGGTAAACCTATAGCCTTACTTTTTGGCCAAAATAATGTGTTTTTGCGCACTTTTTAATTTGTGCTAGAAAATGAAGAAAGTTGAAAATAGACGATTTTTGGCAAAAATGGTAAGCCTATAGCCTTACTTTTTGCCCAAAATATGTTGTTTTTGGGCACTTTAGAGTTTGTGATGGAAAATGAAGAAAGACGAAAATAGACGATTTTTGGCAAAAATGGCAAGCCTATAGGCTTACATTATGGCCAAAATATGGTGTTTTTGGGCACTTTCGAGTTTGTGATAGAAAATGAAGAATATTGGAAATTGACGATTTTTGGCAAAAGTGGTAAGCCTATAGCTTTACTTTTTGGCCAAAATATGGTGTTTTTGGGCACTTTATAATTTGTGCTAGAAAATGAAGAAAGTTGAAAATAGACGATTTTTGGCAAAAATGGCAAGCCTATAGCCTTACTTTTTGGCCAAAATATGGTGTTTTTAGGCACTTTTTAATTTGTGCTAGAAAATGAAGAAAGTTGAAAATAGACGATTTTTGGCAAAAATGGTAAGCCTATAGCCTTACTTTTTGCCCAAAATATGTTGTTTTTGCGCACTTTAGAGTTTGTGATGGAAAATGATGAACGTTGGAAATTGACGATTTTTGGCAAAAATGGCAAGCCTATAGCCTTACTTTTTGGCCAAAATATGTTGTTTTTGTGCACTTTTTAGTTTGTGCTAGAAAATGAAGAAAGTTGAAAATAGACGATTTTTGGCAAAAATGGCAAGCCTATAGCCTTACTTTTTGGCCAAAATATGGTGTTTTTGGGCACTTTTTAATTTGTGCTAGAAAATGAAGAAAGTAAAAATAGACTATTTTTGGCAAAAATGGCAAGCCTATAGCCTTACTTTTTGGCCAAAATATGGTGTTTTGGGGCACTTTTTAATTTGTGCTAGAAAATGAAGAATGTTGAAAATGGACGATTTTTGGCAAAAATGGTAAGCCTATAGCCTTACTTTTTGGCTAAAATATGGTGTTTTTGGGCACTTTTTAATTTGTGCTAGAAAATGAAGAAAGTTGAAAATAGACGATTTTTGGCAAAAATGGCAAGCCTATAGCCTTACTTTTTGCCCAAAATATGTTGTTTTTGCGCACTTTAGAGTTTGTGATGGAAAATGATGAATGTTGGAAATTGACGATTTTTGGCAAAAATGGCAAGCCTATAGCCTTACTTTTCGGCCAAAATATGGTGTTTTTGGGCACTTTTTAATTTGTGCTAGAAAATGAAGAAAGTTGAGAATAGACGATTTTTGGCAAAAATGGCAAGCCTATAGCCTTACTTTTTGGCCAAAATATGGTGTTTTTAGGCACTTTTTAATTTGTGCTAGAAAATGAAGAATGTTAGAAATTGACGATTTTTGTCAAAAATGGCAAGCCTGTAGCCTTACTTTTCGGCCAAAATATGGTGTTTTGGGGCACTTTTTAATTTGTGCTAGAAAATGAAGAATGTTGAAAATGGACGATTTTTGGCAAAAGTGGTAAGCCTATAGCCTTACTTTTTGGCTAAAATATGGTGTTTTTGGGCACTTTTTAATTTGTGCTAGAAAATGAAGAATGTTGGAAATTGACGATTTTTGGCAGAAATTGTAAACCTATAGCCTTACTTTTTGGCCAAAATATGGTGTTTTTGCGCACTTTTTAATTTGTGCTAGAAAATGAAGAAAGTTGAAAATAGACGATTTTTGGCAAAAATGGTAAGCCTATAGCCTTACTTTTTGCCCAAAATATGTTGTTTTTGGGCACTTTAGAGTTTGTGATGGAAAATGAAGAAAGACGAAAATAGACGATTTTTGGCAAAAATGGCAAGCCTATAGGCTTACATTATGGCCAAAATATGGTGTTTTTGGGCACTTTCGAGTTTGTGATAGAAAATGAAGAATATTGGAAATTGACGATTTTTGTCAAAAGTGGTAAGCCTATAGCTTTACTTTTTGGCCAAAATATGGTGTTTTTGGGCACTTTTGAGTTTGTAATAGAAAATGAAGAAAGTTGAAAATAGACGATTTTTGGCAAAAATGGCAAGCCTATAGCCTTACTTTTTGGCCAAAATATGGTGTTTTTAGGCACTTTTTAATTTGTGCTAGAAAATGAAGAAAGTTGAAAATAGACGATTTTTGGCAAAAATGGCAAGCCTATAGCCTTACTTTTTGCCCAAAATATGTTGTTTTTGCGCACTTTAGAGTTTGTGATGGAAAATGATGAATGTTGGAAATTGACGATTTTTGGCAAAAATGGCAAGCCTATAGCCTTACTTTTCGGCCAAAATATGGTGTTTTTGGGCACTTTTTAATTTGTGCTAGAAAATGAAGAAAGTTGAGAATAGACGATTTTTGGCAAAAATGGCAAGCCTATAGCCTTACTTTTTGGCCAAAATATGGTGTTTTTAGGCACTTTTTAATTTGTGCTAGAAAATGAAGAATGTTAGAAATTGACGATTTTTGTCAAAAATGGCAAGCCTATAGCCTTACTTTTCGGCCAAAATATGGTGTTTTGGGGCACTTTTTAATTTGTGCTAGAAAATGAAGAATGTTGAAAATGGACGATTTTTGGCAAAAGTGGTAAGCCTATAGCCTTACTTTTTGGCTAAAATATGGTGTTTTTGGGCACTTCTTAGTTTGTGCTAGAAAATGAAGAAAGTTGAGAATGAACGATTTTTGGCAGAAATTGTAAACCTATAGCCTTACTTTTTGGCCAAAATATGGTGTTTTTGCGCACTTTTTAATTTGTGCTAGAAAATGAAGAAAGTTGAAAATAGACGATTTTTGGCAAAAATGGTAAGCCTATAGCCTTACTTTTTGCCCAAAATATGTTGTTTTTGGGCACTTTAGAGTTTGTGATGGAAAATGAAGAAAGACGAAAATAGACGATTTTTGGCAAAAATGGCAAGCCTATAGGCTTACATTATGGCCAAAATATGGTGTTTTTGGGCACTTTCGAGTTTGTGATAGAAAATGAAGAATATTGGAAATTGACGATTTTTGTCAAAAGTGGTAAGCCTATAGCTTTACTTTTTGGCCAAAATATGGTGTTTTTGGGCACTTTATAATTTGTGCTAGAAAATGAAGAAAGTTGAAAATAGACGATTTTTGGCAAAAATGGCAAGCCTATAGCCTTACTTTTTGGCCAAAATATGGTGTTTTTAGGCACTTTTTAATTTGTGCTAGAAAATGAAGAAAGTTGAAAATAGACGATTTTTGGCAAAAATGGTAAGCCTATAGCCTTACTTTTTGCCCAAAATATGTTGTTTTTGCGCACTTTAGAGTTTGTGATGGAAAATGATGAACGTTGGAAATTGACGATTTTTGGCAAAAATGGCAAGCCTATAGCCTTACTTTTTGGCCAAAATATGTTGTTTTTGTGCACTTTTTAGTTTGTGCTAGAAAATGAAGAAAGTTGAAAATAGACGATTTTTGGCAAAAATGGCAAGCCTATAGCCTTACTTTTTGGCCAAAATATGGTATTTTTAGGCACTTTTTAATTTGTGCTAGAAAATGAAGAAAGTTGAAAATAGACTATTTTTGGCAAAAATGGCAAGCCTATAGCCTTACTTTTTGGCCAAAATATGGTGTTTTGGGGCACTTTTTAATTTGTGCTAGAAAATGAAGAATGTTGAAAATGGACGATTTTTGGCAAAAATGGTAAGCCTATAGCCTTACTTTTTGGCTAAAATATGGTGTTTTTGGGCACTTTTGAAATTGTGCTAGAAAATGAAGAAAGTTGAAAATAGACGATTTTTGGCAAAAATGGCAAGCCTATAGCCTTACTTTTTGCCCAAAATATGTTGTTTTTGCGCACTTTAGAGTTTGTGATGGAAAATGATGAATGTTGGAAATTGACGATTTTTGGCAAAAATGGCAAGCCTATAGCCTTACTTTTCGGCCAAAATATGGTGTTTTTGGGCACTTTTTAATTTGTGCTAGAAAATGAAGAAAGTTGAGAATAGACGATTTTTGGCAAAAATGGCAAGCCTATAGCCTTACTTTTTGCCCAAAATATGTTGTTTTTTGGCACTTTTTAATTTAGCTAGAAAATGAAAAAAGTTGAAAATAGACTATTTTTGGCAAAAATGGCAAGCCTATAGCCTTACTTTTCGGCCAAAATATGGTGTTTTGGGGCACTTTTTAATTTGTGCTAGAAAAGGAAGAATGTTGAAAACGGACGATTTTTGGCAAAAATGGCAAGCCTATAGCCTTACTTTTTGGCTAAAATATGGTGTTTTATGGCACTTTTTAATTTGTGCTAGAAAATGAAGAATGTTGGAAATTGACGATTTTTGGCAGAAATGGTAAACCTATAGCCTTACTTTTCGGCTAAAATATGGTGTTTTTGGGCACTTTTTAATTTGTGATAGAAAATGAAGAAAGTTGAAAATAGACGATTTTTGGCAAAAATGGCAAGCCTATAGCCTTACTTTTTGCCCAAAATATGTTGTTTTTGCGCACTTTAGAGTTTGTGATGGAAAATGATGAATGTTGGAAATTGACGATTTTTGGCAAAAATGGCAAGCCCATAGCCTTACTTTTCGGCCAAAATATGTTGTTTTTGTGCACTTTTTAGTTTGTGCTAGAAAATGAAGAAAGTTGAAAATAGACGATTTTTGGCAAAAATGGCAAGCCTATAGCCTTACTTTTTGGCCAAAATATGGTGTTTTTAGGCACTTTTTAATTTGTGCTAGAAAATGAAGAAAGTTAAAAATAGACCATTTTTGGCAAAAATGGCAAGCCTATAGCCTTACTTTTTGGCTAAAATATGGTGTTTTTGGGCAATTTTTAATTTGTGCTAGAAAATGAAGAAAGTTGAAAATAGACGACTTTTGGCAAAAATGGCAAGCCTTTAGCCTTACTTTTTGGCCAAAACATGTTGTTTTTGTGCACTTTTTAATTTAGCTAGAAAATGAAGAAAGTTGAAAATAGACTATTTTTGGCAAAAATGGCAAGCCTATAGCCTTACTTTTCGGCCAAAATATGGTGTTTTGGGGCACTTTATAATTTGTGCTAGAAAATGAAGAAAGTTGAAAATAGACGATTTTTGGCAAAAATAGCAAGCCTATAGCCTTACTTTTTGGCCAAAATATGGTGTTTTTGGGCACTTTTTAATTTGTGCTAGAAAATGAAGAAAGTTGAAAATAGACGATTTTTGGCAAAAATGGCAAGCCTATAGCCTTACTTTTTGGCCAAAATATGGTGTTTTTAGGCACTTTTTAATTTGTGCTAGAAAATGAAGAAAGTTGAAAATAGACGATTTTTGGCAAAAATGGTAAGCCTATAGCCTTACTTTTTGCCCAAAATATGTTGTTTTTGCGCACTTTAGAGTTTGTGATGGAAAATGATGAACGTTGGAAATTGACGATTTTTGCCAAAAATGGCAAGCCTATAGCCTTACTTTTTGGCCAAAATATGTTGTTTTTGTGCACTTTTTAGTTTGTGCTAGAAAATGAAGAAAGTTGAAAATAGACGATTTTTGGCAAAAATGGCAAGCCTATAGCCTTACTTTTTGGCCAAAATATGGTGTTTTTAGGCACTTTCTAATTTGTGCTAGAAAATGAAGAAAGTTGAAAATAGACCATTTTTGGCAAAAATGGCAAGCCTATAGCCTTACTTTTTGGCTAAAATATGGTGTTTTTGGGCACTTTTTAATTTGTGCTAGAAAATGAAGAAAGTTGAAAATAGACGATTTTTGGCAAAAATGGCAAGCCTTTAGCCTTACTTTTTGGCCAAAACATGTTGTTTTTGTGCACTTTTTAATTTAGCTAGAAAATGAAGAAAGTTGAAAATAGACGATTTTTGGCAAAAATGGCAAGCCTATAGCCTTACTTTTCGGCCAAAATATGGTGTTTTGGGGCACTTTAGAGTTTGTGATGGAAAATGATGAATGTTGGAAATTGACGATTTTTGGCAAAAATGGCAAGCCTATAGCCTTACTTTTCGGCCAAAATATGGTGTTTTTGGGCACTTTCTAATTTGTGCTAGAAAATGAAGAAAGTTGAAAATAGACCATTTTTGGCAAAAATGGCAAGCCTATAGCCTTACTTTTTGGCTAAAATATGGTGTTTTTGGGCAATTTTTAATTTGTGCTAGAAAATGAAGAAAGTTGAAAATAGACGATTTTTGGCAAAAATGGCAAGCCTTTAGCCTTACTTTTTGGCCAAAACATGTTGTTTTTGTGCACTTTTTAATTTAGCTAGAAAATGAAGAAAGTTGAAAATAGACTATTTTTGGCAAAAATGGCAAGCCTATAGCCTTACTTTTCGGCCAAAATATGGTGTTTTGGGGCACTTTTTAATTTGTGCTAGAAAATGAAGAATGTTGAAAATGGACGATTTTTGGCAAAAATGGTAAGCCTATAGCCTTACTTTTTGGCTAAAATATGGTGTTTTTGGGCACTTTTTAATTTGTGCTAGAAAATGGAGAAAGTTGAAAATAGACGATTTTTGGCAAAAATGGCAAGCCTATAGCCTTACATTATGGCCAAAATATGGTGTTTTTGGGCACTTTAGAGTTTGTGATGGAAAATGATGAATGTTGGAAATTGACGATTTTTGGCAAAAGTGGCAAGCCTATAGCCTTACTTTTCGGCCAAAATATGGTGTTTTTGGGCACTTTTTAATTTGTGCTAGAAAATGAAGAAAGTTGAAAATAGACGATTTTTGGCAAAAATGGCAAGCCTATAGCCTTACTTTTTGGCCAAAATATGGTGTTTTTGCGCACTTTTTAATTTGTGCTAGAAAATGAAGAAAGTTGAAAATAGACGATTTTTGGCAAAAATGGTAAGCCTATAGCCTTACTTTTTGCCCAAGATATGTTGTTTTTGCGCACTTTAGAGTTTGTGATGGAAAATGATGAACGTTGGAAATTGACGATTTTTGGCACCAATGGTAAGCCTATAGCCTTACTTTTGTGCCCAAAATATGTTGTTTTTGCGCACTTTAGAGTTTTTGATAGAAAATGAAGAAAGTTGAAAATAGACGATTTTTGGCAAAAATGGCAAGCCTATAGCCTTACTTTTTGGCCAAAATATGGTGTTTTTAGGCACTTTTTAATTTGTGCTAGAAAATGAAGAAAGTTAAAAATAGACGATTTTTGGCAAAAATGGCAAGCCTATAGCCTTACTATTTGGCTAAAATATGGTGTATTTGGGCAATTTTTAATTTGTGCTAGAAAATGAAGAATGTTGAAAATAGACGACTTTTGGCAAAAATGGCAAGCCTTTAGCCTTACTTTTTGGCCAAAACATGTTGTTTTTGTGCACTTTTTAATTTAGCTAGAAAATGAAGAAAGTTGAAAATAGACTATTTTTTGCAAAAATGGCAAGCCTATAGCCTTACTTTTCGGCCAAAATATGGTGTTTTGGGGCACTTCTTAATTTGTGCTAGAAAATGAAGAATGTTGAAAATGGACGATTTTTGGCAAAAGTGGTAAGCCTATAGCCTTACTTTTCGGCCAAAATATGGTGTTTTTGGGCACTTTTTAATTTGTGCTAGAAAATGAAGAAAGTTGAAAATAGACGATTTTTGGCAAAAATGGCAAGCCTATAGCCTTACATTATGGCCAAAATATGGTGTTTTTGGGCACTTTAGAGTTTGTGATGGAAAATGATGAATGTTGGAAATTGACGATTTTTGGCAAAAGTGGCAAGCCTATAGCCTTACTTTTCGGCCAAAATATGGTGTTTTTGGGCACTTTTTAATTTGTGCTAGAAAATGAAGAAAGTTGAAAATAGACGATTTTTGGCAAAAATGGCAAGCCTATAGCCTTACTTTTTGGCCAAAATATGGTGTTTTTGCGCACTTTTTAATTTGTGCTAGAAAATGAAGAAAGTTGAAAATAGACGATTTTTGGCAAAAATGGTAAGCCTATAGCCTTACTTTTTGCCCAAGATATGTTGTTTTTGCGCACTTTAGAGTTTGTGATGGAAAATGATGAACGTTGGAAATTGACGATTTTTGGCAC
This sequence comes from Pseudorhiza aurosa, assembly GCA_964026355.1. Classification (NCBI taxonomy): domain Eukaryota; kingdom Metazoa; phylum Cnidaria; class Scyphozoa; order Rhizostomeae; family Lychnorhizidae; genus Pseudorhiza; species Pseudorhiza aurosa. Next base: position 6,847,751 of record OZ032127.1, on the reverse strand, counting down.
CAATGGTAAGCCTATAGCCTTACTTTTGTGCCCAAAATATGTTGTTTTTGCGCACTTTAGAGTTTTTGATAGAAAATGAAGAAAGTTGAAAATAGACGATTTTTGGCAAAAATGGCAAGCCTATAGCCTTACTTTTCGGCCAAAATATGGTGTTTTGGGGCACTTTTTAATTTGTGCTAGAAAATGAAGAATGTTGAAAATGGACGATTTTTGGCAAAAGTGGTAAGCCTATAGCCTTACTTTTTGGCTAAAATATGGTGTTTTTGGGCACTTTTTAATTTGTGCTAGAAAATGAAGAAAGTTGAAAATAGACGATTTTTGGCAAAAATGGCAAGCCTATAGCCTTACTTTTTGCCCAAAATATGTTGTTTTTGCGCACTTTAGAGTTTGTGATGGAAAATGATGAATGTTGGAAATTGACGATTTTTGGCAAAAATGGCAAGCCTATAGCCTTACTTTTTGGCCAAAATATGGTGTTTTTAGGCACTTTTTAATTTGTGCTAGAAAATGAAGAAAGTTAAAAATAGACCATTTTTGGCAAAAATGGCAAGCCTATAGCCTTACTTTTTGGCTAAAATATGGTGTTTTTGGGCAATTTTTAATTTGTGCTAGAAAATGAAGAAAGTTGAAAATAGACGACTTTTGGCAAAAATGGCAAGCCTTTAGCCTTACTTTTTGGCCAAAACATGTTGTTTTTGTGCACTTTTTAATTTAGCTAGAAAATGAAGCAAGTTGAAAATAGACTATTTTTGGCAAAAATGGCAAGCCTATAGCCTTACTTTTCGGCCAAAATATGGTGTTTTGGGGCACTTTTTAATTTGTGCTAGAAAATGAAGAATGTTGAAAATGGACGATTTTTGGCAAAAGTGGTAAGCCTATAGCCTTACTTTTTGGCTAAAATATGGTGTTTTTGGGCACTTTTTAATTTGTGCTAGAAAATGAAGAAAGTTGAAAATAGACGATTTTTGGCAAAAATGGTAAGCCTATAGCCTTACTTTTTGCCCAAAATATGTTGTTTTTGCGCACTTTAGAGTTTGTGATGGAAAATGATGAATGTTGGAAATTGACGATTTTTGGCAAAAATGGCAAGCCTATAGCCTTACTTTTTGGCCAAAATATGTTGTTTTTGTGCACTTTTTAGTTTGTGCTAGAAAATGAAGAAAGTTGAAAATAGACGATTATTGGCAAAAATGGCAAGCCTATAGCCTTACTTTTTGGCCAAAATATGGTGTTTTTGGGCACTTTTTAATTTGTGCTAGAAAATGAAGAAAGTCGAAAATAGACGATTTTTGGCAAAAATGGCAAGCCTATAGCCTTACTTTTCGGCCAAAATATGGTGTTTTGGGGCACTTTTTAATTTGTGCTAGAAAATGAAGAATGTTGAAAATGGACGATTTTTGGCAAAAGTGGTAAGCCTATAGCCTTACTTTTTGGCTAAAATATGGTGTTTTTGGGCACTTTTTAATTTGTGCTAGAAAATGAAGAAAGTTGAAAATAGACGATTTTTGGCAAAAATGGCAAGCCTATAGCCTTACTTTTTGCCCAAAATATGTTGTTTTTGCGCACTTTAGAGTTTGTGATGGAAAATGATGAATGTTGGAAATTGACGATTTTTTGGCAAAAATGGCAAGCCTATAGCCTTACTTCTTGGCAAAAATATGTTGTTTTTGTGCACTTTTTAGTTTGTGCTAGAAAATGAAGAAAGTTGAAAATAGACGATTATTGGCAAAAATGGCAAGCCTATAGCCTTACTTTTTGGCCAAAATATGGTGTTTTTGGGCACTTTTTAATTTGTGCTAGAAAATGAAGAAAGTTGAAAATAGACGATTTTTGGCAAAAATGGCAAGCCTATAGCCTTACTTTTTGGCCAAAATATGGTGTTTTTGGGCACTTTTTAATTTGTGCTACAGAATGAAGAAAGTTGAAAATAGACGATTTTTGGCAAAAATGGTAAGCCTATAGCCTTACTTTTTGGCCAAAATATGGTGTTTTGGGGCACTTTTTAATTTGTGCTAGAAAATGAAGAATGTTGAAAATAGACGATTATTGGCAAAAATGGCAAGCCTATAGCCTTACTTTTTGGCCAAAATATGGTGTTTTTGGGCACTTTTTAATTTGTGCTAGAAAATGAAGAAAGTTGAAAATAGACGATTTTTGGCAAAAATGGCAAGCCTATAGCCTTACTTTTTGGCTAAAATATGGTGTTTTTGGGCACTTTTTAATTTGTGCTAGAAAATAAAGAAAGTTGAAAATAGACGATTTTTGGCAAAAATGGTAAGCCTATAGCCTTACTTTTTGCCCAAAATATGTTGTTTTTGCGCACTTTAGAGTTTGTGATGGAAAATGATGAACGTTGGAAATTGACGATTTTTGGCAAAAATGGCAAGCCTATAGCCTTACTTTTTGGCCAAAATATGGTGTTTTTGGGCACTTTTTAATTTGTGCTAGAAAATGAAGAAAGTTGAAAATAGACGATTTTTGGCAAAAATGGCAAGCCTATAGCCTTACTTTTTGCCCAAAATATGTTGTTTTTGCGCACTTTAGAGTTTGTGATGGAAAATGATGAACGTTGGAAATAGACGATTTTTGGCAAAAATGGCAAGCCTATAGCCTTACTTTTGTGCCCAAAATATGTTGTTTTTGCGCACTTTAGAGTTTTTCATAGAAAATGAAGAATGTTGGAAATTGACGATTTTTGGCAAAAATGGCAAGCCTATAGCCTTACTTTTTGGGCAAAATATGTTGTTTTTGTGCACTTTTTAATTTATGCTAGAAAATGAAGAAAGTTGAGAATAGACGATTTTTGGCAAAAATGGCAAGCCTATAGCCTTACATTTTGGCCAAAATATGGTGTTTTTGGGCACTTTTTAATTTGTGCTAGAAAATGAAGAAAGTTGAGAATAGACGATTTTTGGCAAAAATGGTAAGCCTAGAGCTTTACTTTTTGGCCAAAATATGTTATCTTTGGGCACTTTTTAATTTGTGCTAGAAAATGAAGAAAGTTGAAAATAGACGATTTTTGGCAAAAATGGCAAGCCTTTAGCCTTACTTTTCGGCCAAAACATGGTGTTTTTGGGACCTTTTTAATTTGTGCTAGAAAATGAAGAAAGTTGAAAATAGACGATTTTTGGCAAAAATGGCAAGCCTATAGCCTTACTTTTTGGCCAAAATATGGTGTTTTTAGGCACTTTTTAATTTGTGCTAGAAAATGAAGAATGTTGAAAATGGACGATTTTTGGCAAAAGTGGTAAGCCTATAGCCTTACTTTTTGGCTAAAATATGGTGTTTTTGGGCACTTTTTAATTTGTGCTAGAAAATGAAGAAAGTTGAAAATAGACGATTTTTGGCAAAAATGGCAAGCCTATAGCCTTACTTTTTGCCCAAAATATGTTGTTTTTGCGCACTTTAGAGTTTGTGATGGAAAATGATGAATGTTGGAAATTGACGATTTTTTGGCAAAAATGGCAAGCCTATAGCCTTACTTCTTGGCAAAAATATGTTGTTTTTGTGCACTTTTTAGTTTGTGCTAGAAAATGAAGAAAGTTGAAAATAGACGATTATTGGCAAAAATGGCAAGCCTATAGCCTTACTTTTTGGCCAAAATATGGTGTTTTTGGGCACTTTTTAATTTGTGCTAGAAAATGAAGAAAGTTGAAAATAGACGATTTTTGGCAAAAATGGCAAGCCTATAGCCTTACTTTTTGGCCAAAATATGGTGTTTTTGGGCACTTTTTAATTTGTGCTACAGAATGAAGAAAGTTGAAAATAGACGATTTTTGGCAAAAATGGTAAGCCTATAGCCTTACTTTTTGGCCAAAATATGGTGTTTTGGGGCACTTTTTAATTTGTGCTAGAAAATGAAGAATGTTGAAAATAGACGATTATTGGCAAAAATGGCAAGCCTATAGCCTTACTTTTTGGCCAAAATATGGTGTTTTTGGGCACTTTTTAATTTGTGCTAGAAAATGAAGAAAGTTGAAAATAGACGATTTTTGGCAAAAATGGCAAGCCTATAGCCTTACTTTTTGGCTAAAATATGGTGTTTTTGGGCACTTTTTAATTTGTGCTAGAAAATAAAGAAAGTTGAAAATAGACGATTTTTGGCAAAAATGGTAAGCCTATAGCCTTACTTTTTGCCCAAAATATGTTGTTTTTGCGCACTTTAGAGTTTGTGATGGAAAATGATGAACGTTGGAAATTGACGATTTTTGGCAAAAATGGCAAGCCTATAGCCTTACTTTTTGGCCAAAATATGGTGTTTTTGGGCACTTTTTAATTTGTGCTAGAAAATGAAGAAAGTTGAAAATAGACGATTTTTGGCAAAAATGGCAAGCCTATAGCCTTACTTTTTGCCCAAAATATGTTGTTTTTGCGCACTTTAGAGTTTGTGATGGAAAATGATGAACGTTGGAAATAGACGATTTTTGGCAAAAATGGCAAGCCTATAGCCTTACTTTTGTGCCCAAAATATGTTGTTTTTGCGCACTTTAGAGTTTTTCATAGAAAATGAAGAATGTTGGAAATTGACGATTTTTGGCAAAAATGGCAAGCCTATAGCCTTACTTTTTGGGCAAAATATGTTGTTTTTGTGCACTTTTTAATTTATGCTAGAAAATGAAGAAAGTTGAGAATAGACGATTTTTGGCAAAAATGGCAAGCCTATAGCCTTACATTTTGGCCAAAATATGGTGTTTTTGGGCACTTTTTAATTTGTGCTAGAAAATGAAGAAAGTTGAGAATAGACGATTTTTGGCAAAAATGGTAAGCCTAGAGCTTTACTTTTTGGCCAAAATATGTTATCTTTGGGCACTTTTTAATTTGTGCTAGAAAATGAAGAAAGTTGAAAATAGACGATTTTTGGCAAAAATGGCAAGCCTTTAGCCTTACTTTTCGGCCAAAACATGGTGTTTTTGGGACCTTTTTAATTTGTGCTAGAAAATGAAGAAAGTTGAAAATAGACGATTTTTGGCAAAAATGGCAAGCCTATAGCCTTACTTTTTGGCCAAAATATGGTGTTTTTAGGCACTTTTTAATTTGTGCTAGAAAATGAAGAAAGTTGAAAATAGACGATTTTTGGCAAAAATGGTAAGCCTATAGCCTTACTTTTTGCCCAAAATATGTTGTTTTTGCGCACTTTAGAGTTTGTGATGGAAAATGATGAACGTTGGAAATTGACGATTTTTGGCAAAAATGGCAAGCCTATAGCCTTACTTTTTGGCCAAAATATGGTGTTTTTAGGCACTTTTTAATTTGTGCTAGAAAATGAAGAAAGTTGAAAATAGACGATTTTTGGCAAAAATGGCAAACCTATAGCCTTACTTCTTGGCCGCAAACTGTAGTTTTTACGCACTTTAGAGTTTGTGATCGAAAATGAAGGAAGTTGAAAATAGACGATTTTTGGCAAAAATGGCAAACCTATAGCCTTACTCTTCGGCCAAAATATGGTGTTTTTGGGCACTTTTTAATTTGTGCTAGAAAGTGAAGAAAGTTGAAAATAGACGATTTTTGGCAAAAATGGCAAGCCTATAGCCTTACTTTTTGGCCAAAATATGGTGTTTTTTGACACTTTTTAATTTATGCTAGAAAATGAAGAAAGTTGAGAATAGACGATTGGCCAAAATATGGTGTTTTTGGGCACTTTTTAATTTGTGCTAGAAAATAAAGAAAGTTGAAAATAGACGATTTTTGGCAAAAATGGCAAGCCTATAGCCTTACTTTTTGGCCACAAACTGTAGTTTTTGCGCACTTTTTAATTTGTGCTAGAAAATGAGGGAAGTTGATAATAGACGATTTTTGGCAAAAATGGTAAGCCTATAGCCTTACTTTTTGCCCAAAATATGTTGTTTTTGCGCACTTTAGAGTTTGTGATGGAAAATGATGAACGTTGGAAATTGACGATTTTTGGCAAAAATGGCAAGCCTATAGCCTTACTTTTTGCCCAAAATATGTTGTTTTTGCGCACTTTAGAGTTTGTGATAGAAAATGAAGAATGTTGGAAATTGACGATTTTGGGCAAAAATGGTAAGCCAATAGCCTTACTTTTTGGCCAAAATATGTTGTTTTTGCGCACTTTTTAATTTGTGCTAGAAAATGAAGAAAGTTGAAAATAGACGATTTTTGGCAAAAATGGCAAGCCTATAGCCTTACTTTTTGGCGAAAGCATGTTGTTTTTGCGCACTTTTTAATTTAGCTAGAAAATGAAGAAAGTTGAAAATGGACGACTTTTGACAAAAATGGCAAGCCTATAGCCTTACTTTTCGGCCAAAATATGGTGTTTTTGGGCACTTTCGAGTTGTTGATAGAAAATGAAGAATGTTGGAAATTGACGATTTTTGGCAAAAATGGTAAGCCTATAGCTTTACTTTTTGCCCAAAATATGTTGTTTTTGCGCACTTTTTAATTTAGCTTGAAAATGAAGAAAGTTAAAAAAGGACGATTTTTGGCAAAAATGGCAAGCCTATAGCCTTACTTTTTGGCCAAAATATGGTGTTTTTTGACACTTTTTAGTTTATGCTAGAAAATGAAGAAAGTTGAGAATAGACGATTTTTGGCAAAAATTGCAAGCCCATAGCCTTACATTTTGGCCAAAATATGGTGTTTTTGGGCACTTTTTAATTTGTGCTAGGAAATGAAGAAAGTTGAGAATAGACGATTTTTGGCAAAAATGGCAAGCCTATAGCCTTACTTTTTGGCCAAAATATGGTGTTTTTGGGCACTTTTTAATTTGTGATAGAAAATGAAGAAAGTTGAGAATAGACGATTGGCCAAAATATGGTGTTTTTGGGCACTTTCGAGTTTGTGCTAGAAAATGAGGGAAGTTGAAAATAGACGATTTTTGGCAAAAATGGCAAGCCTATAGCCTTACTTTTTGGCCACAAATTGTAGTTTTTACGCACTTTAGAGTTTGTGATCGAAAATGAAGGAAGTTGAAAATAGACGATTTTTGGCAAAAATGGCAAGCCTATAGCCTTACTTTTTGCCCAAAATATGTTGTTTTTGCGCACTTTAGAGTTTGTGATGGAAAATGATGAACGTTGGAAATAGACGATTTTTGGCAAAAATGGCAAGCCTATAGCCTTACTTTTGTGCCCAAAATATGTTGTTTTTGCGCACTTTAGAGTTTTTCATAGAAAATGAAGAATGTTGGAAATTGACGATTTTTGGCAAAAATGGCAAGCCTATAGCCTTACTTTTTGGGCAAAATATGTTGTTTTTGTGCACTTTTTAATTTATGCTAGAAAATGAAGAAAGTTGAGAATAGACGATTTTTGGCAAAAATGGCAAGCCTATAGCCTTACATTTTGGCCAAAATATGGTGTTTTTGGGCACTTTTTAATTTGTGCTAGAAAATGAAGAAAGTTGAGAATAGACGATTTTTGGCAAAAATGGTAAGCCTAGAGCTTTACTTTTTGGCCAAAATATGTTATCTTTGGGCACTTTTTAATTTGTGCTAGAAAATGAAGAAAGTTGAAAATAGACGATTTTTGGCAAAAATGGCAAGCCTTTAGCCTTACTTTTCGGCCAAAACATGGTGTTTTTGGGACCTTTTTAATTTGTGCTAGAAAATGAAGAAAGTTGAAAATAGACGATTTTTGGCAAAAATGGCAAGCCTATAGCCTTACTTTTTGGCCAAAATATGGTGTTTTTAGGCACTTTTTAATTTGTGCTAGAAAATGAAGAAAGTTGAAAATAGACGATTTTTGGCAAAAATGGTAAGCCTATAGCCTTACTTTTTGCCCAAAATATGTTGTTTTTGCGCACTTTAGAGTTTGTGATGGAAAATGATGAACGTTGGAAATTGACGATTTTTGGCAAAAATGGCAAGCCTATAGCCTTACTTTTTGGCCAAAATATGGTGTTTTTAGGCACTTTTTAATTTGTGCTAGAAAATGAAGAAAGTTGAAAATAGACGATTTTTGGCAAAAATGGCAAACCTATAGCCTTACTTCTTGGCCGCAAACTGTAGTTTTTACGCACTTTAGAGTTTGTGATCGAAAATGAAGGAAGTTGAAAATAGACGATTTTTGGCAAAAATGGCAAACCTATAGCCTTACTCTTCGGCCAAAATATGGTGTTTTTGGGCACTTTTTAATTTGTGCTAGAAAGTGAAGAAAGTTGAAAATAGACGATTTTTGGCAAAAATGGCAAGCCTATAGCCTTACTTTTTGGCCAAAATATGGTGTTTTTTGACACTTTTTAATTTATGCTAGAAAATGAAGAAAGTTGAGAATAGACGATTGGCCAAAATATGGTGTTTTTGGGCACTTTTTAATTTGTGCTAGAAAATGAGGGAAGTTGAGAATAGACGATTTTTGGCAAAAATGGTAAGCCTATAGCTTTACTTTTTGCCCAAAATATGTTGTTTTTGCGCACTTCTTAATTTAGCTAGAAAATGAAGAAAGTTGAAAATGGACGACTTTTGTAAAAAATGGCAAGCCTATAGCCTTACTTTTTGGCCACAAACTGTAGTTTTTGCGCACTTTTTAATTTGTGCTAGAAAATGAGGGAAGTTGAAAATAGACGATTTTTGGCAAAAATGGTAAGCCTATAGCCTTACTTTTTGCCCAAAATATGTTGTTTTTGCGCACTTTAGAGTTTGTGATGGAAAATGATGAACGTTGGAAATTGACGATTTTTGGCAAAAATGGCAAGCCTATAGCCTTACTTTTTGCCCAAAATATGTTGTTTTTGCGCACTTTAGAGTTTGTGATAGAAAATGAAGAATGTTGGAAATTGACGATTTTGGGCAAAAATGGTAAGCCAATAGCCTTACTTTTTGGCCAAAATATGTTGTTTTTGCGCACTTTTTAATTTGTGCTAGAAAATGAAGAAAGTTGAAAATAGACGATTTTTGGCAAAAATGGCAAGCCTATAGCCTTACTTTTTGGCGAAAGCATGTTGTTTTTGCGCACTTTTTAATTTAGCTAGAAAATGAAGAAAGTTGAAAATGGACGACTTTTGACAAAAATGGCAAGCCTATAGCCTTACTTTTCGGCCAAAATATGGTGTTTTTGGGCACTTTCGAGTTGTTGATAGAAAATGAAGAATGTTGGAAATTGACGATTTTTGGCAAAAATGGTAAGCCTATAGCTTTACTTTTTGCCCAAAATATGTTGTTTTTGCGCACTTTTTAATTTAGCTTGAAAATGAAGAAAGTTAAAAAAGGACGATTTTTGGCAAAAATGGCAAGCCTATAGCCTTACTTTTTGGCCAAAATATGGTGTTTTTTGACACTTTTTAGTTTATGCTAGAAAATGAAGAAAGTTGAGAATAGACGATTTTTGGCAAAAATTGCAAGCCCATAGCCTTACATTTTGGCCAAAATATGGTGTTTTTGGGCACTTTTTAATTTGTGCTAGGAAATGAAGAAAGTTGAGAATAGACGATTTTTGGCAAAAATGGCAAGCCTATAGCCTTACTTTTTGGCCAAAATATGGTGTTTTTGGGCACTTTTTAATTTGTGATAGAAAATGAAGAAAGTTGAGAATAGACGATTGGCCAAAATATGGTGTTTTTGGGCACTTTCGAGTTTGTGCTAGAAAATGAGGGAAGTTGAAAATAGACGATTTTTGGCAAAAATGGCAAGCCTATAGCCTTACTTTTTGGCCACAAATTGTAGTTTTTACGCACTTTAGAGTTTGTGATCGAAAATGAAGGAAGTTGAAAATAGACGATTTTTGGCAAAAATGGCAAGCCTATAGCCTTACTTTTTGCCCAAAATATGTTGTTTTAGGGCACTTTTTAATTTGTGCTAGAAAATGAAGAAAGTTGAGAATAGACGATTGGCCAAAATATGGTGTTTTTGCGCACTTTTTAATTTGTGCTAGAAAATGAGGGAAGTTCAAAATGGACGACTTTTGGCAAAAATGGCAAGCCTATAGCCTTACTTTTTGGCCAAAATATGGTGTTTTTTGGCACTTTTTAATTTGTGCTAGAAAATGAAGAAAGTTGAGAATAGACGATTTTTGGCGAAAATGGCAAGCCTATAGCCTTACTTTTTGGCCAAAATATGGTGTTTTTGGGCACTTTTTAATTTGTGCTAGAAAATGAAGAAAGTTGAAAATAGACGATTTTTGGCAAAAATGGCAATCCTATAGCCTTACATTATGGCCAAAATATGGTGTTTTTGGGCACTTTCGAGTTGTTGATAGAAAATGAAGAATGTTGGAAATTGACGATTTTTGGCAAAAGTGGTAAGCCTATAGCTTTACTTTTTGGCCAAAATATGGTGTTTTTGGGCACTTTTGAGTTTGTAATAGAAAATGAAGAAAGTTGAAAATAGACGATTTTTGGCAAAAATGGCAAGCCTATAGCCTTACTTTTTGGCGAAAGCCTGTTGTTTTTGCGCACTTTTTAATTTAGCTAGAAAATGAAGAAAGTTGAAAATGGACGATTTTTGGAAAAAATGGCAAGCCTATAGCCTTACTTTTTGCCCAAAATATGTTATTTTTTGCACTCTTTAATTTGTGCTAGAAAATGAAGAAAGTTGAAAATAGACGACTTTTGGCAAAAATGGCAAGCCTATAGCCTTACTTTTTGCCCAAAATATGTTGTTTTTGCGCACTTTAGAGTTTGTGATGGAAAATGATGAACGTTGGAAATAGACGATTTTTGGCAAAAATGGCAAGCCTATAGCCTTACTTTTGTGCCCAAAATATGTTGTTTTTGCGCACTTTAGAGTTTTTCATAGAAAATGAAGAATGTTGGAAATTGACGATTTTTGGCAAAAATGGCAAGCCTATAGCCTTACTTTTTGGGCAAAATATGTTGTTTTTGTGCACTTTTTAATTTATGCTAGAAAATGAAGAAAGTTGAGAATAGACGATTTTTGGCAAAAATGGCAAGCCTATAGCCTTACATTTTGGCCAAAATATGGTGTTTTTGGGCACTTTTTAATTTGTGCTAGAAAATGAAGAAAGTTGAGAATAGAAGATTTTTGGCAAAAATGGTAAGCCTAGAGCTTTACTTTTAGGCCAAAATATGTTATCTTTGGGCACTTTTTAATTTGTGCTAGAAAATGAAGAAAGTTGAAAATAGACGATTTTTGGCAAAAATGGCAAGCCTTTAGCCTTACTTTTCGGCCAAAACATGGTGTTTTTGGGACCTTTTTAATTTGTGCTAGAAAATGAAGAAAGTTGAAAATAGACGATTTTTGGCAAAAATGGCAAGCCTATAGCCTTACTTTTTGGCCAAAATATGGTGTTTTTAGGCACTTTTTAATTTGTGCTAGAAAATGAAGAAAGTTGAAAATAGACGATTTTTGGCAAAAATGGTAAGCCTATAGCCTTACTTTTTGCCCAAAATATGTTGTTTTTGCGCACTTTAGAGTTTGTGATGGAAAATGATGAACGTTGGAAATTGACGATTTTTGGCAAAAATGGCAAGCCTATAGCCTTACTTTTTGGCCAAAATATGGTGTTTTTAGGCACTTTTTAATTTGTGCTAGAAAATGAAGAAAGTTGAAAATAGACGATTTTTGGCAAAAATGGCAAACCTATAGCCTTACTTCTTGGCCGCAAACTGTAGTTTTTACGCACTTTAGAGTTTGTGATCGAAAATGAAGGAAGTTGAAAATAGACGATTTTTGGCAAAAATGGCAAACCTATAGCCTTACTCTTCGGCCAAAATATGGTGTTTTTGGGCACTTTTTAATTTGTGCTAGAAAGTGAAGAAAGTTGAAAATAGACGATTTTTGGCAAAAATGGCAAGCCTATAGCCTTACTTTTTGGCCAAAATATGGTGTTTTTTGACACTTTTTAATTTATGCTAGAAAATGAAGAAAGTTGAGAATAGACGATTGGCCAAAATATGGTGTTTTTGGGCACTTTTTAATTTGTGCTAGAAAATGAGGGAAGTTGAGAATAGACGATTTTTGGCAAAAATGGTAAGCCTATAGCTTTACTTTTTGCCCAAAATATGTTGTTTTTGCGCACTTCTTAATTTAGCTAGAAAATGAAGAAAGTTGAAAATGGACGACTTTTGTAAAAAATGGCAAGCCTATAGCCTTACTTTTTGGCCACAAACTGTAGTTTTTGCGCACTTTTTAATTTGTGCTAGAAAATGAGGGAAGTTGAAAATAGACGATTTTTGGCAAAAATGGTAAGCCTATAGCCTTACTTTTTGCCCAAAATATGTTGTTTTTGCGCACTTTAGAGTTTGTGATGGAAAATGATGAACGTTGGAAATTGACGATTTTTGGCAAAAATGGCAAGCCTATAGCCTTATTTTTTGCCCAAAATATGTTGTTTTTGCGCACTTTAGAGTTTGTGATAGAAAATGAAGAATGTTGGAAATTGACGATTTTGGGCAAAAATGGTAAGCCAATAGCCTTACTTTTTGGCCAAAATATGTTGTTTTTGCGCACTTTTTAATTTGTGCTAGAAAATGAAGAAAGTTGAAAATAGACGATTTTTGGCAAAAATGGCAAGCCTATAGCCTTACTTTTTGGCGAAAGCATGTTGTTTTTGCGCACTTTTTAATTTAGCTAGAAAATGAAGAAAGTTGAAAATGGACGACTTTTGACAAAAATGGCAAGCCTATAGCCTTACTTTTCGGCCAAAATATGGTGTTTTTGGGCACTTTCGAGTTGTTGATAGAAAATGAAGAATGTTGGAAATTGACGATTTTTGGCAAAAATGGTAAGCCTATAGCTTTACTTTTTGCCCAAAATATGTTGTTTTTGCGCACTTTTTAATTTAGCTTGAAAATGAAGAAAGTTAAAAAAGGACGATTTTTGGCAAAAATGGCAAGCCTATAGCCTTACTTTTTGGCCAAAATATGGTGTTTTTTGACACTTTTTAGTTTATGCTAGAAAATGAAGAAAGTTGAGAATAGACGATTTTTGGCAAAAATTGCAAGCCCATAGCCTTACATTTTGGCCAAAATATGGTGTTTTTGGGCACTTTTTAATTTGTGCTAGGAAATGAAGAAAGTTGAGAATAGACGATTTTTGGCAAAAATGGCAAGCCTATAGCCTTACTTTTTGGCCAAAATATGGTGTTTTTGGGCACTTTTTAATTTGTGATAGAAAATGAAGAAAGTTGAGAATAGACGATTGGCCAAAATATGGTGTTTTTGGGCACTTTCGAGTTTGTGCTAGAAAATGAGGGAAGTTGAAAATAGACGATTTTTGGCAAAAATGGCAAGCCTATAGCCTTACTTTTTGGCCACAAACTGTAGTTTTTACGCACTTTAGAGTTTGTGATCGAAAATGAAGGAAGTTGAAAATAGACGATTTTTGGCAAAAATGGCAAGCCTATAGCCTTACTTTTTGCCCAAAATATGTTGTTTTAGGGCACTTTTTAATTTGTGCTAGAAAATGAAGAAAGTTGAGAATAGACGATTGGCCAAAATATGGTGTTTTTGCGCACTTTTTAATTTGTGCTAGAAAATGAGGGAAGTTCAAAATGGACGACTTTTGGCAAAAATGGCAAGCCTATAGCCTTACTTTTTGGCCAAAATATGGTGTTTTTTGGCACTTTTTAATTTGTGCTAGAAAATGAAGAAAGTTGAGAATAGACGATTTTTGGCGAAAATGGCAAGCCTATAGCCTTACTTTTTGGCCAAAATATGGTGTTTTTGGGCACTTTTTAATTTGTGCTAGAAAATGAAGAAAGTTGAAAATAGACGATTTTTGGCAAAAATGGCAATCCTATAGCCTTACATTATGGCCAAAATATGGTGTTTTTGGGCACTTTCGAGTTGTTGATAGAAAATGAAGAATGTTGGAAATTGACGATTTTTGGCAAAAGTGGTAAGCCTATAGCTTTACTTTTTGGCCAAAATATGGTGTTTTTGGGCACTTTTGAGTTTGTAATAGAAAATGAAGAAAGTTGAAAATAGACGATTTTTGGCAAAAATGGCAAGCCTATAGCCTTACTTTTTGGCGAAAGCCTGTTGTTTTTGCGCACTTTTTAATTTAGCTAGAAAATGAAGAAAGTTGAAAATGGACGATTTTTGGCAAAAATGGCAAGCCTATAGCCTTACTTTTTGCCCAAAATATGTTATTTTTTGCACTCTTTAATTTGTGCTAGAAAATGAAGAAAGTTGAAAATAGACGACTTTTGGCAAAAATGGCAAGCCTATAGCCTTACTTTTTGGCCAAAACATGTTATTTTTGCACACTTTTTAATTTAGCTAGAAAATGAAGAAAGTTGAAAATAGACGACTTTTGGCAAAAATGGCAAGCCTATAGCCTTACTTTTTGGCCAAAACATGTTATTTTTGCACACTTTTTAATTTAGCTAGAAAATGAAGAAAGTTTAAAATAGACGATCTTTGTAAAAAATGGCAAGCCTATAGCCTTACCTTTCGGCCAAAATATGGTGTTTTAGGGCACTTTTTAATTTGTGCTAGAAAATGAAGAAAGTTGAAAATGGACGACTTTTGGCAAAAATGGCAAGCCTATAGCCTTACTTTTTGGCCACAAACTGTAGTTTTTGCGCACTTTTTAATTTGTGCTAGAAAATGAGGGAAGTTGAAAATAGACGATTTTTGGCAAAAATGGTAAGCCTATAGCCTTACTTTTTGCCCAAAATATGTTGTTTTTGCGCACTTTAGAGTTTGTGATGGAAAATGATGAACGTTGGAAATTGACGATTTTTGGCAAAAATGGCAAGCCTATAGCCTTACTTTTTGCCCAAAATATGTTGTTTTTGCGCACTTTAGAGTTTGTGATAGAAAATGAAGAATGTTGGAAATTGACGATTTTGGGCAAAAATGGTAAGCCAATAGCCTTACATTTTGGCCAAAATATGTTGTTTTTGCGCACTTTTTAAATTGTGCTAGAAAATGAAGAGAGTTGAAAATAGACGATTTTTGGCAAAAATGGCAAGCCTATAGCCTTACTTCTTGGCGAAAGCATGTTGTTTTTGCGCACTTTTTAATTTAGCTAGAAAATGAAGAAAGTTGAAAATGGACGACTTTTGACAAAAATGGCAAGCCTATAGCCTTACTTTTCGGCCAAAATATGGTGTTTTTGGGCACTTTCGAGTTGTTGATAGAAAATGAAGAATGTTGGAAATTGACGATTTTTGGCAAAAATGGTAAGCCTATAGCTTTACTTTTTGCCCAAAATATGTTGTTTTTGCGCACTTTTTAATTTAGCTTGAAAATGAAGAAAGTTAAAAAAGGACGATTTTTGGCAAAAATGGCAAGCCTATAGCCTTACTTTTTGGCCAAAATATGGTGTTTTTTGACACTTTTTAGTTTATGCTAGAAAATGAAGAAAGTTGAGAATAGACGATTTTTGGCAAAAATTGCAAGCCCATAGCCTTACATTTTGGCCAAAATATGGTGTTTTTGGGCACTTTTTAATTTGTGCTAGGAAATGAAGAAAGTTGAGAATAGACGATTTTTGGCAAAAATGGCAAGCCTATAGCCTTACTTTTTGGCCAAAATATGGTGTTTTTGGGCACTTTTTAATTTGTGCTAGAAAATGAAGAAAGTTGAGAATAGACGATTGGCCAAAATATGGTGTTTTTGCGCACTTTTTAATTTGTGCTAGAAAATGAGGGAAGTTCAAAATGGACGACTTTTGGCAAAAATGGCAAGCCTATAGCCTTACTTTTTGGCCAAAATATGGTGTTTTTTGGCACTTTTTAATTTGTGCTAGAAAATGAAGAAAGTTGAGAATAGACGATTTTTGGCGAAAATGGCAAGCCTATAGCCTTACTTTTTGGCCAAAATATGGTGTTTTTGGGCACTTTTTAATTTGTGCTAGAAAATGAAGAAAGTTGAAAATAGACGATTTTTGGCAAAAATGGCAATCCTATAGCCTTACATTATGGCCAAAATATGGTGTTTTTGGGCACTTTCGAGTTGTTGATAGAAAATGAAGAATGTTGGAAATTGACGATTTTTGGCAAAAGTGGTAAGCCTATAGCTTTACTTTTTGGCCAAAATATGGTGTTTTTGGGCACTTTTGAGTTTGTAATAGAAAATGAAGAAAGTTGAAAATAGACGATTTTTGGCAAAAATGGCAAGCCTATAGCCTTACTTTTTGGCGAAAGCCTGTTGTTTTTGCGCACTTTTTAATTTAGCTAGAAAATGAAGAAAGTTGAAAATGGACGATTTTTGGCAAAAATGGCAAGCCTATAGCCTTACTTTTTGCCCAAAATATGTTATTTTTTGCACTCTTTAATTTAGCTAGAAAATGAAGAAAGTTGAAAATAGACGACTTTTGGCAAAAATGGCAAGCCTATAGCCTTACTTTTTGGCCAAAACATGTTATTTTTGCACACTTTTTAATTTAGCTAGAAAATGAAGAAAGTTTAAAATAGACGATTTTTGTAAAAAATGGCAAGCCTATAGCCTTACCTTTCGGCCAAAATATGGTGTTTTAGGGCACTTTTTAATTTGTGCTAGAAAATGAAGAAAGTTGAAAATGGACGACTTTTGGCAAAAATGGCAAGCCTATAGCCTTACTTTTTGGCCACAAACTGTAGTTTTTGCGCACTTTTTAATTTGTGCTAGAAAATGAGGGAAGTTGAAAATAGACGATTTTTGGCAAAAATGGTAAGCCTATAGCCTTACTTTTTGCCCAAAATATGTTGTTTTTGCGCACTTTAGAGTTTGTGATGGAAAATGATGAACGTTGGAAATTGACGATTTTTGGCAAAAATGGCAAGCCTATAGCCTTACTTTTTGCCCAAAATATGTTGTTTTTGCGCACTTTAGAGTTTGTGATAGAAAATGAAGAATGTTGGAAATTGACGATTTTGGGCAAAAATGGTAAGCCAATAGCCTTACATTTTGGCCAAAATATGTTGTTTTTGCGCACTTTTTAAATTGTGCTAGAAAATGAAGAGAGTTGAAAATAGACGATTTTTGGCAAAAATGGCAAGCCTATAGCCTTACTTCTTGGCGAAAGCATGTTGTTTTTGCGCACTTTTTAATTTAGCTAGAAAATGAAGAAAGTTGAAAATGGACGACTTTTGACAAAAATGGCAAGCCTATAGCCTTACTTTTCGGCCAAAATATGGTGTTTTTGGGCACTTTCGAGTTGTTGATAGAAAATGAAGAATGTTGGAAATTGACGATTTTTGGCAAAAATGGTAAGCCTATAGCTTTACTTTTTGCCCAAAATATGTTGTTTTTGCGCACTTTTTAATTTAGCTTGAAAATGAAGAAAGTTAAAAAAGGACGATTTTTGGCAAAAATGGCAAGCCTATAGCCTTACTTTTTGGCCAAAATATGGTGTTTTTTGACACTTTTTAGTTTATGCTAGAAAATGAAGAAAGTTGAGAATAGACGATTTTTGGCAAAAATTGCAAGCCCATAGCCTTACATTTTGGCCAAAACATGGTGTTTTTGGGCACTTTTTAATTTGTGCTAGGAAATGAAGAAAGTTGAGAATAGACGATTTTTGGCAAAAATGGCAAGCCTATAGCCTTACTTTTTGGCCAAAATATGGTGTTTTTGGGCACTTTTTAATTTGTGATAGAAAATGAAGAAAGTTGAGAATAGACGATTGGCCAAAATATGGTGTTTTTGGGCACTTTCGAGTTTGTGCTAGAAAATGAGGGAAGTTGAAAATAGACGATTTTAGGCAAAAATGGCAAGCCTATAGCCTTACTTTTTGGCCACAAACTGTAGTTTTTACGCACTTTAGAGTTTGTGATCGAAAATGAAGGAAGTTGAAAATAGACGATTTTTGGCAAAAATGGCAAGCCTATAGCCTTACTTTTTGCCCAAAATATGTTGTTTTTGGGCACTTTTTAATTTGTGCTAGAAAATGAAGAAAGTTGAGAATAGACGATTGGCCAAAATATGGTGTTTTTGGGCACTTTTGAGTTTGTAATAGAAAATGAAGAAAGTTGAAAATAGACGATTTTTGGCAAAAATGGCAAGCCTATAGCCTTACTTTTTGGCGAAAGCCTGTTGTTTTTGCGCACTTTTTAATTTAGCTAGAAAATGAAGAAAGTTGAAAATGGACGATTTTTGGCAAAAATGGCAAGCCTATAGCCTTACTTTTTGCCCAAAATATGTTATTTTTTGCACTCTTTAATTTGTGCTAGAAAATGAAGAAAGTTGAAAATAGACGACTTTTGGCAAAAATGGCAAGCCTATAGCCTTACTTTTTGGCCAAAACATGTTATTTTTGCACACTTTTTAATTTAGCTAGAAAATGAAGAAAGTTTAAAATAGACGATTTTTGTAAAAAATGGCAAGCCTATAGCCTTACCTTTCGGCCAAAATATGGTGTTTTAGGGCACTTTTTAATTTGTGCTAGAAAATGAAGAAAGTTGAAAATAGAAGATTTTTGGCAAAAATGGCAAGCCTATAGCCTTACTTTTTGCCCAAAATATGTTGTTTTTGCGCACTTTAGAGTTTGTGATAGAAAATGAAGAATGTTGGAAATTGACGATTTTGGGCAAAAATGGTAAGCCTATAGCCTTACTTTTTGGCCAAAATATGTTGTTTTTGCGCACTTTTTAATTTGTGCTAGAAAATGAAGAAAGTTTGAAAATAGACGATTTTTGGCAAAAATGGCAAGCCTATAGCCTTACTTTTTGGCCAAAATATGTTGTTTTTGGGCACTTTTTAATTTGTGCTAGAAAATGAAGAAAGTTGAAAATAGACGATTTTTGGCAAAAATGGCAAACCTATAGCCTTACTTTTTGGCCACAAACTGTAGTTTTTACGCACTTTAGAGTTTGTGATCGAAAATGAAGGAAGTTGAAAATAGACGATTTTTGGCAAAAATGGCAAACCTATAGCCTTACTTTTCGGCCAAAATATGGTGTTTTTGGGCACTTTTTAATTTGTGCTAGAAAGTGAAGAAAGTTGAAAATAGACGATTTTTGGCAAAAATGGCAAGCCTATAGCCTTACTTTTCGGCCAAAATATGGTGTTTTTGGGCACTTTTTAATTTGTGCTAGAAAATGAAGAAAGTTGAAAATAGAAGATTTTTGGCAAAAATGGCAAGCCTATAGCCTTACTTTTTGGCCAAAATATGGTGTTTTTGGGCACTTTTGAGTTTGTAATAGAAAATGAAGAAAGTTGAAAATAGACGATTTTTGGCAAAAATGGCAAGCCTATAGCCTTACTTTTTGGCGAAAGCCTGTTGTTTTTGCGCACTTTTTAATTTAGCTAGAAAATGAAGAAAGTTGAAAATGGACGATTTTTGGCAAAAATGGCAAGCCTATAGCCTTACTTTTTGCCCAAAATATGTTATTTTTTGCACTCTTTAATTTGTGCTAGAAAATGAAGAAAGTTGAAAATAGACGACTTTTGGCAAAAATGGCAAGCCTATGGCCTTACTTTTTGGCCAAAACATGTTATTTTTGCACACTTTTTAATTTAGCTAGAAAATGAAGAAAGTTTAAAATAGACGATTTTTGTAAAAAATGGCAAGCCTATAGCCTTACCTTTCGGCCAAAATATGGTGTTTTAGGGCACTTTTTAATTTGTGCTAGAAAATGAAGAAAGTTGAAAATAGAAGATTTTTGGCAAAAATGGCAAGCCTATAGCCTTACTTTTTGCCCAAAATATGTTGTTTTTGCGCACTTTAGAGTTTGTGATAGAAAATGAAGAATGTTGGAAATTGACGATTTTGGGCAAAAATGGTAAGCCTATAGCCTTACTTTTTGGCCAAAATATGTTGTTTTTGCGCACTTTTTAATTTGTGCTAGAAAATGAAGAAAGTTTGAAAATAGACGATTTTTGGCAAAAATGGCAAGCCTATAGCCTTACTTTTTGGCGAAAGCATGTTGTTTTTGCGCACTTTTTAATTTAGCTAGAAAATGAAGAAAGTTGAAAATGGACGACTTTTGACAAAAATGGCAAGCCTATAGCCTTACTTTTCGGCCAAAATATGGTGTTTTTTGACACTTTTTAATTTATGCTAGAAAATGAAGAAAGTTGAGAATAGACGATTTTTGGCAAAAGTGGTAAGCCTATAGCTTTACTTTTTGGCCAAAATATGGTGTTTTTGGGCACTTTTGAGTTTGTAATAGAAAATGAAGAAAGTTGAAAATAGACGATTTTTGGCAAAAATGGCAAGCCTATAGCCTTACTTTTTGGCGAAAGCCTGTTGTTTTTGCGCACTTTTTAATTTAGCTAGAAAATGAAGAAAGTTGAAAATGGACGATTTTTGGCAAAAATGGCAAGCCTATAGCCTTACTTTTTGCCCAAAATATGTTATTTTTTGCACTCTTTAATTTGTGCTAGAAAATGAAGAAAGTTGAAAATAGACGACTTTTGGCAAAAATGGCAAGCCTATAGCCTTACTTTTTGGCCAAAACATGTTATTTTTGCACACTTTTTAATTTAGCTAGAAAATGAAGAAAGTTTAAAATAGACGATTTTTGTAAAAAATGGCAAGCCTATAGCCTTACCTTTCGGCCAAAATATGGTGTTTTAGGGCACTTTTTAATTTGTGCTAGAAAATGAAGAAAGTTGAAAATAGAAGATTTTTGGCAAAAATGGCAAGCCTATAGCCTTACTTTTTGCCCAAAATATGTTGTTTTTGCGCACTTTAGAGTTTGTGATAGAAAATGAAGAATGTTGGAAATTGACGATTTTGGGCAAAAATGGTAAGCCTATAGCCTTACTTTTTGGCCAAAATATGTTGTTTTTGCGCACTTTTTAATTTGTGCTAGAAAATGAAGAAAGTTTGAAAATAGACGATTTTTGGCAAAAATGGCAAGCCTATAGCCTTACTTTTTGGCGAAAGCATGTTGTTTTTGCGCACTTTTTAATTTAGCTAGAAAATGAAGAAAGTTGAAAATGGACGACTTTTGACAAAAATGGCAAGCCTATAGCCTTACTTTTCGGCCAAAATATGGTGTTTTTTGACACTTTTTAATTTATGCTAGAAAATGAAGAAAGTTGAGAATAGACGATTTTTGGCAAAAATGGCAAGCCTATAGCCTTACTTTTTGGCCAAAATATGGTGTTTTTGGGCACTTTTTAATTTGTGCTAGAAAATGAAGAAAGTTGAGAATAGACAATTTTTGGCAAAAATGGCAAGCCTATAGCCTTACTTTTTGGCCAAAATATGGTGTTTTTGGGCACTTTTTAATTTGTGCTAGAAAATGAAGAAAGTTGAGAATAGACGATTGGCCAAAATATGGTGTTTTTGCGCACTTTTTAATTTGTGATAGAAAATGAGGGAAGTTGAAAATAGACGATTTTTGGCAAAAATGGCACGCCTATAGCCTTACTTTTGTGCTTAAAATATGTTGTTTTTGCGCACTTTTTAATTTAGCTAGAAAATGAAGAAAGTTGAAAAAGGACGATTTTTGGCAAAAATGACAAGCCTATAGCCTTACTTTTTGGCCAAAATATGGTGTTTTTTGACACTTTTTAATTTATGATAGAAAATGTAGAAAGTTGAGAATAGAAGATTTTTGGCAAAAATGGCAAGCCTATAGCCTTACATTTTGGCCAAAATATGGTGTTTTTGGGCACTTTTTAATTTGTCCTAGAAAATGAAGAAAGTTGAGAATAGACGACTTTTGGCAAAAATGGTAAGCCTAGAGCTTTACTTTTTGGCCAAAATATGTTATCTTTGGGCACTTTTTAATTTGTGCTAGAAAATGAAGAAAGTTGAAAATAGACGATTTTTGGCAAAAATGGCAAGCCTTTAGCCTTACTTTTCGGCCAAAATATGGTGTTTTTGGGACCTTTTTAATTTGTGCTAGAAAATGAAGAAAGTTGAAAATAGACGATTTTTGGCAAAAATGGCAAACCTATAGCCTTACTTTTTGGCCACAAACTGTAGTTTTTACGCACTTTAGAGTTTGTGATCGAAAATGAAGGAAGTTGAAAATAGACGATTTTTGGCAAAAATGGCAAACCTATAGCCTTACTTTTCGGCCAAAATATGGTGTTTTTGGGCACTTTTTAATTTGTGCTAGAAAGTGAAGAAAGTTGAAAATAGACGATTTTTGGCAAAAATGGCAAGCCTATAGCCTTACTTTTCGGCCAAAATATGGTGTTTTTGGGCACTTTTTAATTTGTGCTAGAAAATGAAGAAAGTTGAAAATAGAAGATTTTTGGCAAAAATGGCAAGCCTATAGCCTTACTTTTTGGCCAAAATATGGTGTTTTTGGGCACTTTTTAATTTGTGCTAGAAAATGAAGAAAGTTGAAAATGGACGACTTTTGGCAAAAATGGCAAGCCTATAGCCTTACTTTTTGGCCACAAACTGTAGTTTTTGCGCACTTTTTAATTTGTGCTAGAAAATGAGGGAAGTTGAAAATAGACGATTTTTGGCAAAAATGGTAAGCCTATAGCCTTACTTTTTGCCCAAAATATGTTGTTTTTGCGCACTTTAGAGTTTGTGATGGAAAATGATGAACGTTGGAAATTGACGATTTTTGGCAAAAATGGCAAGCCTATAGCCTTACTTTTTGCCCAAAATATGTTGTTTTTGCGCACTTTAGAGTTTATGATAGAAAATGAAGAATGTTGGAAATTGACGATTTTGGGCAAAAATGGTAAGCCAATAGCCTTACTTTTTGGCCAAAATATGTTGTTTTTGCGCACTTTTTAATTTGTGCTAGAAAATGAAGAAAGTTGAAAATAGACGATTTTTGGCAAAAATGGCAAGCCTATAGCCTTACTTTTTGGCGAAAGCATGTTGTTTTTGCGCACTTTTTAATTTAGCTAGAAAATGAAGAAAGTTGAAAATGGACGACTTTTGACAAAAATGGCAAGCCTATAGCCTTACTTTTCGGCCAAAATATGGTGTTTTTGGGCACTTTCGAGTTGTTGATAGAAAATGAAGAATGTTGGAAATTGACGATTTTTGGCAAAAATGGTAAGCCTATAGCTTTACTTTTTGCCCAAAATATGTTGTTTTTGCGCACTTTTTAATTTAGCTTGAAAATGAAGAAAGTTAAAAAAGGACGATTTTTGGCAAAAATGGCAAGCCTATAGCCTTACTTTTTGGCCAAAATATGGTGTTTTTTGACACTTTTTAGTTTATGCTAGAAAATGAAGAAAGTTGAGAATAGACGATTTTTGGCAAAAATTGCAAGCCCATAGCCTTACATTTTGGCCAAAATATGGTGTTTTTGGGCACTTTCGAGTTGTTGATAGAAAATGAAGAATGTTGGAAATTGACGATTTTTGGCAAAAGTGGTAAGCCTATAGCTTTACTTTTTGGCCAAAATATGGTGTTTTTGGGCACTTTTGAGTTTGTAATAGAAAATGAAGAAAGTTGAAAATAGACGATTTTTGGCAAAAATGGCAAGCCTATAGCCTTACTTTTTGGCCAAAACATGTTATTTTTGCACACTTTTTAATTTAGCTAGAAAATGAAGAAAGTTTAAAATAGACGATTTTTGTAAAAAATGGCAAGCCTATAGCCTTACCTTTCGGCCAAAATATGGTGTTTTTGGGCACTTTCGAGTTGTTGATAGAAAATGAAGAATGTTGGAAATTGACGATTTTTGGCAAAAGTGGTAAGCCTATAGCTTTACTTTTTGGCCAAAATATGGTGTTTTTGGGCACTTTTGAGTTTGTAATAGAAAATGAAGAAAGTTGAAAATAGACGATTTTTGGCAAAAATGGCAAGCCTATAGCCTTACTTTTTGGCGAAAGCCTGTTGTTTTTGCGCACTTTTTAATTTAGCTAGAAAATGAAGAAAGTTGAAAATGGACGATTTTTGGCAAAAATGGCAAGCCTATAGCCTTACTTTTTGCCCAAAATATGTTATTTTTTGCACTCTTTAATTTGTGCTAGAAAATGAAGAAAGTTGAAAATAGACGACTTTTGGCAAAAATGGCAAGCCTATAGCCTTACTTTTTGGCCAAAACATGTTATTTTTGCACACTTTTTAATTTAGCTAGAAAATGAAGAAAGTTTAAAATAGACGATTTTTGTAAAAAATGGCAAGCCTATAGCCTTACCTTTCGGCCAAAATATGGTGTTTTAGGGCACTTTTTAATTTGTGCTAGAAAATGAAGAAAGTTGAAAATAGAAGATTTTTGGCAAAAATGGCAAGCCTATAGCCTTACTTTTTGCCCAAAATATGTTGTTTTTGCGCACTTTAGAGTTTGTGATAGAAAATGAAGAATGTTGGAAATTGACGATTTTTGGCAAAAATGGTAAGCCTATAGCCTTACTTTTTGGCCAAAATATGTTGTTTTTGCGCACTTTTTAATTTGTGCTAGAAAATGAAGAAAGTTGAAAATAGACGATTTTTGGCAAAAATGGCAAGCCTATAGCCTTACTTTTTGGCGAAAGCATGTTGTTTTTGCGCACTTTTTAATTTAGCTAGAAAATGAAGAAAGTTGAAAATGGACGACTTTTGACAAAAATGGCAAGCCTATAGCCTTACTTTTCGGCCAAAATATGGTGTTTTTTGACACTTTTTAATTTATGCTAGAAAATGAAGAAAGTTGAGAATAGACGATTTTTGGCAAAAATGGCAAGCCTATAGCTTTACTTTTTGGCCAAAATATGGTGTTTTTGGGCACTTTTTAATTTGTGCTAGAAAATGAAGAAAGTTGAGAATAGACAATTTTTGGCAAAAATGGCAAGCCTATAGCCTTACTTTTTGGCCAAAATATGGTGTTTTTGGGCACTTTTTAATTTGTGCTAGAAAATGAAGAAAGTTGAGAATAGACGATTGGCCAAAATATGGTGTTTTTGCGCACTTTTTAATTTGTGATAGAAAATGAGGGAAGTTGAAAATAGACGATTTTTGGCAAAAATGGCACGCCTATAGCCTTACTTTTGTGCTTAAAATATGTTGTTTTTGCGCACTTTTTAATTTAGCTAGAAAATGAAGAAAGTTGAAAAAGGACGATTTTTGGCAAAAATGACAAGCCTATAGCCTTACTTTTTGGCCAAAATATGGTGTTTTTTGACACTTTTTAATTTATGATAGAAAATGTAGAAAGTTGAGAATAGAAGATTTTTGGCAAAAATGGCAAGCCTATAGCCTTACATTTTGGCCAAAATATGGTGTTTTTGGGCACTTTTTAATTTGTCCTAGAAAATGAAGAAAGTTGAGAATAGACAATTTTTGGCAAAAATGGTAAGCCTAGAGCTTTACTTTTTGGCCAAAATATGTTATCTTTGGGCACTTTTTAATTTGTGCTAGAAAATGAAGAAAGTTGAAAATAGACGATTTTTGGCAAAAATGGCAAGCCTTTAGCCTTACTTTTCGGCCAAAATATGGTGTTTTTGGGACCTTTTTAATTTGTGCTAGAAAATGAAGAAAGTTGAAAATAGACGATTTTTGGCAAAAATGGCAAACCTATAGCCTTACTTTTTGGCCACAAACTGTAGTTTTTACGCACTTTAGAGTTTGTGATCGAAAATGAAGGAAGTTGAAAATAGACGATTTTTGGCAAAAATGGCAAACCTATAGCCTTACTTTTCGGCCAAAATATGGTGTTTTTGGGCACTTTTTAATTTGTGCTAGAAAGTGAAGAAAGTTGAAAATAGACGATTTTTGGCAAAAATGGCAAGCCTATAGCCTTACTTTTCGGCCAAAATATGGTGTTTTTGGGCACTTTTTAATTTGTGCTAGAAAATGAAGAAAGTTGAAAATAGAAGATTTTTGGCAAAAATGGCAAGCCTATAGCCTTACTTTTTGGCCAAAATATGGTGTTTTTTGACACTTTTTAATTTATGCTAGAAAATGAAGAAAGTTGAGAATAGACGATTTTTGGCAAAAATGGCAAGCCTATAGCCTTACTTTTTGGCCAAAATATGGTGTTTTTGGGCACTTTTTAATTTGTGCTAGAAAATGAAGAAAGTTGAGAATAGACAATTTTTGGCAAAAATGGCAAGCCTATAGCCTTTTTTTTTGGCCAAAATATGGTGTTTTTGGGCACTTTTTAATTTGTGCTAGAAAATGAAGAAAGTTGAGAATAGACGATTGGCCAAAATATGGTGTTTTTGCGCACTTTTTAATTTGTGATAGAAAATGAGGGAAGTTGAAAATAGACGATTTTTGGCAAAAATGGCACGCCTATAGCCTTACTTTTGTGCTTAAAATATGTTGTTTTTGCGCACTTTTTAATTTAGCTAGAAAATGAAGAAAGTTGAAAAAGGACGATTTTTGGCAAAAATGACAAGCCTATAGCCTTACTTTTTGGCCAAAATATGGTGTTTTTTGACACTTTTTAATTTATGATAGAAAATGTAGAAAGTTGAGAATAGACGATTTTTGGCAAAAATGGCAAGCCTATAGCCTTACATTTTGGCCAAAATATGGTGTTTTTGGGCACTTTTTAATTTGTGCTAGAAAATGAAGAAAGTTGAGAATAGACGATTTTTAGCAAAAATGGCAAGCCTATAGCCTTACATTTTGGCCAAAATATGGTGTTTTTGGGCACTTTTTAATTTGTGCTAGAAAATGAAGAAAGTTGAGAATAGACGATTTTTGGCAAAAATGGTAAGCCTAGAGCTTTACTTTTTGGCCAAAATATGTTATCTTTGGGCACTTTTTAATTTGTGCTAGAAAATGAAGAAAGTTGAAAATAGACGATTTTTGGCAAAAATGGCAAGCCTTTAGCCTTACTTTTCGGCCAAAATATGGTGTTTTTGGGACCTTTTTAATTTGTGCTAGAAAATGAAGAAAGTTGAAAATAGACGATTTTTGGCAAAAATGGCAAACCTATAGCCTTACTTTTTGGCCACAAACTGTAGTTTTTACGCACTTTAGAGTTTGTGATCGAAAATGAAGGAAGTTGAAAATAGACGATTTTTGGCAAAAATGGCAAACCTATAGCCTTACTTTTCGGCCAAAATATGGTGTTTTTGGGCACTTTTTAATTTGTGCTAGAAAGTGAAGAAAGTTGAAAATAGACGATTTTTGGCAAAAATGGCAAGCCTTTAGCCTAACTTTTCGGCCAAAATATGGTGTTTTTGGGACCTTTTTAATTTGTGCTAGAAAATGAAGAAAGTTGAAAATAGACGATTTTTGGCAAAAATGGCAAACCTATAGCCTTACTTTTTGGCCACAAACTGTAGTTTTTACGCACTTTAGAGTTTGTGATCGAAAATGAAGGAAGTTGAAAATAGACGATTTTTGGCAAAAATGGCAAACCTATAGCCTTACTTTTCGGCCAAAATATGGTGTTTTTGGGCACTTTTTAATTTGTGCTAGAAAGTGAAGAAAGTTGAAAATAGACGATTTTTGGCAAAAATGGCAAGCCTATAGCCTTACTTTTCGGCCAAAATATGGTGTTTTTGGGCACTTTTTAATTTGTGCTAGAAAATGAAGAAAGTTGAAAATAGAAGATTTTTGGCAAAAATGGCAAGCCTATAGCCTTACTTTTTGGCCAAAATATGGTGTTTTTTGACACTTTTTAATTTATGCTAGAAAATGAAGAAAGTTGAGAATAGACGATTTTTGGCAAAAATGGCAAGCCTATAGCCTTACTTTTTGGCCAAAATATGGTGTTTTTGGGCACTTTTTAATTTGTGCTAGAAAATGAAGAAAGTTGAGAATAGACAATTTTTGGCAAAAATGGCAAGCCTATAGCCTTTTTTTTTGGCCAAAATATGGTGTTTTTGGGCACTTTTTAATTTGTGCTAGAAAATGAAGAAAGTTGAGAATAGACGATTGGCCAAAATATGGTGTTTTTGCGCACTTTTTAATTTGTGATAGAAAATGAGGGAAGTTGAAAATAGACGATTTTTGGCAAAAATGGCACGCCTATAGCCTTACTTTTGTGTTTAAAATATGTTGTTTTTGCGCACTTTTTAATTTAGCTAGAAAATGAAGAAAGTTGAAAAAGGACGATTTTTGGCAAAAATGACAAGCCTATAGCCTTACTTTTTGGCCAAAATATGGTGTTTTTTGACACTTTTTAATTTATGATAGAAAATGTAGAAAGTTGAGAATAGACGATTTTTGGCAAAAATGGCAAGCCTATAGCCTTACATTTTGGCCAAAATATGGTGTTTTTGGGCACTTTTTAATTTGTGCTAGAAAATGAAGAGAGTTGAGAATAGACGATTTTTGGCAAAAATGGTAAGCCTAGAGCTTTACTTTTTGGCCAAAATATGTTATCTTTGGGCACTTTTTAATTTGTGCTAGAAAATGAAGAAAGTTGAAAATAGACGATTTTTGGCAAAAATGGCAAGCCTTTAGCCTTACTTTTCGGCCAAAATATGGTGTTTTTGGGACCTTTTTAATTTGTGCTAGAAAATGAAGAAAGTTGAAAATAGACGATTTTTGGCAAAAATGGCAAACCTATAGCCTTACTTTTTGGCCACAAACTGTAGTTTTTACGCACTTTAGAGTTTGTGATCGAAAATGAAGGAAGTTGAAAATAGACGATTTTTGGCAAAAATGGCAAACCTATAGCATTACTTTTCGGCCAAAATATGGTGTTTTTGGGACCTTTTTAATTTGTGCTAGAAAGTGAAGAAAGTTGAAAATAGACGATTTTTGGCAAAAATGGCAAGCCTATAGCCTTACTTTTCGGCCAAAATATGGTGTTTTTGGGCACTTTTTAATTTGTGCTAGAAAATGAAGAAAGTTGAAAATAGAAGATTTTTGGCAAAAATGGCAAACCTATAGCCTTACTTTTCGGCCAAAATATGGTGTTTTTGGGCACTTTTTAATTTGTGCTAGAAAGTGAAGAAAGTTGAAAATAGACGATTTTTGGCAAAAATGGCAAACTTATAGCCTTACTTTTCGGCCAAAATATGGTGTTTTTGGGCACTTTTTAATTTGTGCTAGAAAGTGAAGAAAGTTGAAAATAGACGATTTTTGGCAAAAATGGCAAACCTATAGCCTTACTTTTCGGCCAAAATATGGTGTTTTTGGGCACTTTTTAATTTGTGCTAGAAAATGAAGAAAGTTGAAAATAGAAGATTTTTGGCAAAAATGGCAAGCCTATAGCCTTACTTTTTGGCCAAAATATGGTGTTTTTTGACACTTTTTAATTTATGCTAGAAAATGAAGAAAGTTGAGAATAGACGATTGGCCAAAATATGGTGTTTTTGGGCACTTTTTAATTTGTGCTAGAAAATGAGGGAAGTTGAGAATAGACGATTTTTGGCAAAAATGGTAAGCCTATAGCTTTACTTTTTGCCCAAAATATGTTGTTTTTGCGCACTTCTTAATTTAGCTAGAAAATGAAGAAAGTTGAAAATGGACGACTTTTGGCAAAAATGGCAAGCCTATAGCCTTACTTTTTGGCCACAAACTGTAGTTTTTGCGCACTTTTTAATTTGTGCTAGAAAATGAGGGAAGTTGAAAATAGACGATTTTTGGCAAAAATGGTAAGCCTATAGCCTTACTTCTTGCCCAAAATATGTTGTTTTTGCGCACTTTAGAGTTTGTGATGGAAAATGATGAACGTTGGAAATTGACGATTTTTGGCAAAAATGGCAAGCCTATAGCCTTACTTTTTGGCCAAAATATGTTGTTTTTGGGCACTTTTTAATTTGTGCTAGAAAATGAAGAAAGTTGAAAATAGACGATTTTTGGCAAAAATGGCAAGCCTATAGCCTTACTTTTTGGCCAAAATATGGTGTTTTTTGACACTTTTTAATTTATGCTAGAAAATGAAGAAAGTTGAGAATAGACGATTTTTAGCAAAAATGGCAAGCCTATAGCCTTACATTTTGGCCAAAATATGGTGTTTTTGGGCACTTTTTAATTTGTGCTAGAAAATGAAGAAAGTTGAGAATAGACGATTTTTGGCAAAAATGGTAAGCCTAGAGCTTTACTTTTTGGCCAAAATATGTTATCTTTGGGCACTTTTTAATTTGTGCTAGAAAATGAAGAAAGTTGAAAATAGACGATTTTTGGCAAAAATGGCAAGCCTTTAGCCTTACTTTTCGGCCAAAATATGGTGTTTTTGGGACCTTTTTAATTTGTGCTAGAAAATGAAGAAAGTTGAAAATAGACGATTTTTGGCAAAAATGGCAAACCTATAGCCTTACTTTTTGGCCACAAACTGTAGTTTTTACGCACTTTAGAGTTTGTGATCGAAAATGAAGGAAGTTGAAAATAGACGATTTTTGGCAAAAATGGCAAACCTATAGCCTTACTTTTCGGCCAAAATATGGTGTTTTTGGGCACTTTTTAATTTGTGCTAGAAAGTGAAGAAAGTTGAAAATAGACGATTTTTGGCAAAAATGGCAAGCCTATAGCCTTACTTTTCGGCCAAAATATGGTGTTTTTGGGCACTTTTTAATTTGTGCTAGAAAATGAAGAAAGTTGAAAATAGAAGATTTTTGGCAAAAATGGCAAGCCTATAGCCTTACTTTTTGGCCAAAATATGGTGTTTTTTGACACTTTTTAATTTATGCTAGAAAATGAAGAAAGTTGAGAATAGACGATTGGCCAAAATATGGTGTTTTTGGGCACTTTTTAATTTGTGCTAGAAAATGAGGGAAGTTGAGAATAGACGATTTTTGGCAAAAATGGTAAGCCTATAGCTTTACTTTTTGCCCAAAATATGTTGTTTTTGCGCACTTCTTAATTTAGCTAGAAAATGAAGAAAGTTGAAAATGGACGACTTTTGGCAAAAATGGCAAGCCTATAGCCTTACTTTTTGGCCACAAACTGTAGTTTTTGCGCACTTTTTAATTTGTGCTAGAAAATGAGGGAAGTTGAAAATAGACGATTTTTGGCAAAAATGGTAAGCCTATAGCCTTACTTTTTGCACAAAATATGTTGTTTTTGCGCACTTTAGAGTTTGTGATGGAAAATGATGAACGTTGGAAATTGACGATTTTTGGCAAAAATGGCAAGCCTATAGCCTTACTTTTTGGCCAAAATATGTTGTTTTTGGGCACTTTTTAATTTGTGCTAGAAAATGAAGAAAGTTGAAAATAGACGATTTTTGGCAAAAATGGCAAGCCTATAGCCTTACATTATGGCCAAAATATGGTGTTTTTGGGCACTTTCGAGTTTGTGATAGAAAATGAAGAATGTTGGAAATTGACGATTTTTGGCAAAACTGGTAAGCCTATAGTTTTACTTTTTGGCCAAAATATGTTATCTTTGGGCACTTTAGAGTTTGTGATAGAAAATGAAGAAAGTTGAAAATAGACGATTTTTGGCAAAAATGGCAAGCCTATAGCCTTATATTTTGGCCAAAACATGTTGTTTTTGCACACTTTTTAATTTAGCTAGAAAATGAAGAAAGTTGAAAATAGACGATTTTTGGCAAAAATGGTAACCCTATAGCCTAACTTTTTGGCCAAAATATGTTATTTTCGCGCACTTTTTAATTTGTGCTAGAAAATGAAGAAAGTTGAAAATAGACGATTTTTGGCAAAAATGGCAAGGCTATAGCCTTACTTTTTGGCGAAAACATGTTGTTTTTGCGCACTTTTTTATTTGTGCTAGAAAATGAAGAAAGTTGAAAATAGACGATTTTTGGCAAAAATGGCAAGCCTATAGCCTTACTTTTGGCCAAAATATGTTGTTTTTGCGCACTTTAGAGTTTGTGATGGAAAATGAAGAAAGTTGAAAAGAGACGATTTTTGGCAAAAATGGCAAGCCTATAGCCTTACTTTTTGCCCAAAATATGTTGTTTTTGCGCACTTTAGAGTTTGTGATGGAAAATGATGAAAGTTGAAAATGGACGACTTTTGGCAAAAATGGCAAGCCCATAGCCTTACTTTTTGGCCAAAATATGTTGTTTTTGGGCACTTTTTAATTTGTGCTAGAAAATGAAGAAAGTTGAAAATAGACGATTTTTGGCAAAAATGGTAAGCCTATAGCCTTACTTTTTGGCCAAAATATGTTGTTTTTACGCACTTTATAATTTGTGATAGAAAATGAAGAAAGTTGAAAATGGACGATTTTTGACAAAAATGGCAAGCCTATAGCCTTACTTTTTGGCCAAAAACTGTAGTTTTTACGCACTTCTTAATTTGTGCTAGAAAATGAAGAAAGTTGAAAATAGACCATTTTTGGCAAAAATGGTAAGCCTATAGCCTTACTTTTGGCCAAAATATGGTGTTTTTGCGCACTTTATAATTTGTGCTAGAAAATGAAGAAAGTTGAAAATGGACGATTTTTGGCAAAAATGGCAAGCCTATAGCCTTACTTTTTGGCCAAAAACTGTAGTTTTTACGCACTTCTTAATTTGTGCTAGAAAATGAAGATAGTTGGAAATTGACGATTTTTGGCAAAAATGGTAAGCCTATAGCCTTACTTTTGGCCAAAATATATTGTTTTTGCGCACTTTAGAGTTTGTGATAGAAAATGAAGAAAGTTGAAAATAGACGATTTTTGGCAAAATTGGCAAGCCTATAGCCTTACTTTTTGGCCAAAAACTGTAGTTTTTACGCACTTTATAATTTGTGCTAGAAAATGAAGGAAGTTGAAGATAGACCATTTTTGGCAAATATGGCAAGCCTGTGGCCTTACTTTTGGCCAAAATATGTTGTTTTTGCGCACTTTATAATTTGTGATAGAAAATGAAGAAAGTTAGAAATGGACGATTTTTGGCAAAAATGGTAAGCCTATAGCCTTACTTTTTGGCAAAAATATGTTGTTTTTACGCACTTTTTACTTTGTGCTTGAAAATGAAGAAAGTTGAAAATGGACATTTTTTGGCAAAAGTGACCAGCCTGTAGCCTTACTTTTGGCCAAAATATGTTGTTTTCGTGCTCTTTTGAGTTTGTGCTAGAAAATGAAGACGTTGAAAATGGACGATTTTTGGCAAAAATAGCAATTCTATAGCCTATAGAGATAGTTGTGACCTTGGCAACGTGGCAGCAACATTTAATTTCCTCATTGTTTCAAGAAATTCTCCACCACTATTATCTGATTCATGCGAAGGCAAACTTTGAGGGTGCTAACACGGTTAAAGGCTCTGGGTTGACCAAGTTTTGCAAAGACTCCGTCTCGACTGGCTGATACCAAGAAGGGGCACAAGGATTCATGGACGATTTTGAGAACAATTCACCGTCACATTTGGGTTGTAACTGGCTGGTCGCAGAATTTGGCTGCATCAACGGAGTTTCGTTAAGCTGCTTGGTGGGAACAATCACCTTGCTCTTATTTGATTTTCTCAAGCGAACGGCTTCGTTCTCAATTGATTTCTGTGCCATCTCGCTCTGCTCCCAGTTGCAATATTCTTCATTTGTTTTTGCAAACTCTGTACAAACCTTTTCTTCTGCCTCAACCTTTGCAATTTCAGTCTCAAGATGTACTCTTTGTTTTTGTTGCAGTAGTCTCATTTCTTCAAATTTCAGCCGCATTTCCTCCTTTGCAAGATCTTGGTGTTTTGCCATCATGGAAGCTTCGGCTAGCAAAGACGCTCTTTTGTTGACCTTTTCAGTATCACTTCACTGAGACGAGAAATTCTTGAAGCTCTTGATCCTTTTGATGACGTTTGGCTTACAGAATCCTCTGTTCTGACTTTCGCTCCCCCTTGCGTTACTTGCATTCTACCGGAATCATTCCACAAAGCTACTCTATCTTTCATGCTTAAAAACCTCGTTGTCGCTTCATTGAAATGTATAATGCATTCTTCAATGTCACCTTCATCTTTCAACGAACGACTATAGCTTTCATACGCTTTACGAAATTCATTAAATGTGTACTCCATCCATCTAACGGATATTTCCATGCTATCGCTATTTTCGCCAACTTTCATAACATCAGACACAGGATTAATGGCCTTTGTCAATTCGCGCTTTGAATTCGATTGGTCCCTTTTCTCTTTCCAACTCAACATTGCGCGCTTTCTTCGATTCTCCATCGTCGAAATGAAATTGGCCCTATTCATGATTAAACGAGTTATCACCTGGTTTCTGCACTTCGCTAATGTCCTGTTCATCCATACCGCGTACAGATTCAAACTGGTGTAGCATCGAAGGTTGGCCACAGGTGCAAACTCTCTCCCAAGCCTCACTACTTGCAGAAAACACAGCGAATACACAAGCAGTTCTGTGATAATGGGAACTCGAGATATGGTTTGCTAAAACAACAATAGATGAAATAGAATCAACATACAAGATAGAGAACTACACCCTAACGAAATAGAAATGGTAAACGAAATAAGCAAGCGCAATAAGCCACCGAAAAAGCGAAATAACGAAAGAATAACAAAGTTCAAAACTTACAATCTGTGTGCCACTATGGGGAAACTTTAAACTAACGTCCGAAAAATGATTCGTAAAACTGCAATAGATATGCCACAAACGCACCGCCAATACACATAAAGCAATTCTTCCATAAATCTAATTTCAGTAACGAGTAACGGCCTATCTGGCAATCCTTGCCATCGCTCCCTTTCTCCGCGTGCTGTCCCAACTCAAAACCAAAAAAAAATACCAACTCCCCTTGGCCACAAATTGTATGATAAAACAAAAATAAATGAGTAGTCCCTAGACTCTTGAGAGCATCTTGCACGTTACACATTTCTTTAGCCTTCAAAAGTGTTTTACAGTCACATTTCAGTAAATTTTCTATAATGGGATCTTTGCGGAAATTTCCTACAATGCCATAAATTTTTGATGGCCTCTCCTTGAGCTCCACTCGTTCATTGCACTCCTTTCTAATGCCCTTCTAAATCCGTCGTGTTAAATTGCAACACCAATATGGCCCTTTCTCATGACTGATGCGATCTTTTTTCCAAAGCAATAGTTTTTAATTAGCCTCAATTTGGTTTCATTACTCCTTTTAATAGCTGTCTCTATTAATATTTATATTCTGTTGATTCTTAGATCCTTCCTCTTCTTTTTTGTCATCTTACGAATTTCTTGCTCAGAGAGTCGTACGTTAAATGATTTTTAGAACAACGCTTCCTTCTGAGTTCCAGCAATTACAGAGCCATCATTAGTTTTAAACAATAGCGTCAATCGTAGCTTTAAGGCAACAGCAGGGTTCGCTTGATGGACGACTTTCTTCTTAGCATGTAGGCACTTCCGGGGAGAGAAGTCTTCTGCCGTTCTATCATTTTCATCATTATTGTTATTACACTTTACCAACAAACTCTAATCTTGCCAAGTGGAACTTGTCCTCAACATCAAATTTCTCTTTCTGCTTACTACCTGAATCCCTTCTACACATTATTTCTGGCTGCAAAATTTACTTGAATCAGGGACGCTACACATGGCCACATGATTCCGCTCTTCTGTCCATCGCTATGTTTCTCCAATCCGTCAAAAATTTTGCTGACTTTCCTGCATTTTTAAATCCCTTCATTCTCACCGGAGACAGTTTACGTCCAGACCTTCTACTTTCTGTTTCGAACGATTTTCTACATATTGTTGAATTAACTGTGGGTTTCGAGACAAACCTTGGAAATAATGCAAAGCGAAAGACCTAGAAACATATTGAAAATCTAAATATAAAAAAAGCTAAATTCATGAATATCGTTATAAGCACGCGCGGAGTCTTTGACAGTTCCTCCGTTGACTTCTTAGAAATGCTTGAAGACCTGAAATTCGACCAAACTTGCAAGCACTACGCATTCAAGAAGATGTAGTGACTCAGCTTTCTCACCCTCATATTCGCTATCTATGCCGTCATTACCACCTTATTACCGTCATGCTTAACAATACAATTCTATTCATCCAATCAATTGTTATTTCCTGTCATAATTCCATCAGCTCATCATCTATTCATCTACTGCGTCATTCACAATCAATCTTCCGCTCCTATTCTTATTCGATGAGTTTGGTAATTTTAGCTCTTTCTTATTTGCCTATTTAAACATGTATTGCATTTCAATAAGTTAGTTAGTCAGTCATTCAAGCACAACAGCGCTAATCGTCGACTCTCTGACTCCGTGTTCTCTGCACGTTAAACAAGACAGCAAGGCAAGAATCGTCCATGTGGGTTGAATCGAACAGCAGCTTTTTAGGACCAGTTTCATACGCACACCTTGAAACTGGTGATTCCTAAAAAGATAATGGCGATTGCAATAAGGATTTCTTACTACGTTTTCTGCCGAAGGAATAAGGACTGGGATAACCCGAACTGATTTCCTTTTAAAATTTAATGTTTCGTTTCATTCTCATTATCTTATAGGAGCATTTTCTTTCGTTTCTTTTTTCCCTTTGTATTAAAATTTAATGTTTCGTTTCTTATTTATACTTGTTCAAGTAACCAATTGCAAACTACTGCAGTTGTATGTTAGTATATATTCCAAGATTTTAAGTTTGAAAGGGAAACTATTATCGATTCCCTGCTTTGTATTCATTTGTTTTACTGACCCCCTCAAAATCCCCCTCCAGGTTGACAAGGCCTACAAGATCCTTACAGACAGGAACACCGGAGAGGGGGTGCAGGGGGTCAAGGGCTCACCCGGCCTTTTCGCAAGGGGGCTTGAGCATCCTTTTAATAACTTATTGGCCAAGCATCAGTAACGAAAATCCATGACGCTAGTGGCTGGAAAGTAAAACTTCAAAATGAGCATTATGCGATTCGGATTAAGGGAATTGGAGCAATAGCCACAAAACGTCGTGAAAGAGCACGATTGATATTGTTGAAGCAATTTTGATGGCATCTTAAGCCAAGTTAAGGGTATGGTAACAATATTTCAAGGGGAGTACCCCCCAGACACCCAGTTTTTAAGTTCGTTTCCCTCGCATTTGGTCTTGATTGTCCTTTCGTTCTTAGCCGCCCCCTTGCCCTCCCCCTTGCCCTCCCCCTTTCGTTCTCCGGCGTCCCCGATTGCAGACCTTGCAGGTGCTGTATGCCATCTTGGAAGGTTCGTATGCTGAAAAAGCAGGAAGCTTTTCCTCGGCTTTTGTGTTTCGCACTCTCATCCGCAAGCGACCGCATTCATGCAAGCCCGAACACGTCCAGGCGCACATTGAATCCACATCAATAGTAGGGAAGCTTTGTTGTCGTTCGCATCGCATGAGAGAAGGAAGTTAGATAGAGCACAACCTGCTGAATCATGGCCGAAATCAAATCTAAGATATCCAGAGCATTTGATGTAGGTTTCAAAATTATCCTGGTATTTGGAATTGCCCTTCTTCTCCTCGCGTATAACGACGTTAGCTACAAGGAGCACGCTCTTGCAAGCGAAATTCAAAACCTTCGAGTGAAGCTCGACCACGGTGGACGAGTCGTCAGGAAAAAGCGAAGTTTCAGTCTTGATGAGCTCTTCACGGGTATCACCAATCGACTTGATTCTCTGGAGCGAAGGTGAGTCGTAACTTAATCAGTCACACGCCAATATTTACGCCCCCTCCCGATCCGATTGGCTTCTTGAAGTGGAAGTTAAAAGCTCCTATCAACGCTCGAAAGCTCTACCTTTGTTATCATTATTCTCAGTGCCATTTTCATTACAGATTTCTAAAGAGGGTAGCCCTACAGCCGAAGCTCCTTGACAAGGGGCCCTATTTCTACTGCACAGGGTCAATGGTCCCTGCTCTCGTAGAAACAAGGAAGCCCCTGATATTCCTCGTCCTTTAACGCAGCTCATTTGTGACGATTGTGTTCATTGCTTGATAAGAGAACGCTTGTGTTTTTCTAGGTTCAACCGAACTGACGCTTTTGTGAAATTTGGGCATTCGCCTTTTGCTGCTCTGCTACCCTTCCTGCGTGGCCCCGCAGGACCTGCAGGGAAGCCAGGTGAAAAGGGTGACAAGGGAGAATCAGGTCAGGTGCCATTTTCGGAATCACCTTGCTAATTATCATCTTGATCATCGTAATCATCTTTGTCATCTACATTGCCATCATTAGCCATGATTTCTTACTATAAACTTGATCAGCATAATCATTCTAATCATCATGAAAATCGTATAGACCAATATTGTTTTTCTCCCGTCTGATTGGCGATCATGATTATGATCGTATTAATCATACCTTGTTGGACACGTGATCGTTTTAGAATGCCGTCGCATTTGCTTTCAGGACCTAGAGGCCTGCCTGGTAAGATGGGGCCGAAGGGACTCAAAGGTAGACACATTGATCACAGACCAAACTCAACTGGAAGTGTGACGTATATTCGATGGGGAAAAGCTTCCTGCCCAGATTCGCCAGGAACAACACTGGTTTACTCAGGTAATCTTCAATTTTGTACACACCTTGTCTAAGGCTGTGTACACTGTACCATATCACTTTTGATCCGATACAAAAGTGTTCCTTTTCCCTCTCGTTTACACTGTACCGTTTCGGAGCAGTGCAAGCACAAAACCGTTCCTCTTTCCTAGCAGGTACAAAACTGTTCCTGATAGCAGGTAAAAAGTTGTACCGGATCACTTAATCTAGTGTAAACGCATGGGTGGTCCGGAACACTTTTATATCGGATCAAAAAGTGATCTGGTACAGTGTAAACGCAGCCTTAGTTTTTTGAGGGAAAGCAGATCCCCACTTTCTGTAAGGCCAGCATCCTGTGGAACAGCCAGCCCCTCTTCATCTGAAGTTCATCATCCACTCCTCCTTCTTCTTGTGCCATGTCAAACGACATTGGCGGCCATGAAAGTTGTTGCATAACTCAGTGTCCACGATTCTGATCCGTAGAGCAATATGTAAATAGGCAAAATGTAGCAGTACAATACTCTGAGTTGCGTTTCCATTCTAAGTTTAAGTCATCATCCACTATTGAATTCAAAATATTGATAGAAATGGAAAGGTGAACATTGCACATGCAAAATTGCTTATGAATAACTTCAGAAGTCCTTTATGAATCCTTGTATGCAGATATATTTTGGTTCCTTCTTCTTACTATTATTGTAAATTTACATTTGTGAATAGTTGGTTTGAATTAGCCATTTACATACAAGCTACTGTCAATGCCAACTTAAAAAAATTTAATTATGATAGTAATAAGAATAATAATCACCACGTCCGTGGCCCAGTGGTAGAATGCTCACTTTGTACGCGATAGATCGGGGTTCGATACCCGGTCGAGTCATACCAAAGACTTCTAAAATCATACATGTTATTGCCATGTTTAGCATTCAGCACTTCGGGAAAGAGCATGGGAGTTTAACACAAAGTGCTACCAGTTTGCCAGCCCCCAACTGTAGCATTCACTGTGTTTGCACAGCTGTGTGACCCAAAGGCTAATGAAACGGACATGGGCGCCACCCTATTCACCAAGAATGGTGAGGGAAGGAATTTTGACTTTGGCTTTTGAGTAACAATAATAATGATTATAATGCAGGGTGCAAACTGAAGAAAGAGATGTTCCTTTTTTCTCAGGAGTGGCAGCTGGACAATACTACCAACACACCGGAGGGATGTCAAATACGTTATGCTTGCACATGGAACCAACATTTGAAAAATACGCTGACTTTAAGGATACCAATCAGTGGATATACGGCGTGGAATACAAGGTCAGCGCGTTCAATCCGTTTTCAAGGCCGTTGCATAACAAAGATGCGCTGTGCTCAGTTTGCTGGGTCAAATCACGTGGCACGAAAATTATGATACCTGGACGAAACATTTGTCCTGTTGGGTGGACCACTGAGTACCGAGGCTACCTAATGAGCGAACACTACACCCACAAAGGACGCACAACAGCTGTCTGCGTTGATGCCGATGCGGAAGGGAGGTCTGGTTCGTATGAAGACAAGAAAGGCAGCCTTTGGTACATCATCCAAGTTTCGTGCGGCTCCTTGCCGTGCGGGCCTTTCGTCAACGGGCGAGAATTGACGTGCGTTGTGTGCACGAGGTAGAATGTGACCCATGGAATCGAACCGAGGTGAAATAAAATGGGACCGCCATTTTTCCCAGCTGAAAATCGCACTTGCCTACGAATGTTCTCCGTGTAGTTATTGCTTTCTTGGCCTCTCTTCGATCTTCAATCTAAGGGGCTGGAGCAAAATGGCGCCAGAAAAACAGCAAGGCTTATTATCAGGGTATGGGGAAATATTGAAGTCTCAATTAGCGGGGGGAGGGGGGCTACCATTTTCCCCATAAGCTTGGTTCTTCGTGTTCAGTTATACTATCAGAATATACACTACATATGAAACCCTTTTTGTACTGTCTTTTGTACTTTCTTAGAAATATTTTTTCCTTTCAACGATAGCGAGTTTTTAGAAGCGCTGACATCACTTAACCCCAATATTTGACAAATTTTTGAAAATTACTCAGAGATAGGGACTGGAAGGGGAATGCTTTTGGCTGTTTCTTGATTGTCATGAGAATTAAGTGCTCAAAAAGATTTCTTAAAAGCTTCTTAAATTTACGTTTCCCCTAGATAAGGCACGATTTTGCGGTATACGTCAGCGATAATAAAAGAGTACAGGCATTCTGTAAGGTACAACAGTAATTGATAGTACGACAAGAAAATTTCTGTTTGTAACTGGCATGATGAGACTTTTCTATCCATATTTATATTTTGGCGTTTTTTACAGATTCTTAAGCATTCAAAGATTTGAAAAACTTCTCAATCCTTTTGAGTTGATACTGAAAGTTCCTTAAGCTTCCATCTGCCCGAGTGCTGAGCTCCGTTTGAAATATTTCGTATGCAGGAAATGTGTGTAATGGCATTTGATTGTAGTAGGCACGGGTAATGAAATATGCCAAAGTCTGAAAATGAGGCTTGAAGCAAATTCTAAGTATTAAAAAAAAAATGAGGATGGTTTGAAACCTAGCTTTGCGAGAAGAAAGAAGGTGCCGATGAGTACAAGTATTTATGCTACTGCTGGTGAAAGGAACTCTTCAAAGAAACGTCCCTTTTCTGGAAGTTCTGACCTTCCATGAAGCGTTTGTCTGATTTCCAGATTGCATGCCACATTCCTTATAACCACAGCGTTGGTATTTTTCTGATATCCCTCCCGAACGTCCACACCCCCTCGCCGATATTGCGATGCCGCTCTAGCCCGCTTCGTCATCGTGTGGCATTGTCTTGCGGACACTGCTCGAGCAGTATCAGTGACGCTTGCTGCAAACGTAAACAAATGGGGTCTACAATGCATGTTGACGTGCCGGGATTCGTTTCCTCCTCTGACAAAGGCTTTTATTTGCATGTGACAAATGCGCTCTTGTCTTTCGACGTGTAGTATAACAAATAAGGAAAATGCCATTGAAAGGCGCTTCTCTCGTCACGTCTTCCAGTGATTATGGCTAATGAGCTAGGCCATTAGACAGTGCTTTTACACTTAGGACGGCCACAAGCAGATCTGTTTACCTTTCTACAGTGAAATTCTAATTACATTGACTATTCCACATCGTATAGCGCAATGCCTTTCAAAATTCTCCGTTATGGTATCCATCGACTGAAGGAAGAATTCCGAACGTCTAAATTGCTGCTCAATCATGATCGGCCATTGGATTTTCAACAATCTGCGGTAAGTTCCCCTTTTCCGTCCGAGTAGAGCGTCATAAACAGCCAGCCACGTATTGTACCGAGCTGAAAAGTACGAACAGATTAATATTAGCCTAGGATGCTTCCAAGGCAGCAGGTATGAACTGACGCATTTCATTCTATGATGCATTTCAGCATCGAAGGATGTGCAAGTCAGCAGGCAATGATTGAACAGATGGGATGGCACTATAAAGACAGCAGGAAACTAAGAATAATATGAGCAATGGTTTGAAGCTGTCGATGAAATGAATGTAGTGCTTCTATCGGTGCTGCGTCGTGTTGGTGTGTTTAACATACCTTACGCAGAAGTGAATATACAGGCATATACCTTCTGCTGAATTGCATCTGATTACTAAGAGGGAAATATACTTTTTTGTCGTCTTGATTTCTTAACGCAGGCTGGGCATTTGCGCAGCTATGCAGCTGATGTGGGCCTGCAGTACTACCACTTGTGTCCCCAGATTTGACTGTGAGTAGTCATTTACCGACCTCGGAAGGATGGACAGCTAATTTGGCTTTTGGCTTGTGATTAGTGCTTCCAACGACGGGATTCGAACCCGCGCATATATATATATATATATATATTTATATATTATATTATATCATATATATTATATTATATCATATTATGTTATATTATATTATATCATTTTGTATTATATTATATTATATTATATACATTTATAAGCATTTATATGTATATTTATATATATTTTATATATACAATGGTAGCCTGATGAGCTCGCTTGAACGAGTGAAACTAGTTGCAGAAAAGCAGAAAATTGACAATGATAATTGTCTATCACGGAATCAGAGTCGTCTTCTTGTTTTTTCCTATCTTTAACGGTGCACAGATTAAATGCCTAGTTTCTGCATATAGATATATTTATAAATATATACATTTATTCGAATATATTGATGTCGCATTCATTCATTGTGCAAGTTCATTGTATTCACAGGCATTGCACACAACTTTGGTTGATAGTTAGCAAATTGATGATGGTGATGATAATAAATCAATCAATCAATCAATAAAGTTTGCTGAAATTTTTAGCGAATCACCGTAAGCGGAGATGGTCGGAAGAGCAATAATCATGTTTTTGTGGACTTCTTAATTGATAACTGCTTGTCATCTTGATTTGAAGTTCAAAAGACCTAATAAGCCTAAGAGAGTTTTCAAGAATTTGATGCATGCTTTCAATATTAAGACCCTCCTAATATTGGACTTTTTCGTTAACAGTGGCGCCGATTGAACACGCTGCCATTTTTGATCATCCGTTCCCTCATCGTCGTATACTTCATGGCAAGCATAGTGACGTCCTTTGTCTACGCAGCGAGCATTGGGAAAATAGCATCGTGGATCACCTTTTCAACGTCTATAAATCACATATTAGTGACCCTTTATGCTCTCAGCTGCTTTCATATGCTGTTCGCAGCTTTTGTGCGGATACATAAGCGGACAGAGGACCCCAGTGAAAGTCCACAGGATGGCCAGATTAATCTGTCATGGATAATGAAACTGCATTGGTTGCTGTTCAACGCAGCTGCCAATGTCTCCTCGTTCGTAGTCTTGGGATACTGGTTATTTCTATTCTCTACGAAGAAGAGCTTCGGCAATGCAGTAGTCATTTACACCACCATTGATCGCCACGGCCTGAATCTACTGTTGCTTCTCGTGGATTTCTTTCTATCTTGTACCCCTGTGCGGCTATTGCATTTCGTCTATCCATCCGCTGTACTTGCTTGCTATTTCATTTACAACTGCATCTATTGGGCTTCTACTGGGACGCTGGTCTACGGCGAGATGCTTGATTACGGGAAAAACACAGGCAAAGCTGTAGCGATGGTCATAGTAGCCGTTTTCATTGTCCCTCCCCTTGCTCAGCTGGCTTGGTTCATGCTGTTCTTGTTGCGAAACAAACTTGCAGCGAAAAAGGAAACGGAACTTCATCCGCCATACGAACTGACAGATCACAGCAGCAGTGCATAGAAGAAGTGCCAAAAAGATTCAAATTGCTTGGAAAAAAGCACCAACAATTAGGGAAATCATTGAATCCTGTTCATTGCCGTATATAAGGGTCCTACATTTTAGTCCATATTAAGGGGAGCTCCAATGGTGGTTTTAAGGGGCTACGACCCCAGGCCCCACGCTTTTGGCCGGTTTTAGAGAAAAATTGAAAAACTTTTCCTTTTAAGCAGAAGAAAGAAGCAATTGGAAACTGAATCTAGAATAATATTGGGTAACAGCAAATTTTGAAGCCCCGGCTATGTAAACCCCGGGCGCCGCAGTCCCTTAAACCACCATTGGGGCAGTCAAATGAATTCAGTTTCCCCTGAAGCCACATCTGCGTGGAACTAAAACTGAACTTTAAAAATCTGGTCTTTGCATTGCTCCGCTCCGGATTAAAGGAAAAACGATCTGAAAACGAGGCCTCTCTCTCTCTCTCTCTCTCTCTTTGAACTAGGGATTTTTCGCCTCACCTTTATTTGCTTCAGTGAGGCTTTGACTCGTCAAACAAACAAGACAGAAAATGCCACCAAAGCGGAAGACAACAAGGAGCTTTGAGCATTTTGCTGAGTTGTTGCTGTTGCTAGCGTTTTCAAAAGTATCCGTTTTCGGTGTTCACACTGCGTTTCGTGTTGTTAAAAATTTCCATTTTTCAAAAAGCTACGTTCCGAAAGTGCATTTTCAAAAGTTTCCGTTTTCAAAGTGCTACGTTTCCAAAGTGCATTTTCAAAAATGTCCGTTTT
The DNA here is from genome assembly GCA_964026355.1 of Pseudorhiza aurosa. Taxonomy (NCBI): domain Eukaryota; kingdom Metazoa; phylum Cnidaria; class Scyphozoa; order Rhizostomeae; family Lychnorhizidae; genus Pseudorhiza; species Pseudorhiza aurosa. Next base: position 6,803,832 of record OZ032127.1, on the reverse strand, counting down.
CATAGCGGAGCAGTGTGGACGCAAGTGGAGAATGAATAATTTTTCATCCGTTTTTAAGGGAGTACGGAGCAGATCGAACAGGGCTTTGGAATGAACATTTGAATGGAATTACGTGACCAGAAGGAGCGTCAGTTTGAGTAGTTGACGATGGCGTTCATGACCGTTGATGCTGAAACCTAGCCAAATCTTTCAAATATCTTGTGTGGAAAAGATAAACGAGGATGGACATCTAATAATCATAGCAATGATAATGTAAAAATTCACTTGGATATATCTACACTAATCATAAGAATGCGAATCTTTCTAGTGACAGGTAATTTGTATTCGGCTGGCCTAATAGACTTGATCTTATCTATCTATCCTCTTAGCTGCTCGTTTTCTTCTTTCCTCCTTCCTGTATTGGGACTTTGTATAGGCCACCATAGCCTTTCCTCAACATAACCCACTAAAAAATATGACATGCATTTCTAAAGAAAAAAAGAAGAAGGGCGAACGGTATATGATTTAAAAGAAGAGCTATAGGACGGAAGAAAGCTGTGCGTACGATGGAAGGTCTGGGTGATTCCAACGTTTGTTACGCATGCAGAGGGCGGCTGAGGGCGGCAGAGAGTGACTGTCGCGCATTGATTGGACTTGTCTCCCACCAGCGAGGACGTGCTAAGCACCCAGACGCTCCTTTGTCGTAATCGATTAGAGATACATTAATATTACCCATGCAGAAGGTGTAATAGGTTGCGCGAATGATCACTCTAGCTCCTTTGGCAATGATATGATTAATGCCCTTTGTTAATAGTAAGATTCAAAGAAAACCCACGGACAATTTGACAACAAAATATTACCAATATTAAGAACAAAAGTAGCACTGATTATATTCTAGTATTAGTAGTGAGCAGCATAATGATGATAAATATACTTGAAGAATGGTACATGCTATTTCCCTGCTTAGCATTCGGGAAATAGCATGGGAGGGAGACACGCAGTGCTACCAGATAGCCAGCCCCAAATTGTAGCATTCACTGTGCTTGCACAGCTGTGTGGCTCAAAGGCCAATGAAACGGAGATGAGAGGGACGGAACTTCGACTTGAGTAGTAATGAGAATAATGATGATGAATTTGATTACAATGATAGATGCAGTACCCCTGTCTCATATCTGTTGTCATTCATGTAGTCTACCCCGTTGGCTGTGTTCACTCAAAAACATGGGATATCTTAACGGTTTAAGGTTTCTTTCTTGTTGTCTTCTTTGATAACTTCACTGACAATATGCATTAGTTTATCATGTAAATGTATTACTTTTGTGCAGATGCTTAAACAGATGCTATACGGTCTTTCTATTTCGGGCCTTGCGATTCATGCGGACTGCTCTTGGTGGACCCCCCCCTCCCCCCCACTTGCTTACTTTTAAGTTCGCCGCAAGGGAAGACCAAACCTTATAAGAAAAACAGGGTTTCCAAGTGATGTGTTTCTTGCACTCGCTAGGCTAGCTTGTGGTGACCGAAAATCTAGGGCCTCATTTGACGATGCGATCGTTGGCAGAAATCCGGTAGACAATAAGACAATAAAACGTGCCAATAAAGACAAAGTGCCAATCTATAAATTAAAGGGACAAATGCTCATCTCTGATAACCGGATCCGACATTTGCTAGTTGCTTTTAGCGACTCAAGTGTATCTTGTGTCCATAAACAATGCAAGATCGTATCCACTGCACAATGTGGCTACTCGAAACAGGTTGGCTAAGAAGCAGATGCTACCTAAAAAATTCGATTCAAAATGCGCTTGCTGCAAACAATTGTTTATGAAAAATTGCTATGTTCCTAACTTCCATAACACTAACCAAACGTAATTTGACTTCTCCGACAGCAGAAATGGGCTGAGTCCTATGTCTAGGTGTTCTTCTTCGATCATTCTATGTAAAGGATTCACGCACTTGCAACCCCTCCCTCCCCCACCCCTCCACTTGTTTTTCCAGCAACCTATCCTTCATTTTTAGAACAGTTAAGTTTGCTCTTTGTTGCAACAGCACCCATTTCCACTCCACACAAGCATTATCCATATTTGGTCATTATTGATTTGTTACTTAGGCCCCTGTAAAAAAATAATTCTTCATCACTAAATTGGTGAAATTTATCACAGTTGATTCCGTGAATGGCTATTAAGTTGATACTTACCATTTCATTCGTATATTCGTTATTCAAGACTTTCAAACTTCATCAATGTTGACCACCAGTTAGTAATCATTCCATCTTTAATTCACACGTAAATTTTTTGCAATGAATTTTCTCTCCTGCTCAGCAACGGGAGTTTGGATTACGTCAACTTGATTGCTCACGTTTTATGATTCGAAATTTCGCTCAGAAGTTGGCGCAGTGATCAGGGCACATGTCTGCTGTGTGAAAGGTCCCGCATTTAAAAGCATGCTGGCGCAAATTGTCCTTCGTCCACTCTCTGTCCATTCCATTCCAGTAATCGAGCACCCGGTCTGGAATGCTAATGCTGGAGGCAAAATGCAGCGAGGAAGGAACTGGGCATCCTACCTCACAATGCTATGGCTCAGGCACCTCTCTGGCAAGATACCCAAAGCCCCGTTTCAAATATGCAGATATGGGACACAGCTGCACTGAGGTGTGCCAATGGGAGGGAAATTCCTTCGGTAGAGTTGGAATTCTCATCCCTCCACAGCGCCTCAAAATGAGTCATATCTTCCCTTCTGGCCGATTAATTTCATAACCTGGGCATAGAACAGGGGGATCTGGAAGAAGGCCCTCCTCCCAAGCAGCACTGACTGAAATTGACTCGCACACAAGTAGGGCTAAGCTACTAGAATATCTTAGCTGACATTGGACCAAGCTGAAAAAAACAGAATAGATACCAAAGCTTCACTTTTTCATCACAATACTCGTATCACAAAAGAAATCGATCAAAATCTCATATGCCTTACTGACTTTGATCGCTCTTGTCATTTTGGCAACATTTAGTACAAGCCTAACTCATGCTGACCTCTTATAGATTCTATCTACCGACATGATGTGTCATGATAGCTCAGCAGTAAGATTCTTGCGAAATGATCCTATTGTCAGTGGTTCGAGTCCACCTTCATCTTAACCTTCAATCAGAGTGAGGAGAGTCGTCATCTCTCTGTAATTCCAGCTGTATGAACCACGAGCTGTGATCACATCGAGAGAAAGGACATGGAAACTGCTCGAGCAGCGAAAAAGTCTTCTCAGTGTCCATTAACAATGTATGAAAAATTGATTCTGTAGCTTTTCCTTCGTGCAGGCCATTTAAATTTTGAAATGCAATGAATGAAAAATATACAGGCAAATTTCTCTCAAACATCCTTTTGGACTTTTAGACACGATCGTATTATGATTAATTCTTTTACCCATCTCTTCCTCTTCTGGCTCTAGGCCTACCTACCTGACATCTAATATTTGACGGATCATTGGTCGTTTCTATCTTATATCAGTTAGTGTTTATGTTTATGTATTAGCATCTGCTTCTCCAACGGCTACTGGCATCGGATGATTAAATGAATGAATGTATAAGCAATCTCAGGCTTTCTGTTTTACTGAAGGCCATGGTGGTAGTAACACTCTTCTGCTCCCCATTGTATCCTCTTATTTGTATTGTAAACTAGCTCTTGTAATATGTAATTTGTTTCTTTTAGTGGGTTATGTAGAGGAAAGGCCATGGTGGCCTATAAAAAGCTCCAAAAGAGGCAGAAAGAAGAAAGCGAAAGGCTAAGAGGAGAGAGATAATAGATTAAGTTTATTGATCTTAGATTTGAAAGATGGCAAGTTGTGGGATTCCGGAAAGGAAGAAGAAGTCAAGATATTCCATGAATTGCCTGTTCTAGGGGATGATTCGTGGGATAGGGTTCGTAGATTAGGTAGAAAAAGAAGGATTATACAAGCAACACAAACTTTTGTTACAGCTGCTTTTTGTTCAAGAGAGCGCATTTACGCTAGATGTCAGGATAGCTCAATGGTAAGATTCTTGCGCATTGATCCTATGGTCAGTGGTTCGGGTCCTACCTCAGCTAAACTTTCACTTAGAGTGCGGAGAGCGAGTCACTAGCTCGCTGATATTCCAGGCGTATAAATCATGAGGTATGGTCACGTCAAGAGGAAGGACCTGGACACTGCTCGATAAGCAAAGAGCTTCTCAGTGTGCAAATTTCTACCTTTTACATCTAGGTAGAATCATGTGTATTTACGTGAAGCTTCTGATCGAGGTTAGACATCGAGTTGATTGTTCTCGGATGGTCTTTGCAAACGAGGTCAGGTAGGAGCAACGGAGGAGCCGACAGGAGTGACCCTTCTGTCTAGTCCCTATTCTGTGCCTGGCGGGTATCTCGGGACCCGCGTGACATCTCGGGACCCGCGTGAAAGTTACAGCGCATCAAAGAATCACGCGATGACTGGTTGGTGCCATGTGCGCAGAGGTGAAGTGGAATGTCAAGAGGGATCTAAATTACATCACTGGTTTGGCAACAACAATTTTGTTGTTATGAGCTATATACTGCTTTGACGTCAAAACAGCAGAAATAAATCACATGCACTTTCTGAATGACTTAGTCACCTCTTCTGCTACTGCCGTTTCCCTCTTTGGCCTCTCTCTCATCCCAAGTAAGCAGGGTTCTCAAAACTATCGCAATCTCTCAAAAAAATAGGAGAAGATACAATAGAGATCGTCACATCCAAAAAGGAAATCTATATATGGATTGAGATTCCAGTTGAAATCCAAGAACTGTAATTGCTAAGTCTCTTCTAGCAGAATCTGAAGGAATATATGCTGAGCAAGGACATATCAAAATGGCCTCTAAAGAAGACTCAGTGGAGGATCGATGCCTTCTGTCATTTTCTTCTTTTTCTCAGTGAGTTATGGTGGGAAAAGGCCATGGTAGCCTATACAAAGCCCCAACAAAGGAAGAAAGGAGAAAGCGAAAGGCTAAGATGTGCTAAGATTTTAAGACTCAATGTAACAAATGCATGCGCCTGGGAATAAACTTACAAACAAGTGGGTCAAATTCAAATCGGGTCTGCAACTTGAACCGATGCTTGGCTGCCAGTTCTGCCATGGTGTAGCTGTTGTTATAAGCTATAGAACTTTTCTGACCCCAAGACAAGCCAGCCGCGGGGACAGCTGGCTGACACACCTTACACAAACAGTTAATGGGTGTCTGTGATAAAACTGGGTGTCAGGTATAACGAGGAAAAGAACTATCTCACTACATTATCCCAATTAATGGAACGTGTTGCCTTCCTCTTACTTTCCTAAATCCTACTACTTACCATCTTTGAAATCCAAGATCGATAAACTTGATCTGATCTCTATCTCCTCTTAGGCTGTCGCTTCCTTCTTTCTTCCACTGTTGGGGCATTGTATAGGCCACCATGGCCTTTCCCCAACATAACTCACTAAAAATAAAAAACTGTGGTTCAGGATGATAAAGCCCAATCAACGTGCTCCTGCACCCGTCTTAGCACGTGACGCCCTTGGGAAGTCTACAACCGCAATAATAATAACACTTAATCCATCGTACGATTCATAATAGAACAAGAGAGAATTGATTGAAAACATCAATTCATTCGAAAATTTCTTCCATTTTGTTAAAGGCCACAAAGACTACTGTATTTTAAAACACGAGGTTTTCCTGTTTTCATGATTCACATGACTCACCCTACCTAGCCTCCCTTCCTTGTTCAGTTTTCAACTAAATTGAAACCTTTCATTCGAATTCGATTTAGACTACAATAAAAAACCGCTCCAATACATGGGTAGTTTGAAATTGGCTTGCCTGGCTTGGGGTTTACAATATAAAACTAATACAAGGGGGAAAGAAGAAAATGAATGTAAATACATATGAAAGATGAATATCAAATCGATAGAATGGGGCAGGTCTAATAGGGAAGGAGGTCAGAATTGGTCCAGCTTTGGTTTCTGTGGCAAAAGATGTAGTAGGAGGTTTGAATGGCTATAGCGGAAAGTTTTGAGACGAGAAAGCGTCTATGTTGTGGGCCTATGGAAAGGGAGTTGCACATTTCAAGGAAAGTGGTACAGGAGTTGTTGAAGATATCAAAAGCGCTGATGGAGAGATGATAATGATAATAGTAATGATAATAATGGCGAATCTCGAAGACGAGGATATGTCCATTACACTTCGCTTCTCACAAAAACTGTCACGACGATGGGTCTATTAATGTGAGAAAAGACCTAGACGTGAACGGATGAAAAAAACAACTGCGTCGCTTACTCCATGTCGAGCTTAGCAAAAACCAGAGACAGGGCTTCGAGTTGGGATATATGAGACGGTTTCCCGTTAAGGTATGGTGTTAAAACACATGTCTTCTTCGCAGACGGCCCGAAGTTCGAAGCAGCCTTTCTTGAAGTTGACGTTTCTTCTCGGCCTCTCTCCATTACGCCCAAAATCTCATCGCGTCAATGGGTGAACTAAATTTAAGGTGATCAAATAACTACTCCGACGACAATGGCTTCGCTCACTGCGCGATTCACAGTAAAAATAAGATCTGCGAAATAGGAAAGCAGGAACCACCTCAAGATAATTCGCTTCCCTATGAAAGGTCTCGGAGCCCTGTCTCCAGTCTCTGCTTCGCTCGGAATTGAATATGGTACCGAGTTCGCGGCTTTGCTGAAGAAACAATTCCAGAATCTTATCGAATATGGCGTGGCCGCAAATATGGGATGCCCTCATCACAAGAAAGGCATCTGCTGCACCCACACCCAACCCATTGGTAATGTATTTCATGAAATCGATAAACATTTCGCTCATCTTTTTTATTAGAAACCCTCTGTATGAAACTATACAGTCACATTCGCAACACTTAAGAAACCTTGGAACGGGCTTTCCTTTTTCTTCCTTTGTTGGGGCTTTGTATAGGCCACCGCGGCCTTTCCCCAACATAACTCATTAAAAAACAGAGCTTTATCTGGGTTTAGAGAGTTAAGGAACCTTTGCTGTTTTATCATCAAACTATTTTAAAGCTTGATCAACTGGAAAAGAGTACACCATGTTAGCCACTCAGTACAGAAACTCGCCGAGCCAAGAAGGCTTTTGCATGAAAATTTTGCCAACGGTGAAGAAACTTATGTAGGAAGATTCTGCAAAACTGCCCAATTCTTTTATTGCGTCTCAAGGTTGATTGAAATGGCATAAGAAAGGAGAACGGTCAAAGGGCAATGCTTGGCATTCGATAAACTCATAAGAAACAGTGACGTTTTCCTCAACATCATTAGTTTCAATACTCGTGTGAAACACAGGAATGAATGCTCAACTCATTCCCACCCTTTCCAGGTTTCACTGCTTAAAAAAGTAACTCTATCACACAAATCATCATTCCTCTCTAGAACATGCAATTCATGGAACGTCTTGCCTTCTTCTTGCTTTCCTGAATTCTACAACCTGCCATCTTTCAAATCTAAAATCAGTAAACTTGATCTGATCTCTCTCTTTCCTCTTAGCCTTTCGCTTTCTTCCTTCTTCCTTTGTTGGGGCTTTGCATAGGCCACCATGGCCTTTCCCCAAAATAACTCGCCAAAAACACCTTTTGCTCATAAGAGACTCAATGCTCGGTCTGATAAAAGCTTAATCAATATTCTGTACTGATTCAAAACTTTTCAAATTTTTAATTTTGTTTCTCTGTTAAGATGCCGAAATAGGAAGATACACAGACAGTCTGATCTTGCAACTTGCAGACGAAATGTTTATGGCATCACTACCAAATGCCGTACATTGCCAGGTATCACTGTCGTTTCGTTACAGCTGAGATAAACACGGCGATCATTGTGCATCATTGTGACGCAGAAAATGTGAAGACGTTCAAGAAGCCCGGAGTATTCTATTCTCATGAATACTAAGGACCTTTGAGAAACTTCTATGTTTCTTAACAACGAAATGTATATGTACTCGATCTTAATGTTAAGGACCATCAGCATGTGTATAGAATGGCAGGATGAATGATCGATAGCTTCTTCAGCTTTCGCCTGGTTTCCGAGTGTTTTTCTTACGAAACTGATTCAATGTTTGTTGGAAGCCATACAATCGTGAATCTCTACATGCCTTCGCGCTGCGTTGGAGCGAATTCTTACGCAGCGCAGGAAGGAGGTCGTATTGCAGTGGTTGAGCGAAAGGACCGTGAGTTCGAATCCTGCACACGTCGCAATGAAAACGTCATCGGTACGGAAGGCAGTAAGAAACCATACCATAAAATCCACTTGCCTAGAAAAACTCACAGCCCTGTCTCTGGTTTCTGGTACACTCGAAATCGAGTATGCCACGCAGGAAGGAGGCTGGCATAAGCCATCGAAATCTGTTCACCCGAACGAAATTCGCTCATTGGAATGCATGCTTAACGGAAGTGGTTACGCTTCGAACAGTGTTTGTGAACGATGACAAAGGAACTTGGAAAGGAGGAAAACTGTTCACATAATCCTGTCGACCTTCAGCGTGCAATTATGCCCACCTTCGTTGATGATGTGAGGTCCCAACTCAAGCTGAATAATCTCTGGTTCAGGTGGAGTTCAGTTGAAGACTTCGTGGAATGCAAGGTAAGAGTTATTTCCAACTTCATCATCACGAGATACCCTCGTCTGTACATGAAATCCAACGTGGCATCTAAGTATGTTCTGCTTGGCAGGCGTTATGATGCGAGGTACGAATCAAGTGCACCTAATGAGGTGTTTGTCTCTGGTGAATGTGCGAATGAACGAAGCAACTAGGTGGATGCGTTCGTCTTCCTTTCGCGGATTGCAGAACTGCTCTGTGAAGAGATTTCGCACCCAGCTGCAACTGAAGGTGATGCATGGATAAACACTGTTTCAAAGTCTGGAGGCATGTTTACAAGCTGTAATTATCGTGGAAAAATGTCCGAATCAGTCAGTGGAATGTTTTCCGTCCACTCGGCTTCTCCCACAATTGATAATCGGGTCCCCTTTGAGTATCGTTAATTCTGCCGGTTCCGTAAGCTAATGGCTTCCTCTTTCCCATCCATCCCATAGCTCTATGTTTGGGACCTGGTTCAGGTGCCATTTCTCAATGGCAATTAGAGGAGGGAATCCAAGTTGCCACTTTCAAAAGACTGTTTTCAACCAAAGTTCCACCCCCACCCCCATCTGAAGTTACTCGAAATGACGTGCAGATCTTGAATGAGTCTACTGTACCTCAGTGCTTAGATTCTCCCATCTTATGAAAATTTACACTCTCAAAAATTGACGGCGTTTGACACACGCACCATTTTGACATACCAGAAGAATTCCCCCAAAATTTGCCGTGAAATAGAGTAACGACAAATGCGGGATGACTTGAGTCGCGCAGAAATTTCCCTTATCAAGAAGTCTTATGATGTCAATGAAATTTATACAGCCATGATCTGAAATTGTTATAAAAAAGAAAGAAATTCAAAGGAACGTATTTGTCATCCACTCTTGAAACAGACCCAGGCAAGTTCATGGAAGATAAGCTAGGTGATGGGACACCTGTCTTTTTTAAACAGAAAGTGATTCAACATACCCGGTCTTCGGATCGAAACAATTGGTTGGCAAAGAACACAAAGCGAACTTTCGTCAGTTGGACGGAAAACTTAACGGAGAGTAATTTTCAGGCTTAAATAACAACGAGACCGGACTAGTTCTCATCAAACAATTACTTGACACCTTGTACCATAAAGCAGACCACCGGTTAAACCTCAAGACTTGTATACGAAGGCATTCATTCTGGTAGAGGAGAGAATGGAATTGGAAATTTTAAGAAGAATGGTAAAAAAGGCCCGCTCCAACAATAAAGGAAGCGAGAGAAAAGACCAAGTCGAATGTAGTTAAAATTCAATACCGTATGGTGATTAGTTTGTTGTAAATATATGTATTTCTCTTAATAATGCGTGATTCCCTTGAGAGTGGTACGGAAAGCGATGACAAGTATTTACGATTTTGATTGTTCATAACATCACACTTTGGATCAAAAGCAGCCAACCCTCAACAATGGAATACCTTTTGAAAACGGTAAGACCCCCTGACAAGGAACCAGTTGACTTTTCCCATTGCATCATTGGTGGCGTCACCATCATCATCATCATAATCATCATCATTATTATCATCACCATCATCATCATCATCATTATCATCATCAACATTATCATCATCATCATCATTATCATCATCATCATCATCATCATCATCATCATCATCATCATCATCATCATCATCGTCGTCATCATCATCATCATCGTCGTCATCATCATCATCATCATCATTATCATTATCATCATTATCATTATCATCATTATCATCATAATCATAATCATAATCATAACCATAATCATGATAATAATAATCATCATCATCATCATCGTCATCATCATCATCATCATCATCATCGTCGTCATCATTATCACCATTATCACCATTATTATCATCATTATCACCATTATCACCATTATTATCATCATTATCATCATCATTATCATCATCAACATCATCACCATTATCACCATTATCATCATCATCATTATCATCATCATCATCGTCGTCGTCGTCATCATTATCACCATTATCATCATCATCATCATCATCACCATTATCATCATCATCACCATTATCATCATCATCACCATTATCATCATCATCATCATCATCATCATCATCATCATCATCATCATCATCATCATCATTATCATTATCATCACTTCGGTTTTGCCTAAACATAGTTGGCACTATTTCTACATCTGTATCTGGTCTTCGCGCTACTTGGTGGCTCATCCGCTTGAAATCCTGTTTCATTCTCGAGTTGTGTTATGTATGTCAGAACCTGTCTGCCGCTTTTTCTTCGCCCTCTTTTCGCGTGCCACTGGGCTGTTTCTGAGAATGGCGGCATAGCAAGCAACAATCTGAATGAAAGTGGCAAATGTTGAACGAAGGAAGCAAAAGACGGGAAGAGGTAATGCCAGTTAGTTAAAGGAAAGCTATGAAGAAAGAAATACAAACAACGTTTAATGCTCTAACATTTACTGAGTAACTATTTACGCTCTAATGTGAAAAATTCCATCGAGATGAAGCAAAATCTATTCTGTTCTACTTTGGCATGAATTATGAAGGACCGGACAGTCCACAGTCAGTCTCGCCGGCAAGAGAGGGTGGCAAGAAGTAAGAAGTCCCCACTCCCCAATGTCAAAAGATAGCTCGCACATTGGGTTCAATTTTTATGAAATAATGTTTGGGGTGTACTAATTCATTTTTAACGAACTGCGGTGAGTTTTAGCAAAACTGCATCTAGATGGTGGACCCTACATTCTATCAGTATTTTTATGTTATGTTAGTATGGTTCGTTGTAATTTTGCTATTCATGTCAACCTCGTGATTCTCCTTAGACATCTTGCGTCCCCTTATGCAAATCCTCCCGTAAACCAACCTAAGTTGAGAGCCAATCGACGGAGCATTCGAGCTGGAAAGTTAAACCAGGGTGGATGACTCATTCTGGCGGTTTCCGGGTTCGTTAGATTGAAAGCAAAACGAAAAGAGCGAACATAACAGGTGCTGACTTATATTCTAAAAATGGCAAAGTGACCACCGATCAATGGAGTAACAGGAGTATCTATGCGTCATGTAGTCGAATCGAAATTCAATTTACCTCGGTCAGGGCGGTGCCAATTGGCTCTAAAGTGACATTGTTCGTACTGATTGTCACTGAGTGGATCATCTTGTTGATCGCAAAAGCGCATCTTTGACGATGGCGCTACAGATTCCCCTTTTACGCTACGTCACAAAGACAGCCTCATGTCGGCTGCTGCACACGGGAGCAGCACGTGGAGCGCTTGCTGAAAACGTTGAACACATCGCTGGCGATCTCATCAGCACCGAAGGATGCGAAATTATTGGATGATTGCCTGGTAACCGCGATGGTCCTTGAAGGGCTCTTACACAATCGGATGCTCTTATGGATGAGACCACCGTGTTGTTATGAGAACAGAAAAATGATAGCATTGAAACGAGATCCATGCGTATATACTTACTGTCTTTCAGACCTAAATATGTAATCATATTGGTATACAAAATGTGACCCAAAGCAGTTTGAATTCCTGCCCTGATCCGCGTCTTATACTCGATTTCGAGCGTAGCAGAAGCCACAGACAGGGTTCTGCGTTTTTTTCTAGGAAAGTGGAATTCATGCGTTGGTTTCCCGTTGGTTTCCTCATCAATGGCTTTTTTACTGTGACATGTGCAGTGAGGTTCTAACGCACAACCGGGGCTGTGAGTCCGCACGTTGAACAACTACGCCACTGCACCACAGTTCCTGCCCGAAAGGGAACTTAAACTCTTCATACCAAGCGGGGGCCGAATCTGACTACAGCGGCGACATTTGATATTTCTTTAAATTTCCCATCTAAGTTTCCACTTTCATCGAAGCAGTTTTGCAGATCTCGAACCGGGTGATGGATTGTTTGTAACGCGAGTAGAAGTTTGCTAAATTTAGCAGTTTTAATTAAAGCGATGCGCTGTTCCAACGATTTCTTTACCATAGGCAAATATCCTTCAAGTCCAATTGTGTAAGGATAATCTCGTGACCTATATCTTCAAGCAGTTCTAATTAACAAGCCTGAACCGTACGAAGCCTTAACACAAACTGTTGATCAAGTTTAAGCACGCTGTCAGCTGTCCGCCACCATTTTCCAGGATCATGGTGTATCCTTCTTGCACTTTTATGACACTTTGTTATCTCGGGGTTATTGGTTCGAGTTGTTTTTAGACTGAAAACGAATGAATATCCCGAGATCTCAATGTTGCCTTGTAGGTCTTGGTTTAAAGACCTGACTGCAACGATTGTCGATTCATTGATTTGCATAGGCTGTCATCTCTTCCAGTCTACGTTTATTGCCGGATGGTCTACGGTCATGAATCATTTGGCCATACGTGCTTTGCTGCTGCAGCGACTCCTCGCCTCTATGCATTCAGGATGGGGATCCGGAGTTCGATAGGAACCGCAAGGCCCTAGAAGTTCAACGGGAAATAACATCCACTTCTCCCTCCAAGACATCCATTGTGGTTCTTTTTTATAATGATGATTCTACTTAGATGTCAAAGGCAGACATTTTGAAAACCGAGAAGCAGTGGTTATCAAGCAGTGTCCAGATCGTCCCCCCCTCGCAGTCTCAGTGACCACACCTCGTGAGTCATACGCCTGGATTTACAGAGAGTTGGCGAACTTCCTCACTACGTGATTTAGACCACTGACCATAGGATGAATGGGCAAGAATCTTACCACTGAAATATCCTGACACCTGATTGTGGTTCTTGCTTTCTACATTGTCCTCAGTCTCAAATTCTTCTTGGAATAGCTACCCTGGACTCGTCATTTACAACCCTTACTAGCTTAGGGTTACTTCGACTCATTCTTTAATCATGCCTCTCCATTCCAACTCACTCACACCCTTTCCAAGTTTCACTGCCTAGTTCACGAACTCTACCACACAAATCATCATTCATCCCAAGAGCACGCAATTTGCTGTTGCGTCGATGTGCTGTTATTGCGGCCACCTTTGATCCTTCCTCGTTGAAGAAGACTAATTGTTCAGATTAATAAAACCTTTTTATTATCATTTTTCATGGTTTTCATTTTAAGAAAATTCGATTGAAAATATCTGTGTAATCAGATCGATGCATTCTTTTGCAGTGGCACTGTCTCTCTGGGTTGAAGTACGTCGCAATTCGCTGGTTTTTCGCAGTCTACTCGACCATCTTCGTCTCCGTGTCCATATGGAGCTACTCGACGTACCATTGGTTATTCGCCCTCACCAGCGTAAACTACATCGTTGGGACGGTGTACTTTATATTCTCGGCAATTCGTGTCACGCGTTGCTACACTCGGCCAAGGTGCCAGACGGAGCAAGAGACAAGCATCGGACCAAGAGCCGAGGATGGCAGTGTGACAAAGGAGGAACAAAGTGGGTGCCCGGAGCTCCCATTTGGCACCAAAGTGCATTGGTTTCTCTTTAATCTATACCTAGGCCTATGTACATTTGTCTTTATCGCATACTGGGTAATACTTGCACCCGCAAGGACGGTTGGGTTCAGTCCGTCGTTGAAGAGTTATCTGGTCATTGACCGTCACGGGATCAACTTTGGTCTCATGCTGATTGACTTCGTCTTGAACAGAATACCGATCCGGTTGCTGCATTACTCGTATACCTCGCTGGCACTCCTGCTTTATCTTGTGTACAACTCAATCTACTGGTCGGCTACTGGTAGGCTGTTTTATGGCAAGTGGCTGGACTATGGTTCCCATCTGGGTTTGGTCTTCGGACTTGTGCTCGGCACGATCCTCCTCATTCTTCCGCTTATACAATTGGCTTGGTTTTCACTCAACAGGCTGAAGAAACCGAACTCGAAAAACACCAACGATGCAAATGCTAATATTGAATTTGGAAGTATCGCCTAGCGGAATATTTCGGTATTACCGCTTCCTTGCTGTACTCCTCCTCCCCATTATCGGAGATCGTATCCACGAGTTATGCATCGCAGCGTCAATAGCGTAACGTTGACGTCACGCATATTACAGCGTCAATTACCCTGTTAGAAAATCGTTCATAGCTTCGAAACCTTCCCGAGGAAAAATGCTCCGATGTACAAAATTTCGACATTGCGCAAATGGGTGGTGAAAAATCCAAACGTAATAAAGATTTTCACGTCCTCTGCTCACCGGGATATGCAACGCATTACATGACGGTGATTACATGACTTGATTCTCAGATGAGTATCGAGGAAAAAGACTTTTCATTCAGTGCGATGAAATAACGTTTCTGCTTCTCTGAGAAACATTAACGATTATCTGATCGCGTTACAAGGTGTTCTATGCATATAATTGTTAAAAAGATGTGTCATGAATACGCCATGAAGGATCATGAGTTGTTTTGTGAAGATTCTGCTCAGTACTTTAGGATGCTTAGTGGTTTATGGTCATTTCATATTCGTAGCCAAGTGGTAGAAAGCTCCCTTTGTGTGTGTGTGTGTGTGTGTGTGTGTGTGTGTGTGTGTGTGTGTGTGTGTGTGTGTGTGTGTGTGTGTGTGTGTGTGTGTGTGTGTGCGTGTGTGCGTGTGTGTGTGTGTGTGTGTGTGTGTGTGTGGTGCTGTGTGTGTATCTTGATTTTACATCGATTGGTTATAATTTAGTCTTCTATGTACATATGTACACGTAAACTAATCAAAATCGATGTATGCCTTAATTAAAATAAAATAAGCAAATATTTATAAACGGTTTGTACATTATTTACAGTAAAACGACAGGCATTGCAGTTGCACATGGGACCATCCCATTATGCTATCAGTCTTATGAAAGTATTAAGGCTGTCAACCGATTTTGGCTCATTTGGTAAGCAATTCCAAATCTGCGATCCTAAGAACTTGAGACTGTGAATACCGAAAGTAACCTAATTTGGTCGGTAATGAGATACTGAACACTGCACACCCATTGATAACAGCTAATCTAAAAGTTGAAGTGTTTCATCCAGTGTAAATATTCGTAGTTCGTTCGAGTAAGGTTATTAGGATTACGCGATGAATAATTAGAAGATCTAACTTATCAATCTGGTATGCGTTAAAAGAATCGCATGCAGCGTTTTGCGAGAGCACGACGAATAGACGAAGGCAAGAACGCACAACTTTCCGTCAGTAAAATCAAATCACGACTGCTTCATTTAGTGATCCAACATAAAAAGACAGGTCAAAATTACCACAAACTGTTGCAAATTTGAAGAAGTATCATAGCTATGATTAATTATTTTTTTAAACCATTCACAAACTGCATATTTAAAATACAAAAACACACCTCTCTTATAACAGGCAGTGTGTAATTGGCTGTTTCTACTTAACACTTATGACAATAAGACGGAAAACGAAACAAAAGAAAAAAGGAAATACAATGTTTAATTAAGCCAAAAAGTCCAAAAGGTCAAAAGGTCAAAAGTCCATAAAAGCAGGGTCTGTCCAGTCCCCTTTTCGTCGGCAAAATATGTAATATAAATAGCAATAATTAATTAAATATTAATAATGATTATCATCATAATACAGCAGTGACCAAACGCTCTCTATATTGCACTCAAATAAAGCTCAAAAAACCGTTAAATCCATGCTGAGCAATGTTGAGCAATGTTACATGTTGCCGCGCGGAGAAGCTCCAAGGCGTTGCCGAGCGCGTTTGGCCGCATTAAAAGCTTTCTTGCCTAGAGAGTGCCCTTGGTATACAGTAAAAACCCGGCACTAAGATGCTTTAGCCTAGCACATGAAACCATTTGTAGTCACTAATAAGAAACAACGCAGCTTCAAAATATCTTTCCAGTTTCTTATAAGTCCAGAAAGGACATTCAGATAGACAAAATATCACAGTGCAGTACAAAGCTGGTTTCTTTCAAATTTGAAAAAGATGAAAAATGATACCAATAGATTTAGCTCTGCCCCTAAATGCTATGTTACATACGTTATTGTAAAAGTTTCTTAATGGACACACTATAAGAAACCGTGCAGCCTAGATTTTATACTTAGTCACTCTGCGAGAAACTACCAAGCCTAATTTCAAAAAACTGAACTTCTTAGCGTGTGGGTTTCTACTGTATTACCCTATTTTACGGCGACTGTTCTAACCAAAGCCAGTGGCGGTTTCTGAGATTACAAAAAGGGGTTACCGCGCCCAAGGAAAATTGGAAAGATTCTCATTTCGCGCAAAAGAAAGACAAGAGAAGAAAAGAAAAGGAATCAAGAATAATTTTGGTTAACAACAAATTTTCAAGCAAGGGCACCGCAGATGATTGTGGGCTCGAACCCCGGAGTCTCTACAACCGCCGCTGACCAAAGCATTCGCTATAACAAGTATTGGACTCGTTTATGGCAAGATTCTCTTTGTAGGCATTCCTATCAAGGCATCTAGCATCGCTAAGTGGCGAACAGGAGGCTGGAGGAGCGATCAAGGTCTTGGGCACTGCTCCAAAAGATTTGTTAAGGAGTACTTAAGCCTACTACTACTTGTAAGGTTAAGGAATAAATGCTTGAAAAATTGCATTCTACAAATATGGAATAAACTCCGGAATGAATTGAAGTCTGCTCGAAATTAACACATCTTTAAACAATTGATAATAAAACAGTGGGATGGAGTATAATATAATTGTAATTTATGTCAATTTGACAAGCACAATATTAATTAAATCAATGAAAGAAGTTCGAGAAAAAAAACCAACTCGAAAAAACAACCCGTGACGAAATATCCATCGTGCTTTTCAAAGAGAAACTAAAACTATCGAAGTCTCTGTAGATGCCAAAGAAAAAAATGGTTTTCGTCTCTAGTAAATTTTTATTCTTCAATTGTACATTATTCGTTTTATTCTGGTTTTACCTTGATTTTAACCACCGAGATTGTCAATAGGTAGGATTACAGGTCCTTGAATGATAACAGATAGTTTTACGTCCGAACAAGTCAACCTGTCAAAATATCATATATTATTATTATTATTATTATTCCAAGAATTAGTACGGTTAAAATGATGTTTTATTTCAATTAGTATCATATTCGTTATATTGTCTTGTAAATATCTTCGAAATTGATTAGCTTCTCTCATCTCGTATATTTAGAAGCTATGTATTAGTTATTTTCGAAATAAAATAAAATAAGATAACAAAAAAACCAAAAAAAACTGCACTAGTGCGTTGCTGAAAACCCTGTTGATCAAATGGAGTGGCCTATTTGTACATTTAGGGGGAGACACTTTTCTCTTGGAATAAAGAATCGGGGACAAGACTAAAAAAGACCTCACAGTCGTCTGGTCCTTGTGTGCATAATATAAATTGTGTCCTTTTGTGCATCCGTTTGGCAAACAAATAAATTTATCATTCTAAAGAATTGCTCTTGACTTTTGAGGATTCAGTTTGTATGCTTGTGACTTTATCATTGCCATACGGCATCGTTACCAACAATGGGCTAATTTTATCAGTTGAATCTAAGATTGCTCTGCTTTTCTGAAATCATTCAAATCATTTTATGACCAGATCATATTCACATTCCGAAACCCGAGTGCCATTTTTGGTCTTTTTTCAAATAGCGACCAGTTTAACGGGGAGTCGTAAGCAAAGTTTCAGAGACTAGTCTGGATCTGTCAAATTCTTTTGTCAGAGGTAATAATGGAAAAAGAAGTGTGTTTTAGTGCTGATGATTCCTTAAACCTGACAACTGGAGATGATTCTGACATGAAAGACTTCAGTGAGGATACTTGCACTGAAAATCGATGATAAGTTGACACCATAGGAGATGAAATGGCCATATTTCATTCATGGGTGAGGTTGATGAAGCAGCTGTAGACATTGGTGCAAGAAGAAGCATATTTTTCGACGGAGAAGAAGAATTGATGTTCCGAAATTACAACGATGAGAGGTAAAAGAAGTATTTTCCAGAGATTTATCTTACCAATGGTTCGAAATACTCCCTACTAGCGACAATGTCTAACTAACAGCAGATTAGACTAAATTTCATAGCGTGCACAGAAGACAATGTCAATAGTGACAATTCAAATAAGAATAAAATACTGATAAGTTGCATGAAGGACCAAGAGCTGCTAGCAGTTGACAGTGGGAGCAAATCGCCTACAAGACTGCCCTATTCAGTCGAATAAAGATCTGGAAAAAGGAGAAGCGAGAGTGTGCTGGGTTAAGCCCCTTCATGAAGTAGGAAATTTGGGCCAGAAGCAAGGTGTAGAGAAGATTTTTTTTAGTGAGTTGTGTTGGGGAAAGGCCATGGTGGCCTATATAATGCCTCAAGAAAGGAAGAGGAGAAATCGAAAGGCTAAGAGGAGAGAGGAGGCTATTGTCGCTCAATGCTACAAAAAGTTTGCCGAAGTTTCATATAAAGATCGAGGTAGTTCATACTTGAAGACGTTGAAGCAGCCCCCAAGTCGTTACCTTTAGGTTGGGACACCGTAACTTTATAAGTTTAAGTTTATAAAGTATTTTTGTACAACCATTTCGTTCTGTTGTAATTATAAAGAGCTCACGGAAGTGTTGCGACGGTCATCTGACTGCATATGGTCATGGGGCTTGGACCAATGCATCACATGAGCCATGTGCCATGGGGTCATGGGACTTTGACCAATGCATCACATGAGCCATGTGTCATGGGGTCATGGGACTTTGACCAATGCATCACATGAGCCATGTGCCATGGGGTCATGGGACTTTGACCAATGCATCACATGAGCCATGTGCCATGGGGTCATGGGGTTTGGACCAATGCATCACATGAGCCATGTGCCATGGGGTCATGGGACTTTGACCAATGCATCACATGAGCCATGTGTCATGGGGTCATGGGACTTTGACCAATGCATCACAAGAGCCATGTGCCATGGGGTCATGGGACTTTGACCAATGCATCACATGAGCCATGTGTCATGGGGTCATGGGACTTGGACCAATGCATCACATGAGCCATGTGCCATGGGGTCATGGGGCTTGGACCAATGCATCACATGAGCCATGTGCCATGGGGTCATGGGACTTTGACCAATGCATCACATGAGCCATGTGCCATGGGGTCATGGGGTTTGGACCAATGCATCACATGAGCCATGTGCCATGGGGTCATGGGACTTTGACCAATGCATCACATGAGCCATGTGCCATGGGGTCATGGGACTTTGACCAATGCATCACATGAGCCATGTGTCATGGGGTCATGGGACTTTGACCAATGCATCACATGAGCCATGTGCCATGGGGTCATGGGACTTTGACCAATGCATCACATGAGCCATGTGCCATGGGGTCATGGGGCTTGGACCAATGCATCACATGAGCCATGTGCCATGGGGTCATGGGGTTTGGACCAATGCATCACATGAGCCATGTGTCATGGGGTCATGGGACTTTGACCAATGCATCACATGAGCCATGTGTCATGGGGTCATGGGACTTTGACCAATGCATCACATGAGCCATGTGCCATGGGGTCATGGAGTTTGGACCAATGCATCACATGAGCCATGTGTCATGGGGTCATGGGACTTTGACCAATGCATCACATGAGCCATGTGTCATGGGGTCATGGGACTTTGACCAATGCATCACATGAGCCATGTGCCATGGGGTCATGGGGTTTGGACCAATGCATCACATGAGCCATGTGCCATGGGGTCATGGGACTTTGACCAATGCATCACATGAGCCATGTGTCATGGGGTCATGGGACTTTGACCAATGCATCACATGAGCCATGTGCCATGGTGTCATGGGACTTTGACCAATGCATCACATGAGCCATGTGCCATGGGGTCATGGGGCTTGGACCAATGCATCACATGAGCCATGTGCCATGGGGTCATGGGACTTTGACCAATGCATCACATGAGCCATGTGTCATGGGGTCATGGGACTTTGACCAATGCATCACATGAGCCATGTGCCATGGGGTCATGGGACTTTGACCAATGCATCACATGAGCCATGTGCCATGGGGTCATGGGGCTTGGACCAATGCATCACATGAGCCATGTGCCATGGGGTCATGGGACTTTGACCAATGCATCACATGAGCCATGTGTCATGGGGTCATGGGACTTTGACCAATGCATCACATGAGCCATGTGCCATGGGGTCATGGGACTTTGACCAATGCATCACATGAGCAATGTGCCATGGGGTCATGGGACTTTGACCAATGCATCACATGAGCCATGTGCCATGGGGTCATGGGGTTTGGACCAATGCATCACATGAGCCATGTGCCATGGGGTCATGGGACTTTGACCAATGCATCACATGAGCAATGTGCCATGGGGTCATGGGGTTTGGACCAATGCATCACATGAGCCATGTGCCATGGGGTCATGGGACTTTGACCAATGCATCACATGAGCCATGTGTCATGGGGTCATGGGGTTTGGACCAATGCATCACATGAGCCATGTGCCATGGGGTCATGGGACTTTGACCAATGCATCACATGAGCCATGTGTCATGGGGTCATGGGACTTTGACCAATGCATCACATGAGCCATGTGCCATGAGGTCATGGGGTTTGGACCAATGCATCACATGAGCCATGTGCCATGGGGTCATGGGACTTTGACCAATGCATCACATGAGCCATGTGCCATGGGGTCATGGGACTTTGACCAATGCATCACATGAGCCATGTGCCATGGGGTCATGGGGTTTGGACCAATGCATCACATGAGCCATGTGCCATGGGGTCATGGGACTTTGACCAATGCATCACATGAGCCATGTGCCATGGGGTCATGGGACTTTGACCAATGCATCACATGAGCCATGTGCCATGGGGTCATGGGACTTTGACCAATGCATCACATGAGCCATGTGTCATGGGGTCATGGGGTTTGGACCAATGCATCACATGAGCCATGTGTCATGGGGTCATGGGGTTTGGACCAATGCATCACATGAGCCATGTGCCATGGGGTCATGGGACTTTGACCAATGCATCACATGAGCCATGTGCCATGGGGTCATGGGACTTTGACCAATGCATCACATGAGCCATGTGCCATGGGGTCATGGGGTTTGGACCAATGCATCACATGAGCCATGTGCCATGGGGTCATGGGACTTTGACCAATGCATCACATGAGCCATGTGCCATGGGGTCATGGGACTTTGACCAATGCATCACATGAGCCATGTGCCATGGGGTCATGGGACTTTGACCAATGCATCACATGAGCCATGTGTCATGGGGTCATGGGGTTTGGACCAATGCATCACATGAGCCATGTGTCATGGGGTCATGGGGTTTGGACCAATGCATCACATGAGCCATGTGCCATGGGGTCATGGGACTTTGACCAATGCATCACATGAGCCATGTGCCATGGGGTCATGGGACTTTGACCAATGCATCACATGAGCCATGTGTCATGGGGTCATGGGGTTTGGACCAATGCATCACATGAGCCATGTGCCATGGGGTCATGGGACTTTGACCAATGCATCACATGAGCCATGTGTCATGGGGTCATGGGACTTTGACCAATGCATCACATGAGCCATGTGCCATGGGGTCATGGGGTTTGGACCAATGCATCACATGAGCCATGTGCCATGGGGTCATGGGACTTTGACCAATGCATCACATGAGCCATGTGCCATGGGGTCATGGGACTTTGACCAATGCATCACATGAGCCATGTGCCATGGGGTCATGGGACTTTGACCAATGCATCACATGAGCCATGTGTCATGGGGTCATGGGGTTTGGACCAATGCATCACATGAGCCATGTGCCATGGGGTCATGGGACTTTGACCAATGCATCACATGAGCCATGTGTCATGGGGTCATGGGACTTTGACCAATGCATCACATGAGCCATGTGCCATGGGGTCATGGGGTTTGGACCAATGCATCACATGAGCCATGTGCCATGGGGTCATGGGACTTTGACCAATGCAACACATGAGCCATGTGCCATGGGGTCATGGGGCTTGGACCAATGCATCACATGAGCCATGTGCCATGGGGTCATGGGACTTTGACCAATGCATCACATGAGCCATGTGTCATGGGGTCATGGGACTTTGACCAATGCATCACATGAGCCATGTGCCATGGGGTCATGGGACTTTGACCAATGCATCACATGAGCAATGTGCCATGGGGTCATGGGACTTTGACCAATGCATCACATGAGCCATGTGCTATGGGGTCATGGGGTTTGGACCAATGCATCACATGAGCCATGTGCCATGGGGTCATGGGACTTTGACCAATGCATCACATGAGCCATGTGCCATGGGGTCATGGGACTTTGACCAATGCATCACATGAGCCATGTGCCATGGGGTCATGGGACTTTGACCAATGCATCACATGAGCCATGTGTCATGGGGTCATGGGACTTTGACCAATGCATCACATGAGCCATGTGCCATGGGGTCATGGGACTTTGACCAATGCATCACATGAGCCATGTGCCATGGGGTCATGGGACTTTGACCAATGCATCACATGAGCCATGTGCCATGGGGTCATGGGGTTTGGACCAATGCATCACATGAGCCATGTGCCATGGGGTCATGGGACTTTGACCAATGCATCACATGAGCCATGTGCCATGGGGTCATGGGACTTTGACCAATGCATCACATGAGCCATGTGCCATGGGGTCATGGGACTTTGACCAATGCATCACATGAGCCATGTGTCATGGGGTCATGGGGTTTGGACCAATGCATCACATGAGCCATGTGCCATGGGGTCATGGGACTTTGACCAATGCATCACATGAGCCATGTGTCATGGGGTCATGGGACTTTGACCAATGCATCACATGAGCCATGTGCCATGGGGTCATGGGGTTTGGACCAATGCATCACATGAGCCATGTGCCATGGGGTCATGGGACTTTGACCAATGCAACACATGAGC
Source organism: Pseudorhiza aurosa (assembly GCA_964026355.1). Classification (NCBI taxonomy): domain Eukaryota; kingdom Metazoa; phylum Cnidaria; class Scyphozoa; order Rhizostomeae; family Lychnorhizidae; genus Pseudorhiza; species Pseudorhiza aurosa. The sequence goes on along the minus strand of OZ032127.1, from coordinate 6,780,403 downwards.
CATGTGCCATGGGGTCATGGGGCTTGGACCAATGCATCACATGAGCCATGTGCCATGGGGTCATGGGACTTTGACCAATGCATCACATGAGCCATGTGTCATGGGGTCATGGGACTTTGACCAATGCATCACATGAGCCATGTGCCATGGGGTCATGGGACTTTGACCAATGCATCACATGAGCAATGTGCCATGGGGTCATGGGACTTTGACCAATGCATCACATGAGCCATGTGCTATGGGGTCATGGGGTTTGGACCAATGCATCACATGAGCCATGTGCCATGGGGTCATGGGACTTTGACCAATGCATCACATGAGCCATGTGTCATGGGGTCATGGGACTTTGACCAATGCATCACATGAGCAATGTGCCATGGGGTCATGGGACTTTGACCAATGCATCACATGAGCCATGTGCCATGGGGTCATGGGGCTTGGACCAATGCATCACATGAGCCATGTGCCATGGGGTCATGGGACTTTGACCAATGCATCACATGAGCCATGTGCCATGGGGTCATGGGACTTTGACCAATGCATCACATGAGCCATGTGTCATGGGGTCATGGGACTTTGACCAATGCATCACATGAGCCATGTGCCATGGGGTCATGGGACTTTGACCAATGCATCACATGAGCCATGTGCCATGGGGTCATGGGGCTTGGACCAATGCATCACATGAGCCATGTGTCATGGGGTCATGGGACTTTGACCAATGCATCACATGAGCCATGTGCCATGGGGTCATGGGGCTTGGACCAATGCATCACATGAGCCATGTGTCATGGGGTCATGGGACTTTGACCAATGCATCACATGAGCCATGTGCCATGGGGTCATGGGACTTTGACCAATGCATCACATGAGCCATGTGTCATGGGGTCATGGGACTTTGACCAATGCATCACATGAGCCATGTGCCATGGGGTCATGGGACTTTGGCCAATGCATCACATGAGCCATGTGTCATGGGGTCATGGGACTTTGACCAATGCATCACATGAGCCATGTGCCATGGGGTCATGGGACTTTGACCAATGCATCACATGAGCCATGTGTCATGGGGTCATGGGACTTTGACCAATGCATCACATGAGCCATGTGCCATGGGGTCATGGGACTTTGACAAATGCATCACATGAGTCATGTGCCATGGGGTCATGGGACTTTGACCAATGCATCATATCACAGTCAGCAATAAGGGTAGCAATAATAAAGTTCTTAAGTTGTTACGTCACGTTACTAGGTAACCGAATTTTCAGTTCCAAACAAACTGAACATAAACGAAGATGGCGCCACTTTCGATAGCGGCTCTAAGTTCTTTCTTTTCCGGAGAGCAAAAATCTATCACGAGAGGAGAGAATCATTACAGATCGGGACATATAGATAATTTTTGTTATAGCCAAGGGATTCTCAGAGGTCAGATTCACGCAAGTATGAAGAATAAAGCGTACAAAGTTACGGTAAGTCGAACAATCTTGAAGTTGAGGCCACTCGGTCTTGTAGTATGTGCAGAGAGCTCGTTTGGCTTATCCCATAGATCACAGCGACTTTTCAAGTTTAAAATCATAGGAATAATTGGCTTAGTTTGCTCTATGGAACGTTTTTCACAAGATTTAAAGCACAACGCAGGAATAATCGATAAATTATTCCGTTCCACTGACAGTTTCAAAATAGAAAGCAAAAACTTTCAAGCAAATGAAAAAAGCAAACAGATCAGAAAATTGACTTAGCTAACAGTAAGACTAATTTGTAAACGTCTCGAGGGAGGTTGTTTAGGGTCTCAGGGGCTCAACTTTAAACCAGCAAAATGCGCTGATTTGTATAAATCCACTTACTTAGGTGTGTGGTCTAAAAATGGCATACACTGCAATTTACTTTCAAATCGTTATATTTCATAATTTCAGATATACCTAGATGAAAAGAACGAAATAAGATCGACAGAGTGTGAATGTCCTAGAGGGGCATTCAAATGTAGTCATTCTGCTGCAGTCTTTATACATGGCATCCATAATTTGAGCAGAATGGATGTAGAGTGTTCCTGGAAGAATAGAAAACCATCAAATCTGTCTAATCAATCCGCCTCAGAAATGTTTCCCCCGAGCAAAAAATATGCTCCTTTATCCAGAAAAGCCGGATGAAGAAGACAGGAAGTTCTTGTACTCAAAGTTGGAAGAGTATGGCCGATTCACTGGAATCTGGTGGATCATGAGTCCTGAGCCACCAGTTTCAAAACCCTACCCATCTCAACCATAGGATAAATTGTATTTTCTGAACAATTTTTTAAAATTGAAGGGCAAGATAACCAAAACATGTTTTTGCAAAATAAAGCCAAGATCAGCACAATGGACATCATCAATGTTGCCAGTCTGACCACAGGGCAGAGAGACAACCCATTGTGTATTACAAGCAACGAAAAGGAGGCATTAAAGCACTTTAACATTCAGACTGGTTTACCTGTGGAACATTGCTTGGAACTGAGTTTCGGATGCCATGGTAACGTGACGTCACACTTAAGAACTCTATTGTATTGAGTTTTTAGTCGTGGGATTAATGAGTTCAAAATAGCACGAAAGTTGCGTATTCTCTGGTCTCTCTCTGCGAACCGATTACGCACGCAACAAATGGTGACAGGACAGAGGACAGAGCTGAGAGACCGACAGATTGAGTTTCACGATGGCTACCCATGTTTCCATCTTGCCAGAAAAATTTGAGCATGGCGATTTCGCAGCTTGGCTTCGCAGCTACGAAGTTTATGCCGACGCAAATGGTTCGTCTACTGAGGAGAAGCTTCAACGCCTGCCTGCCTTCCCTCGTAGGCGCGTGTCCTTTTACTATTTTTCTTTGACCGCCGCTGAGAAAGACACTTACGCTAGTCTCAAGGACAATTTACGCAGAGCATTGTGCCCCACCATTGCCAGAGAGCAACATTTTGCCAGCTTTGAAAGACGCGCTCTCCGCCCGGACGAAGAGCCCTCGTTGTTTCTCTGGGATTTAACGGAGTTACTGGGGAGAGCTGATCCAATGTTGACGAAAGAGGCCAGGGAAGCTCTCTTGACCCGACAGTTTCTGAAAAGGTTGCCGGCCGAGCTCCGCCTACGGTTTTTGTAGTAGGAGGACAAGCCATAAGAATGCTGAAGACGGTAGTGTTAAGGAACAGATGTGGCAGAAAATCAAACAAGCGTCATTTTTCGAGTTCCATTCCTTAGTCTAGGCTTAGAATTTAGCGAATTGGAGTAGAATTCTGCAACACATGGTCCACCAAGCCGGATAGTCTGGATTAGAAGAAATGGATGAATACGAGAGATTGAAGAAAAAGCGCAGTTTGTATCGGAGAAGTGCCACGAATTTAGAAAAAAGAGTGAATGAAGCATTGAAGGGAGACGAAGAAGCAAACACCAAAGTTTTGAAGAAGTACGTTGCAGCACTGAAGGAGGCCCAAGGTACGCTTACGAACGAACGAACGAACTACGAATATTCATACTGGATGAAACACTTCAACTTTTAGATTAGCTGTTCTCAATGTGTGTCCAGCGTTCGCCTGGACGAAGAAATGCTTGAGTTTATGATCACGGAAGAAGATGAAGCTTGCGAAAAGGAAATCGACGATGCAGCAGAGTACAAGGACAAAATCGTTGGTGCCATCTTATCGATCGAAGGAGAATTGGAAGCAATTTTGGAAAAGGGTTCAAAAAGAGCCGGCTAAGAGCGTCATTTCTGGTATCCCAATGACCGATGCATTTTATGAAACGGCAATTAATCCGTTGAAAAAACGTTTTGCAAATCCATCGGTAATTCAGCGGGCCCACATAAATCAGCTGCTAAACTTGACGCCGGTTTTTAATGAGAAAAACTTCAGCAGACTGAGGTCCTTTCACGACCAGATCGAGACTCATTTTCGTGGACTAGAGGCTCTTAATGTTGACAAAATCACTTACTCAAACATTATCGTTCCGGTTTTGATGGAAAAACTACCAGAAGTAATTCGATTGGGGATGATTAGAGAAGCTGGAAGGTTGCATTTGGAATGGAACCTAGAAGAGATGCTGAAAGCCTTGTCGAAGGAAGTAGGAATACGGGAATGCCATGTCCCGTTTCTGAAGGCTTCTCATGCCCCTGGGGGAAGGAATGACAATGGCAGGATTATCAACAATAGGCCCGGAATCGGAACGGCAAGTGCCTTGTTGACTGAGGGAATGGAGAAGAAGAAGTGCGTCTATTGCCGTCAAGAACACCCTCACGAGGTGCCCAGAAGTCACCACACCAGAGGAGCGTAAGAGCACACTAAAAAGTATGCTTAATGTTTTATATGCTTAACTGGGGGGCATAGATCTTTTCAGTGTAGATCTAATCGTAGATGTATGATCTCTGAGGGAAGGCGCCATGCCTCAATCTGCAACATTTCACAACCCAAACAGGAGTCTAAGGATGCGGCGCTTAAGCCTAGTGCGACCCCGCTTAATGCTTACGCGGTTTCCGGGGTAGGGAGCACCGGATCTGGCGAGAGTGGCCTTGCAGACAGCCTTGGCAAATTCGAATGGAAAGGAAGAGAGCAGAGTGAGATGTCGGTTTGATATCGTCGATGATATCGGTCGAGAAATCTTTTATAACTTCCAAGGCTGTAGATCGTTTGAGTTTAGAGCCAGTGAGAAGTGAGCCGTTAGGCATTAAAGCATTTGGTCAGACAGAGGCTGACAGAAAAGAGAGAGATGTTGTAGAGTTCTCCTTGAGAGGAGGCAAGGTTGTTAATATATCATGCTTTGTTGTCAATGCAATTACGAATCTTGTTAATGTACACCCGGAGGAAGTTAAGAAATAAATACAAACATCTGAATAATGCATGGTTTTCAGATATTTCTAGGCACAAAGAGATGCTCTCCATACAGATTCTTATTGGTTCGGATTTCATTTGGCAATTCCAAGAGGGCGAGTCATTACGAGGGGGGGCCAAATGAACCAGCAGCTGTAAAGACCACTTTAGGCTGGGTGTTGTCCGGCCCACTCAGAGGTAAGCATTTAGATGTCTTAGAAGAAATTAACGTTAATTTCGTGTCTATAATGTCAGATGTCTCACCTGGAGGACTAGACCCAGAAGATTTAGGTTCTAGGGGGGTGACAGCCAGTCGCTTAAGTGAAAGTAAGCTGTGGGGGGAAGGACCGTCCTGGTTAACGAAAGGAGAGGTTGATTGGCCAAAAGGTGTGCAACTAGAAAATTCCACAGACATAGGGGTAGAAAGAAGAAAGATAGCTGTTTTGAGCGCAGTAACTGTAGTAGATAGAAAACTTAGCAATGTGATTGACATCAAGAAGTTCAGCAAGCTCCATAGGCTATTGAGAGTGACCGCATGGGTGATGTGGTTCATAAGACATCTTAAAGCTAAAGGATTAAGGAATGAAAGAATGAGTCTATAATGTGAGATGTCTCGCATCGGCATGATGTATACAAGCTACGGGATTTAGACACGTTAGGAATCAAGCCTGAGAAGGAGGTACATAAGCAAGTCCTTGACAACATTTCGTTTACAGGGCAAAAAGTATTATGTGGGTTTATCTTGGAAAGCAGGGCACAATCACTTACCTTCAAATTATGCCAATATAGTCTAGCTAGATTAAAGAGCCAGATACAGAACCTTGAACAAGATCCTGAAACCTTTGGCAAATATGATTTCGGAGCAGCTGCAGATGGGGATCATTGAAAAGGTACCAGAATTAGACCCAGCAGAAAAAGGTGCATTATCTTCCACATGCTGCAGTGACAAGAGAGGTTACCGAAACGACAAAGGTAAGAATAATATACGACGGTTCTTGTAAAGATAGGAAGATGGGAACTTCCTTGCATGATTGTTTACATGCAGGACCACCCTTGACCCCTCTCATCTTCGACATATTGTCAAGATTTACAGAGTCCAAGATTGCTCTGGTGGGGGACATTGAAAAGACTTCTTTAAATATTGAGATCGATCCTGTGACTGTATATTTGGCATTCATGATCCAACGGGTTTATCCTATCTCACTCAAATTAGGGTTGGTCTCAGTAAATTAAATTTTCCCAAGTTCAAGCACAATTTTAGGGATACTGTAAACCCAATGTGCCCTACAAAGGATGGTATGGAGGATACAGAACACTTTTTGTTGCTTTGCCCCTCCCTTGAAGTGCAACGCAGAGATCTTCTCACTGGAGTTCTTGCTTTACTTCGACCATTTGGCTATACAAATCTCCAAAAGAATGTTCTACTGCAGTCTTATTGTATGGTGATGGAAAATTTTCCTATGAACTAAACAAAATATACTCCTGCTAACAATACAATCAATTCACAAATCTGGTCGATTTTATTAGAACATTTTGTGCTGCGGTATAGGCCACAAAACCACAACCACCATTTCTCATTTTTTTTCTTTTTCCCGTATGTTTAACGTCTGTCTCGAATTAGATGACAAGATTTCGAAACAGCCTATGCAAAAATATGTAAAAATCGCAGACCCTTGGCATGCAATTCGAGGCGGACAGTAGTTTTAATCTCTATGTTAAATTGGTCTCGGGGTAGTCATAGTCTTTTGCTCCCCGGGGCATCATCTCAGTAGTATTGTACAGCTGTATAGTATAGCAATCTTGTAAAGTAGTGTAGCTTGTAAATTCGATTTTTAATTTCTTAATAGATATATGAAAAAAAAAACTGTTTAAGAGTTCTCTGGTTAGATGACATTTTGACTGAAAAACCTAAAATTGTTGCTTATCGCTTTAATCGAGTAGTATTTGGGGTAAATTCTTCACCATTTCTACTAAATGCAGTCTTGAGACATCACATTGAAAACTACAAAGATGTAGATCCACAATTTGTTCAGCAAATATCACATAGCTGTTATGTAGATAATTTGTTCAGCAAGTATCACATAGCTGTTATGTAGATGATTTGTTCAGCAAGTATCACAAAGCTTTTATGTAGATGATTTGTGGCAAGTGCAAAGGGTAAAACTGACGCTCTGGGCCTTTTTTTAGGAAAGTCAAGGAAATAATGCTGGAAGGGGGCTTAGAAATGAAAAACAAATAACTCCTCCCTCATGGAGAAGAGTTGCAAATAGACCACGACACGCTTATTCATTTGGTAGATTATTTTTTCTGCAGTAGTTTAATGATTTCAAATATTCCATTTGTCGTGTAGAGTAGCAACTGTAATGCGTAATAGCCTCAATTCAGGTGCATATTCGGAAATGACTGGTACTGTGTGTAACTTTAAAGGTCCATTTCACGTAAAACTCTCGTATCAGGATTAATCACATGCTTGCTATTGATTGGTTTGACTAGTTGTTATTTACGATCGTGATTGATGGATACTTCAGATTCAATTTTGTAGTTCCTTATATAGTCTTATAAAAACGCCATGTGAATAGGGAGTTGGCAGAGAGTATTGAGAGACAGTGAATAGAGAGTATGGAAGATTGTAGAGTGATAAAGTATATATGTGGCAGAAAATCAAACAAGTTTGCTTTCTTTGAGTTCAATTTTCAAGTCCAGGCTAAGAATTTAGTGCATTGGGGCAAAATTCTCTAACATATGGTCCACCGAGCTGGATAGTCTGGACTAGAAGAAATGGATGAATACGAGAAATTGAGAAAGAAGCGCAGTTTGTATCAGAGAAGTGCCACAAATTAGGAATTCTCCAACTGTGACAGGTGAAGGGAAATTTTTAATACCTTTAAGATTGGATGTTTCCAAATTGCCTTTAGTCCAAATCTTTGGCACGTATACTTGATAGCAAAAGCTCTTAGAAGGGCTAACTTACAAGAGAAGGAACAGAGACAAGAGCAAAGTAGCTTACAAGGTGAAAGTAAGCATTAAATCAAGACTAGAACTGGTAAATTGAAAGACATAGCTTGGAGAAGGAGCAAGTTTGGAAATCAAAAGAACGGAGTAGGCACCTGAGTGCAAAACTGGTCTACGCGCTGAAAAAGCTGTTAGAAGAGATGTTGGATTCTGGGGAAGATTGCACATGACTGAAGACACAGGTTTTGCATAAAAACTTCCTTAGAAAGAAATGGCTGAAACGTTTGATAGAACTAGATCCAAACTAGTCTCGAAACTACTGCTGGGGCTCACGGCCAATACCGGGATAATGTCACGTGGAGGATGATCTTGTTGTGGATATTGCACAGTTGAATTCATAGCATTTAACTCATTAAGGATGGACTGGTGGCTCAGTCGGTAGACAGTTTGCCTGAGAATCTAAAAGCTCTGGCTTTGCAGCTAGTCCTTTTCTACTCAGATATGAGCAGTACAGTTTGGTTGAGCAGAACTGTGCAGTAAATCAACTGACAGGTCATGGCAGGTCTGCTGCTCCAACTGAGCAAAAAAGGACTTCCTAAGTCTAGTGCTTTGGTCTAGCGCTTTGGTCTAGTGCTTTGGTCTAGTGCATACAAAACGGGGATAGACCCATTGGCTGTTTTGTTGATACCAATAATAGGCAAATACAATCAACCCATCAGTCAATCATTTAATTATATATATCATGGAGCCAGACCTTATTTAAAAACTATAAGGTTACCTGCCAAAATATTTGTTCCACTTGCTCTAAGTAAAGCTCCAATACCCAAGGTCATGTTCTTGCATAATGGTTGAGATGATGCTATTGCATGTTATCCTGATTCATAAAATCAATCCAACAACTGTCAGCTCTTTTCTGGCCATGTGCTTTGTTCTAGTCAAGATTTGCATTCCCTCAGTGGTTGAATCACTGCCTTCTTTGGCATTGGAGCCAACATCGGAATTGGGACTCTAAGGGTTGTAATAGAAGGCTCCCGCTTTCTTGTTTGCTCAAACGAGTTTCTTCATTCTTTGGGTCACTGAGCTCTGCCATTTTTTACTTTGTGGAATTCTTTCTTGTGGGTTTATCATCCCTCACATGAATGACAACGAAACAGGAAAGTTTGTAGATCTTCTGTGCAACATATGGGCATTTCTGTAACTTGATTAAATCTTGCAGAATTCCATTGAATTCTTCTCTGTAGATATCGCAATGTACTTTCAGATTTTTACAGACTCAGGCACCAATTTACAGAAATTTGACCTCTAAGCTACTTCCCTCTGCATTTACTAAGAAGATACTAATTGCCCATCTTGGCCTTTTCTTGTCAGGTGGCATTGCCCTCAAGGATCTAACCAGGGCTTTCTTCTTGACTTCTGCATCAAGACATCAGAGGATTGGGCTCTTCATACTTTCCATGAGTCAAATTTTTGCCAGATACAGGATCAGGACAGTGTTCATTAAACAAGTTTCATGGTCTTCCTGCAGAGAATGGAAAATAAAAGTATCATTTACAAGGGCATCTTAAATATGATAATCTTAGGATCCATCTACACAACAAAACAGCTTCATATAAACATTGACAGATATCATCACATAGGTGTTAGAGGATGTCAAAAGGCAGCTTTTTGACCCAGTTGGTTACATATTTATGTTACCTATGAAGACGTCTATCATGCACTTCTAAACAAAAGATAAAATATACTTGGTGATAACGTTTTTGCAACAAATAGAACAAAAAACCTAATCTTAGATGAAAAGTATGACCTTAATGTGCCCCATGTCATGGGAAACATCATCAATGACTCTCAAACTTTTGTGGATAATTTTCTAAGAAAAGGAACTAAGACATTCCAATAGGATCTGGAAACTGTGGCAATTCCAACAATAGGTTACTTCTATTTAATGAATTATGCTGAGGAAAGGCTATGGCGGTCTATACAAAGCCCCCACAAAGAAATAAGGAGGGGGAAGGTTGAGAGGAGAGGGATACGAGATCAAAATCTATAAATTGCCCATTCTTGGGATGGATGATGATTTGTGGGATAGAGCAGGACAGTGATTGTGGAGCAGGCAGTGAAATTGGAAAGGGTGTGAATTAGTTTCAAAACTACTCCCAGTGTAACACTCAGGATTTAATAAATATCAAAAACTTTTCGCAGCGAGCAAAACACAACTCGATCGAGCTTACCACGTACTATAGAATCATAAAACTCGCTTCAATATGAGGAGATGTGGCTGCTGTGTATTAATGGCTGGCGACAACGGGGAAAAAGAGACCTGCCTGACAAGAGGCCGGCTAAGCAATACGATGGCACCCACGAGAGTCAGGGTTCTACTTCGTTATAACCAGAGCAACCCAGGATACAAATGGAACGGTTTCATGTCATTTCATCGTCATTGGTATATATTCTGCTCATAAAGCTTTACCGTTTCCTCCGTTAGATTGGTTTGATGGTCCATGCATGGTCTCCATCGGGGAAGGACAGGTTATCGATGACGCCACACCACAACAGTCTGACTCCTCAAGAATCGAATCCTGAGCGAGTGAATGAGTATCATGCGTACTTGGCTGCTCTTTATTGAACGGCTGCACATTTCCTCAACTTTTCGACAGCCAAAATGTCGGACACCGTGTCCTGTAGAATGCATTCTCTTCATAATAAGATGGCGTCCACAGCACACACCCTACTTGACCTTTTTCACCCTTCTGCGAGGATTGAAAGTTTTAAAATCTACTGATCATTTCCTTGATCTTAAGATTTCCTAATTTTTTCATCTTTGAGACTATCTTTTGCTTTGCTTAGCCAGGTAGTGCATGGCTTTTCCCCTTGACTGAGCTTCGCTATTTGGTCTCAACAAATCACACCCTCCAGCAGGAGGCTACTGTATTTTCAAAACGAGACTGAATACACATGGGTCTGCTGTCCTTTTGGCCTAAGCAAATTTTCTAGGTTGCCCACGATCGGAACAGTCTATGCGTTATGGTTCGACCAAGTAAGTAAATCGATTGCTTTCCTTTCTTTTATCAAGGCATAGTTGTTTTTCTTAAGTCAGTGATGTGCTTTCTTCCCTCAACATGTTTTAGTGAACTTTCTAAACAACTTGCAAAATCACGTGGCATACTTTTTAAGATCAGGAATATGGTACCCCTTGGCATACCGTTTTGCCTTTAAACTACGCAATTCTCATCATTTATGCAATATAGAATCATGGCAAATTGTCGAATTGCTACATGTGTTTTGGGAGCGTCACCTAGAAACTACAACCCCACCAAAATATATGTGATGATCTGTAACAGGGTTTCTTAAACCTAAACTGGAAACACATCCAACCATTAGCCGTTTGTATGGTCAGCTGCCCAGGACCTCTTCAGTAATAAGAGAAAGAAGAGAATTACACGGTGGACATTGCTACAGACGAAAAGACGAGGTCATCAGTGACGTAGTTCTATGGGATCCTACACATGGAACCGCTAAAGTATGACCTGTCAAGACATACGCCAAATTGCTGACGGAAGAAGCTGGTTTACAACGTGAAGATCTTATGGAGGGAAAGAGTCAATATGGTCCAGGCAACTGGCCCGATATGATGATGATGATGATGATGTAACAGGGTTTCAGTCTAAATTACAGTGTTTTGTTGTTTTTGGTTATTGTTATTGTTGCTATTGTTTTGCTTGGGCCAAACATATACGTAATGCATAGATCCTTCTTTGAATTAACAAGAAACATTTAAAGCTTCTAATTTCAATCCATTTCATCGTCTTCATTCTCCATCTTTTGAAGACTCAGTTTTCTCATTTTTTCTGGAGTTTTCAATGGAAAGTAGTAACATAGATTATATTATCAAATCATTAATTAAATCATGTCTATTATTATTTTAGAGAAGCAAAGCAAAAGGCTAACATGCTCAAAAAAGTACAAAATACAAAAGAAGGTATTGAACATGCATTATTTTTTTGTTTTAGTGCATTTGAAAAGTTACTTCTCATAAATACTGACATCTTTACAATGAAGGCATGGTGTGAACAAAGTGAGAATTGACCTTGAGTTTTGTGGCTTCTTGCTAACTGATCCTGTATAGGACGGGTTCAGAACATCTAAGCTATTAAGGTGATAATATTGTTGGGTTTCCTATATGGTAAGATTGGGGAGTGCCTGGAGAGGAACCATTCTTAGCCACAGATTTTTCAGTTCAGGTGGCCAATTTCTTTCCTTGCCACACTTATCCCATCACTACATTGGGTACCAATTTACTGCTAGAAACATCCACACATTATAATCATCAACATCATAATAATTATCAACATCGTCATCAACAACATTGTCATCAACAACATCATCATCAACATCGTCATCAACAACATTGTCATCAACATCTTTGTCATAATCAATGTTATCATTAGTATTGTTATTGTCATTATTGGTATTATTTTGGTCATTATAATTAGAAATTACATTGCATTGATAAATGTTTGGCTTTAACCCAACCTTGCCTGACAAGAAACCTCAATTTTGTATTGTTAGCTGTGAGACCTCCTTATTTCATTTCATAGGAAAGAAACCTCTCATGGATTGTTATGTTTTTTTGCCAAATTAAATACTTAGATGATTTTCTTAAAGAGTATATTTTTGGAAAGTCAAGCACCCTTTCCTGTTGCATTGGAAATGCCCCCAGGAATCCAGGCAAGTTTCCCCATGGATGTAGGGTTTCTAGAAATTTAAATAATTGACACCCATATTTGTATCTTTTTATGCTTCTTTGTTTCAAGTTTTTCCCCCAAAGAGTTCTGGATGTCCTAAAATCTATTGTGTGGATTAAAGCAGAAGCTTAACCAATAGTAAGGGTGTCCTTTATTTAACTTTTGTTTTTAGATCAAAGAGCATCATCGTAAAGTCAGGAAAGAGTCAAAGAAAAATACAAAGCGAAGTAAGTGGGCACAAGCATCATCCAGTTAGCACTTGAGTAAACTGCAGCCTTTTTTATTCCCAAACACAAAGTGAGATTGCTTGGTTTTCAATGATGTGCTGTGTTTCATTGTCTGCTCTGCAACTCTGCTTTATTTCATATTCGGTTGCGTTTGCAGAATCTCATAAAGACCCTGGAGTCCCAAAGCTTTACCCCTTCAAGGAGCAAGTACTCAGACAATTGGAAGAGAGAAAGCTTAGGGTGAGTACTTTCTTTCTATTTTCATGCAATTTAAGGGGACAGTTTTTAATTCTTTAGTGAATGAGATTTTCACACAACTTTTTGACTTCAATTTTGTCACCATTTGTGGTGGATCTATCTTTGAAATTTGATTTTTGGCTTAGCAGAGGTCAAATACATTGCTCTGGGTTTCCTCTTATGGGTGTGGACTAATGATGTGTTGCCTTCCTCATTAACTGTGTTTTTAATGTGGCTTATGCGGGATTTGAGCTCACAACCCATGCATTATGAGTCTACCCACTGAACCACTAGACCATGGCACTTATTCACTTTGCTTGTCGTACTAAGAGGCTGTTCCTGTATAAAAGTTTGTATTGCTCTTATTATAATCACAGTGAATGCACCAGCCATTCTTGCCAAAGCGAGTTTGACTTCAAGTATGAAGGTACACACGAGGTTGTTTTCTTGCAATTCAGATATTGTTACTTCTTATTCATATTATTATTAATAGGTCAACGTATCTTAGAGTAACACCAAGAAGTTGCCATCTTATCCTCTATCTTTCTCCTTATCCTCTACATTGTATTTCAGGAGGAGGAAGAGAAAGAGAGGAGAAAGAACGAACGGTTCAAAGAAGTGAACAAGCGAAGGAAACTTGAACTGCTACAAAAAGACGCTCAAAAAAGAGGAAAAGAATTTGAAAAAAAGGTGATAAGAATAATTTTTAATTAATTTTGTTAAGTAGTTGGCATTTGGTAAAACTCAATAATATAGTATAGGAATATACTTTCCAGGTTTCAATGCCTACTTCACGAACTCCATCCCACAAATCATCACTCATCTGAAAAACATGCAATTTATGGGACGTCTTGCCTTTTTACTTGCGTTCCTGAATCTTACAACCTGCCATCTTTCAAATCTAAGATCAATCAACTTGATCTGATCTCCCTCTCCTCTTAGCCTTTTGCTTTCTTCTTTCTTCCTTTGTTGGGGCTTTATATTGGCAGTCATGGCCTGTCCTCAACATAATTTTCTAATAACGAAGAAAAAAAATGAATCAATGTTTTGCTTTAGTTTTCATAGTGTTCCTGGCTTCAAAATCTGAAGAAGTGATACAATGTTTTGTAATGTGGATGCTGGCAAACAGCTAAAAAAAATTAATGGTTATGAGGAATTTTGTGAGCTTATTTAGAATGGCATTGCTGATGAGATTATTGAGAAAGTTGATGATGAACAGATTCAATGTCCATGGAATTTTTTAGTTGGATTTTAGGTTGAATATTGCAGCTTTGGAACTTAAGCAGTATTCCTTTTGCAAATTTAGTGAGATATACTAGTCTGCTGCCTTGACAGCAGGGCCAAAAAATCAGGATACATTATTACAAATTTGTCCTTTGGCTACCCTTCAATGTCTCAATTACACCGTAAGCTATGTTTCAAGTCTGAAAGTTGTTTTTTCATTACAGAATGAAAGTGGTGCAAAACAGGCTGACAGGGTCATGTCAAAGGGAGCTGGTAAGATTCACTATATTTTTTGTATTTGATTCTAGCGCATTCTTGTCAAATCCTAACGGTATAAGTAGTTGTAGCAGTGGCAGTTGCAGTACATGTATACAGCAGCTGTAGAGGTAGCAGCAGAAGTCTTTTTATCAATGGAAGTGGATTTGTTTCTCAAAGGGAATTGGCTTTGATACATTAATCTTTTTTAAGATTCATTGTGGACTACAAAAGCGATATTCATTCATAGTTATAAAATTTTAAGTTATGTTTCTATATTTCTTTCGTTTCTTGGAAGCGGGACAGGCATTGAAACCAGCAATATTTTGTCAAAGCTTTTTATCCTGTTAAAAAATTTTTATTATCATTATTATCATACTACATATTTTGCCGACAGAACAAGGACTGGACAGACCCTGCTTTGATGGACCTTTGAACAATTTTTTCGCTTCATTAAGCATTGAATTTCATTTTTTCTTTTCTTTTTCTTATTTTCATTTGTGTTAATTAGAGACAGCCAATTACACATTGCCCGTTATAAGAGAGGAATTTTTTTTGTATTTAGATATGCAGTTGATGAATGGTTTGAAAAAAATTATGATTACTAGATAGAAGTATTCATTAATATGCGAATTCAAATTTTGCTGCCACTCAGGAATATTAGTAGATTGTGTAAAATATCCCAAGCTAGTTAAAGATGGTGTTGGGATAGCTGAATGGTAAGATTCTTGCGCATTGATCGTATGGTCAGTGCTTCGAGTGCCACCTCAGATTACCTTTCACTCAGAGTGCGGAGAGAGAGTCGCCAGCTCTCTGTAATTCCAGGCGTGGGAATCACGAGGTGTGGTCACATCGAGAGGAATGACCTGGACACTGCTCGATAAGCAAAAAGCTTCTCAGTGCCCGAATGTCTGCCTTTTACATCTAGGTAGAATCGTGTGTATAAAAAGATGACACTTGTTAGTCTGGAAACGGGAACGCTTTTGTTGTGCTTTGATTGGGTAAGATAGTTCGGAATTAGGTCATATAAGATGATACAGGATTTAAACAGGTTATAGTAGCAAGAACCGATTGAATGAAGTCAAAAGTTTTCTGTAGGCATAAAGTTGCCTTTAATCAAGGACCAGATTGTGTTGAAAAAAATAAACGATTGTGTTATTTATAGTATGAAATACCTGCTCTCGATGTTAAGACTTCTCGCATTTTTGAATTTCTCGTTGTTTGCTTTTTTCAAGAAAAGTCAATGACTGTCTACTACAAAGAATTTAAAAAGGTATTAGATTATGTAATGGTGTAAAATCATACACATATTATGTTTAATTTATCCGTTGCCCAATACCTTGGAGTGCTGCATATGGCATAATCAATTTCGAGCGTAGCAGAAACCAGAAACTGGGTTCTGAGTTTTTTCTAGGGAAGTGGATTTTATGGGGTGGTTTCCTGTTGCCTTCCTCGCCAATGTTGTTTTAAATGTGACGCATGGAGGAATCGGACTGACATCCCCTGTGTTGTGAGTCCGCATGCTTAGCCACTAAGCCATTTTAGCGATTGGTTAATTCTTGTCACCGACAGTAAAAAGTAAGTTATTGGCTGAAAACATATGGATGTGCAAAGACGACTCACTATTTTACGTGAGACACGTCTGCCCAGCATCTGCTATGGAAATTAACTTGGGAAATGTGTCTCAGTTTATTCGTTCCACAAGAGATGGACCGTTCATATTCTGATGTGGGCTCTCTGTCCACATGTTAACAATGCAGTTCTAGAAGCTAGGCTTTGCCAATGTTGACTATTGCAAAAGAAGACGCTTGTCTGTTCTTCTGTGCAGTACTGATATTTTTGTTTGTCATGAATTTTAAAGGCAGTTTTTTGTCATCTTCAGGTGATCGATGCATCAGACGTCATCATCGAAGTACTTGACGCAAGAGATCCTTTGGGATGTAGGTGTCCACAGGTTCGTGCTTTCAAAGTCATTGTTAGGTAGCAGTTGGCATCTAGATTCTGCATGGTGTAGCCGATTTATCAAAGGATGCGTTAATATCATATGGGTCAGAGAGGTCACAGAGGTCGTGGGGTTTTTATGGGCCAAAGAGGTCGTAGAGGTCGTTGAGCTCAAATGGGCCAAAGAAGTCGTAGAGGTCGTTGAGCTCAAATGGGCCAAAGAGGTCGTAGAGGTCGTGGATTTAATATGGGCTAAGAATGTCACAGGTTGTGGAGGTGATATGGCCCAAAGAGGTCAAAGAGATCGTGGAGTTCAAATGGGCCGAGGAGGCCGTAGAGGTCGGGAATTTGATATGGGCCAAAGAGGTCACAGGTTGTGGAGGTCATATGGGTCATGAAAGTAATAAAGCTGTTTTTAGGTCGTGTGGGCCATGGAGTTGTTGGAAGTCGGATTAAGGTTTTCCTTTGAAACTCGAAAAGCGTGCATTTAATACGAGTTTGACTGCATTACGATCGACTAAAGCTTTTCTTTTCCCTGTGTTCAAGGGTAGTTGCAAGGGTTTGAGCCTTTAAACGTTTAATCAAGTCGCATTCAGGGCACTCTTTTTGAGGCAGTCTAAAGTTATTGAAAGACCTAGTGAGCGCAAAATAGAAGCGTAGCGCAAAAGAGAAGCGTAGCATTGTACTCATTATGTTTACATCTTTTCTAGATCGAAGAAATGGTAAGAAATTCTGGTGGTAGCAAGAGGGTCGTCTTATTGCTGAATAAAGTTGGTAAGATGAATATGCATTTACTTTTTTACTTCTCGTCGATTATATATCAGATTGTAGTCATACATAGCCATCTGTCATTATTTTACAGAAGGTAGAGAGTGAGAGATAGATATGCGTAGATAGGTATAGATAGGCATAGATTTTGACCCGGCCTTACTAACGAAGAACTCCACACAACCATGTTAGACAGAGATTTAGGAGAAATTATGTGGATTCGGGCGCGCCCGACTGATGATGATGCTGACGCATATATGGATTGTCATAGAGTGATAGAGAGAGATAGAGAGATAGAGAAAGAAAGATTCACAGCTGGTCATTATGTTTTTTATGTGTGTATTATGTTGTTTTCAGCATTTAAGGTGTGCACATTTTTTCAATTCTCATCCTGATGGTATGGTGTCTTGAATTCTAGATCTGGTCCCAAAGGATAACGTTGAGAAATGGCTGAAGTATTTGAGAAATGAACTGCCAACTATAGCATTCAAAGCATCGACACAGTCACAAAAGCAAAAGCTGGTCAGTAATTTGTACCACGTCTTGCTCTATCGATTGCTTGGTACATGTTATGTATGGTTGCTATGCAAATAGTCGACTTTCCTTCGTCAATCGATACCTACTGTATTTTTAACATTCACATAACAGAGAACCAGAAAGTGATAACGGGAGACGACTCGCTGTCATTCACTGACTCCGTGAACTGACTGATGTGCCGCTAAGCAATTGTATTCCTATGCAAACGAAGGTAGTTTGTTGAAAGAGTTGTTGCGGCATAGAGATTCTTTATCAATGAAAATGCCTTACATGCAGGGTCAAAGCAAAGTTCCAATCGAAGCAGCATCCAAGGACATGCTGTCGTCGACCGGCTGCGTTGGAGCAAGCACACTTCTCAAGCTTCTGGGCAATTATTGCAGGAATAAAGACATAAAAACGTCAATAACTGTTGGAATAGTCGGTGAGTCTTCGGAACGATCATGTTTATGGTCGACGCGTTGGATGCATTGATACCTTATTAAACAAGCATTGATGTCATATGATTGATGTGTTAGAGTATGATTCGATTCGATTTTGATATAATATGCTGTGAAATGATGTGATCCAATATGATCTGATTTCATATGATTGATTTTTGTATGAGATCATGCGATTCGATATTATGTTAGATTTTAAGATGTGATATGATATGATATGCTGTGATATGCTGTGATTCGATATGATTCGATATGATTCGATATGATTCGATATAATTCGACATGATGATATTGTATGTGAAGATGTGATTTGCCATGGTGTGACCTGGTATGATATGATGCAATATTATGATCTTATACCATATTATGTGATTTGATATGATATGAAATAATCAATATAAGCTTATCTTCTTTCTAGGATTTCCAAACGTCGGCAAAAGCAGGTATGGCCTTCACAATTCATCTAGAGTTATCTGAGCGTGGCTTGCAGTTCATAATCGCTGTCGAATATTGCTTCTTTTTCTTTGAACAATATTTGGTAAATTATATTGCTGCTTGTTTGCATTGAATGAGCTGTCTAGTTCGATGCATGAATTGTTGTTTGTGTAAATACGTATGTGAATATGTTCAAGAGGCAAGTGATGAAATCACCAAGGGTGCTCAATAGTGGAAGCAGATCGAATAAGAGCAGTAGATGATAGTAAATAATGATCTCGAATCTTTATACTGGATGAAACACTTCAGCTTTTTTAGATGAGCTGTTATCATTGTGTTTCCAGTGCTTGTGTCCTCAGGTTTGACTCTGAGTTGACTGTTGACTCTGACTCTGAGTTGACTCAGGTTTGCTTAGTATTCATTTACCGACCTCGGAAGGATTGACACCTGAGTTGACTGTTGGCTTGTGGTTAGTGGATCCAACGACGTGATTCGAACCCACGCGAGTAGACCTCACATGATTCGAAGCACTGCGTCTGAAGCACTCGGCCACACCACCATAAGCAAAGAAAAATAGGCGTTCATATAGAACTCTGATTTTCATCCTCATCAATCGTCAGCTAAACATCATAAATGTTTAGCTGAGGATGGATGAACTTGAAAACTTAGGGTCCTTAACTTATCATCTATGTGCGTGTACATGCATTATTATTGCAAATTCATAGAAATAATTGCTTGCTTGTTCACCCCTTCAGTGTGATAAACAGTTTGAAACGATCGAAGGCATGTGGCGTTGGGTCTACTCCTGGATTCACCAAGTAAGTTTTATGCCTACCATTCTATACACGTCCTGATAGGTTCATAACTTATAAACAATTTGAATACCAAAAGATGTGTTTGATGCCTGTTTGTAAAGCTGCTCTTCAGAAGCATTCAGAATTTTCTCTCGCACTTGGCATGTCTTTTTAATTTGATATCTTGCGATTCTACAAGGAGTATGCAAGAAGTTGTACTTGATAAGCATGTCAAGTTGCTGGACAGTCCTGGGATTGTAATGGCGTCAGGATCATCGGACACTCAAATTATATTGAGAAACTGTGTAAAGGTAACTAGTTTGAGTTTTTTTGCAAACATGAGGCGTCTTTTTTGAGTCATCGTGTTAGTGTCCAGCGCAAAAGCTACGAATACCATACAAAACAATATTATGTCAGACGATGCAAATGCTGTGTTATCTAATGCAATAGAATCTCATATGATATGATATATGGTAAAAATATGATATGATTTATGGGGAAATGTATAATATGATATAATGTAATATAATATAATATAATATAATATAATACAATATAGTATGATATAATACAATATTGTGTAGTATAATATGATATGATATGATATGATATGATATGATATGATATGATGTAATATAATATATTGTAATTAAATGTTATATGTGGTATACTATATTCTGTCATAGTAAAATGTAACGTATGATTAATATGATGTATTATATAATAGGATATGGTGTAATACAATGTTATATAGTAGAATATAATGTAATATATTATCTAATGTATAGTGTAGCATGTAGTATGTAATATGATGCGTAAAACTATCAATTGTATCTCGTGAAATAATTTCGTTTAACGCAATGGTGTAATATGATGTAATTTAATATGATAGAATTTATCTTCATTTAATGCAATTTAATATGATATGATGTATCTTGATGTAATATGATGTAAAAAAGTATTTTATAGTTTATTGTGGCATGATATGATGTAATATCGTATGCTATAGTATATAATTTGATATGATATAAGACCATCAAATATCATACCTTTCGTGCTGATTGTAAAATGCTTTTTAACTTTCTTCAAATTAAGGTTGATCAGTTGGACGACCTCGTACTGCCAGTGGAGGCAATCCTTCGTCGATGCAATAAAACCCAGGTAAGCAAAGATGGTAGCATTAATGGCCAATGATATCAAGGGGGTGCTGTAGTGTTAATGGCCACTGGTATCAAGGGATACTGTAGTGTGAATGGCAAATGATATCAAGGGGGTGCTGTAGTGTTAATGGCAAATGATATCAAGGGGGTGCTGTAGTGTTAATGGCCAATTATATTAAGGGGTGCTGTAGTGCTAATGGCAAATGATGTTAGGGGTGCTGTAGTGTTAAGGGCCAATGATATCAAGGGGGTGCTGTAGTGTTAATGGCAAATGATGTTAGGGGTGCTGTAGTGTTAAGGGCCAATTATATTAAGGGGTACTGTAGTGTTAATAGCCAACGATATCAAGGGATACTGTAGTGTTAATGGCCAATGATATTAGGGTACTGTAGTGTTAATGGCCAATTGTACAATAATGGTTAAGGGTAATGCTAGGGGTAATTGCTACGTTGGTGAGAACGGGTAATGATGGGTGCCAATACGCAAAGGCACTGATAAAGGATAACATATTTAGTAAAGGTTTCATAGAATGATTGATGGAATGCTGGGGGGTGATTTCTATATTGATGGCACAGGCTGTTAGTTTAGGGTGATGGTAGAGGGTAAAGATGGCGATGAAAGTAATTGACATGGGGGGGCTGCCGTTATGATGCGGATGATGTGCAATCCACAAGAACGGTCAAGAGTCTGTTGGGTAGTTCTGTCAGTAAAGTAAATTGTAAAGGGAGAAGTGAAAGCTGAGGACAAAATGGAAATACCAAGTATTAATGTAAATGAAGGAACATTTCAATGAAATGGTAGTAGCAAAGAAAACGGAACTTCAAGTTTCCGCTGACTTTCAATTTTAAAGTTACCTTGATCGTGTCGTTCGTCACCATCAACAACTGTACAGATCCAATTCGGATCCATGATCGAATGTAAATCTCAATTTTTGACTGCTTTATTTTCTGTTGGCTGAAAGGACTTCTGTCCATCAAAAGCTAATCTTAGCCCACTATGCATGCCGCATCCAGGTTAGAACCCTTGTTTGACGTCTATTCCGAAAGACCATGAGATGAGTGGCGTGGTAAGGCGTCCAATAGATCACCAATCCAGAGTTTGACCTCACTTGACCGGGCTTTACTTCACTGCAGTATCTATTTCTCACGTACAGGATCTATGAAGCTATTGTTTCACACATTAGCCATCAATCAATTGTTGACCAAGCTCATAAACGCGTCTGTGAAGTCGATTTTTTGTTTCACCCAAAGTGGTCATTGCTCCTGTTTGTCTATTTCAGATAATTGAAAAGTACTGTGTGCCCGATTATAAAAACGCAACAGATTTTCTAATTCATTTTGCTAAAAGAACTGGAAAGCTAAGGAAAGGTAAGTGAAAACAGATCGATAACATCTGAGTTTTTGAGTAGTGCATTTCTATTCACTGCTCAATTTGCCGCCCTGGACCAAGGGTAAAATGTCAGTGGTATTTCGTAACTCGGGAATTGTTCATAAAGCAGTACTTTACTGGATCGGAATTTTCGTTAAGGAAGGCTGTTCTTATTGATGCTAAGTCGTAAGATTTTCTTTGAAATTCTTCCTCTTCCAGGTGGAATTCCAGATACAACAGCGTCTGCAAAATCCATTCTTCAAGATTGGAACAGGTTTGTGTTCTATTTTTGTAACAGTGTGCGTGCGTGCGTGCGCGCGTGTGTGTGTGTGTGTGTGTGTGTGTGTGTGTGTGTGTTTGTGTGTGTTTGTGTGTGTGTGCTATTTATTCAAAACTATTGAAAATTTTACAGCCCTTGATGGAGATAATACTATACTTATCGCAAAGTAGAATAGCCTTCAAGCATTATCCCTTGCCCTAAAAACCTGTTCATGAAGGATGTTTGCCGTTCTGCCCATAGAGTCTTATTCAAGTACCTTTCTACGTAGGCTTGATTATTACTGTACGTATCACCAGCTGTATTAATGCTATTTTCGTCGTTTTTCTCAGAGTTTCCTTTCGTGCAGTTCTTCCTGTCCTTCTCGGGGTTTATCTTCATATACTTCTTGCTCTTCCTCCAGGCCTCCTTTATTTCCACCTTCGTGTTCTTCTTTGTGTTTTCCTTGATGGGTGGGAGGGAACTTCAAGCGTTGGTATCTGCCGAATTTTCCCACTCAGCATTGCCCTAATTGTGAATCCTTGGATCAAGTCCATTTCGATCTTACTAATGTCTGTTTTCGTAATTTCTCTCTCAAGTGGAAAGATAACATTCTACACATTACCCCCTGAACGGGTAGGAAATGCTGCACATGAATCTTCTTCAATCGTTCAATACTGGGGGGCAGAATTTGACTTGGTAAGTCTGCAACTTTGTCATCAGTGATGCTAGGAATGCGCTGGATGATATGGTCATGAAATCCGTACTAGTTATGATATTCTGTTTTAACTCTTGCTTGATGTCGAACCTGTGTGAGGTTCTTTGCGACGGTGTTCATGGTCACTATTGTTTTATCATTATTGGTTGCTTGGGTCTTCGCACACGTAGAACATTTTCAGATTAGCTTTGATTGTTATATTGGCCAGCGAAAGATGAGATCACATCGTAATGAAGGTCCTCGAGACTGTTAAGAGGACAGTTAAATTCTCAGAATCCAAACTTTCCTTTCGTTTGCTGTACAAAAAACTATATTTAGTACTTGAAAGTCGCCTTCCATTTTTTCATGAATTTGGAAACAAAATGCGTAGAGAAGTTTATTTTGCTTTGTTTATTTTTCTTCCATGAAAGTTTCAAATCAGCCACCTCATTGTCTGTTACATTTGCGCACTTTCACCCCATTTGTTCAAATGCATGAGCGGGACAGCTTTGCGAAATTTCATGTGAACCAGATTTCACTCTCCTAGCAATTCCGCCGGGGATTTTGATATCCGAATTAGAAGTGAAGTTTGGGTTTGTTTCTTAGAAAGCGATCGAGAAAGAAGAGCAAGAAGATATGAAGGGTATGATTTGTGGAATTTTTTTATTTGAAGCACTCGACGTCTGGGACTCAACTATTGACGTCTGGTTTACCTTCATCCTCTATTGCAGTGATCAATTAAATGGAGTTCAAGCGAAAGCATTCTTTATCAGCGACTGGGATGAATTTCACAAGAAGGTTCAACATTCAAGAGATTGCAATAGATAGCTCCACCAGATGTTACCCCAATCACATTCCCCGTATTTCAACGAAGGTAGAAAGTATAGGCTGGGAAGGCAATGCAAGTTGTCCTAGTGAAGTTAGGCCAGCAAGGCTTGTGTGCATGGCTGGTTTATTGGCAGACGCAGGCTTGACTGCTCCCTTTCCAAGCCCATACCTGAATATCAATCGGTTCAAGCTCATCTTGTTGAGCACCCTGCTCAAGTTGCATTGATTAGGAAAACTTTTCCTATTTACTGTCAACTCTGTCTAATTCGAACTCTCGGGATTGTAAAAATGTTCGAATTACCAAATCTTGGAATTGCAGATATTCGAATTATAGAGGTTTTTGTTAGGAGATTTTCAAAGGGCCTAAAAGTTTTTCGAATTAGCAAAAGTTCGAATCGTACGAGTTCGAATAAGGCAGATTTAACTGTGAATGTTTTAACGGTGTAGCCAGATTGAAGCAAATGGTGGCAGCTAAGGTCATAATCCAAGGTGGCACAACTTTCTCGTAACCAGCCTCCATTTCGCGTCAGTCCCTTGTTGCTTTAATCAGATAAATTCAGTCCATTATTGTTTTCTAGATCTGGTGGGTGCTCTTGCTGGTGCATTGGTGTTGGACCCTGGGAAGCCTTCCGCTATGGAGGAGACAGAAAATGTGTCCGAAGATGAAGAGGAGGTATGTGTTATGATGCATTGATTACTATGACGTATCTGCTATGAAAGCAAGAGTTTCAGCAGGAACAGTGACTTTGTGGTTTTAGAAACATCTGCCATGTCATAGAAACTCTTGTAGAGTAGCCGTGTATCCAATCACTGGCACTTGTTTATTGACTTTTTGTACGCTCTGAAACAGGCTTCGAATGGGGAATCTTAAAGAATTTTCACGTGATTTGCTTCTCCATAGTGAATTGACTATTGGTAATGGTAAATTCGTCGCATTCCACTTGCCCTCTTTGTTTTCGTGCCAAGCCAAGCATAAACAATGGTATATGGGGGATTTTTCGATCTTATTTTTCTATTCTTTGTTCCTTGCTCATTTATCACTTCCTATTTTCTAACGACCGAAAGTATCAATGTTCCTGTTGTACTAAATTTTCTGACTGTTGCACAAGACTGATCTTGACGCGCTTAATATACGCAATTTTCATGCAGCTTTACGAGGATTCTGAAATAGAGGCAATGACTGATGAGGACGAGGACGAGGTTATTGGTGCTGATAACGATGCGACTGAGGCTGACAGTCAGGTATTGTTGTATCTTACTAGTTTGATCTGCCTAGCATATGCGTTTACGAGATTGCGAAAGCCGGGTGGGTTCGAAAATGTTTAAAGATTATTTCCACCAAATATTTGTGTTCGCGTTAATGAAGTCCAATCAAGTCAAGTGGTGTGTAGTTGACGCCCTGCCACACCCTCCTTCGATTCTTCGTACTGAAAAATCATAAGTCTGACTTGACATTCTTAATTTCTACGAGCTGTTTATTTCAAGACACAGTTTGAATCTCTGGTTTCTTTAAAGCAGCCCATTTCCTAACTTCGTCCGAAAATCTGCAACGGGTACATTTTTCTAGCCTAACCGCAATAATCCTCTGTGATTAACGTCTTCATCGGCATTGTTTTTGGATCTTATGGCTTGCTCTTCAA
Organism: Pseudorhiza aurosa; assembly: GCA_964026355.1. Classification (NCBI taxonomy): domain Eukaryota; kingdom Metazoa; phylum Cnidaria; class Scyphozoa; order Rhizostomeae; family Lychnorhizidae; genus Pseudorhiza; species Pseudorhiza aurosa. Next base: position 6,755,089 of record OZ032127.1, on the reverse strand, counting down.
GACCTCAAGAATGCTTTTATACGAAACGACCAATAATGGAGCCCCTCCCCCCCCCACTCCCCCAATGTAGCGTAACAAACCTTAGGTCGTTTATTCATACAAGAGGTGTGTACAAAAAAGAGCCTGGTTGGCGACTTGCCTTGTCATATTACTCATTCGAAGACTTCTGAAGGACACATGTTGATAGCAGTTTTTATTAACCTGAAATGTACGTCCTTTTAAAATGTTCATGATGATTATGATGATGATGATTATGATGAAAATGATGATGATGATGATGATGATGTCGATGATGATGATGATGATGATGATGATGATGATGATGATAGAGACAATGATTATTATGATGATGATGATGGAGATAATTATGAGTCTGATTATTATATTAATGACGATGATGACGTCGATGATGATGATGATAATGATGATGATAATGATGATGATGATGATGATGATGATGATGATGATGATGATGATGATGATGATGGCGGTTATGATTATATTAATGATGATGGTAGTGATGATGGTAATGATGATGACAATCGTGAAGATGATCAGGATTGATGATCTAAAAAACCTCCCGCAGGTCTGCAATCGTGCTTTGTATAAGTGTAGGGCAATGCATGCTTGACAGTGCCTTAGTTCTCATATCATAGGATTGAACTGGAAGGAAAGCGAGATTTTTTTGAAAAAGGAAAGCGAGGTTTAAGTTAGATAATGGTCCTATTGCTGTCACCATTGGCCTGTTTTTTTTACAGCAATTTGTGATAGAGATGCAGAAGAAGTCGAAGCAACCAAAGTCGAAAGAAGACAAGGATGAGGAAATGGCCGAGGTGAACGAAGACAATGTCCAAATGAACAAAGCAAGGAAAAAAGCGTTCAAAAAAAAGAAGAAGAATCTTCAAAAGAAAGGTATTCTGTTTCTTCTATTTGGTATCGGAATATCTTGTCACGACGAGTAGCCATGCAAGTGTATGATCCGCATATCTGTACCTCATAATTCCTAGAGGAGAAAAAACTATTGACTCCTTTCACTTTAATGGGGCATCCGTAGCCCAGCAGTAGAATGCTCGCTTTGTACGCGATAGATCGATGGTTCCATACCCGGTCGAGTCACACCAAAGACTTAGAATTCGGCACTTTTTTGAAGAACGTGGGAGGGAAACACAGTGCTATCAAATGGCCAGCCCTCAATAGCAACATTCACCATAGCACAACTGCGCGGCCTGAAGGCTAATGAAACGGAGAAAGGCGCCTCCCCATTCACCAAAAATGACGAGGGAATGACTCTGACTTTTGAAACCTGAGTCGAAAGGTAAACCCGAAGTGCGGTTTGAACCGCTCGCCCCTGAGCTATCCTGAAATTGAAGCTATTGTTTTGTGCGTTGTTCCGAAGTAGCTGTGTTGTTCTTCCTACGTACACCCTCCTCATCTTCATAGAATCTACGCTCTGTTCAGTACCTGGCCTTCCTGCGTTTCTGACGCAGTTCCAGATGCCACTATTATTAGCGCCATTGGTCCAAAATCACGCTCTGTTGACCTTCATTCTTCACTCAGATTTAAAGAAATAGATATGGGTACCCAACGGTTAGACCGCTAGATTCCTTCAACCAGAAATCCGAATCGTTTTTAACGAATCGTTCATTGTTGAAGTTCTGCTGCCAATCATGCACTGATTGCGTCAGTATGAAGCTATCTTCACATTGAAATAGTTATGCAAGCCAGTGGTCAAAATCAAATCTAACGCCAAATTTCCGACTGAGAAGTGCGTCGAACTAGTTCCTTATCGTGCCATTGTCGAAGTTCTGTAAAGCTTGCCGGTATCTTGAAATCTAGCTAAGGAAAGGAGGGAACTAGGAGAGGCATTCTGTCCAGGAGGAAGGTCGATCATCCTCGACCAAACCATCTTCCTATGAAGGATTTTTTGGGCAAGGAGTCAGTCCCTGGAGGCCAATTTGAAAGGAAACTGCGCGTGCATTGTGATACTGATTCATAAATTCAATGTCAGCTAGCATCTGTTGTTGTTTTTCAGCCGCCAAGATAGAGACGGGTACTGCCATGATGGACAGTGACAATGATGATGATTATGACTTTAACTCAGCTTTTGATTAACAATTTTCACTAATTAATTCGCTTCCTCATACTTTGTTGTATCTCTTGTGAGTGAATTTGATTTTTCCATGAATTGAGAATCTGCTTTGATTTTTGTCGCCATTGGCCAGCTTTGCACTACCCTTCTCAGACGTTAAGATTGAAAAGTTCCTTCTGCTTCAGAGCTTGGGAACTGCTTAGCACGGCCCCCAGAGCTTTTTGGTCGTTAAGTTATCAGAGCAGATGCACCCAGACAAGCGACATTTGTCATTTCAGTGCGTTTCGAACTGATATTTGCCCTGCTTCGTTTTTTTCTTTTTCTTTTAGTGAGTTATGTTGAGGAAAGGCCATGGTGGCCTGTACAAAGCCCCAACACAGGAAGAATGAACAAAGTGAAAGGCTAAGAGGAGAGGGAGATCAGATCAAGTTTATTGATCTTAGATTTGAAAGACAGCAAGTTAAAAAAAAATTCAGGAAGGCAAGAAGATGGCAAGACATTCCATAAATTGCATGTTCTTGGGATGAATGATGATTTGTGGGATAATCAATTTCTCTTGACTTGGAGCCAGACGGTGCTAGGTTTTACTAAAACTTAATCATAATAGTAACTCAATTATTATGAAAATTAATTAATCTTCCAAGTTGTAGGGCAGTCAGTGATCAAATTTTTCGTTTCAAGACACTATCTCATGTTTCTTGGGAAAATTATATTTTTAGAAATCTATTATAATGTGGAGAAGATCAAAACTACATTGATAGTACCAAGGGTGGTCAACATCCAGACGACCACGATGGTAGATGTGACCACCAAACTATGTCACAAATAACCGTGTTAGTAGAAGGAACCAAGTAAGGAGATTTTAGTAGAAGGGAGGGAATTTTATAGATTCTCGCAAAATATTTGAATGCAGACTTATTAAGTTTGAAGCTAATTACCTCACCTTCCCTTCGATGAACTCATTCTCAGTTTAAAACTAGACAGGAGGGAATCCATTTCGGTTGCTACTCAAAATATGCTAACTGATATCCATGTTTCTAGCAGACTGCAATACAGTCTTCAAACGATCGTATACAGGTCCTTGGTGGGCAGCAGTATTTTTCATATACTGATCAAATCCACCTGCAGAGATATCAAGGAGAAGTATTACCGTTATTATCATTGTTTTTATGAAAAACGATAACTGTACAATAAAAAGCCAAAGAGCAATGGAAAGAATAATGTTAAATATCGAAGTAACTGATAGATGGATGAATGAAAGGATCAGAGCAGGAACTAAAGTGATGGATATTGTAAGAAGCATCTCAAACGCACAAAATGGAGATGGGCAGGCCATATAGCTGGACTAAATGGCAACAGATGGACGACCAGAACCTCCGACTGGTATCCCAGAGGCAGACGTCAAATAGCCTGAGGAACATACGTAAGAAGTTTTTAAGAAGCCACCTGGTGTACAAATGGAATAGATCGAGTGCATTGGATGAGTGGTGGACAGGCCTACATCCAGCAGTGGATCGGCTAAGGCTGGAATGATGACGGATGATTAGACCAAAAGCGTTCCTTTTATTGCAAAAATATCAAGGTGCAATATTTTTTAGTGAGTTTTTTTGAGGAAAGGCTATGGTGGCCTATACAAAGCCCCAGCAAAGGGTATTGTATTTTTGTTATTGAATATTAGACGAAAAGCATACTCTTGATACCGTCGTATGCATACAAGGACATATTCGTATGCTGTTTTTACTTGAGTTGCATTTTTCTCCAGAACCCAGTCACCGGGGTGTGCATACTCTTAATTACCAATGCTGACGTAAATAGGAAAGGTTGGTGGCAGAAAGGACATCCGGCTGTGATTGGCGCGTTCCCCATGCCAGACTGTGCAGATGCAAATATACATGAACGCTCTTCCGCACTGGTGACCCCACTGAAAAAAAAAGTGAGAAAAAGCCAAAAGAAGAGGAAATAGAGGACTTATTTCTCTAGAATCCATCGCTAAATTCTAAAAGATAGTCTGCCACCTGTTCTACTGTATGATTGTGCGGCAGATTTGAATATAGCAAATACAGAAGCATAAAACGATCATATCTATGCAACAGAAGGGAAAAGACAAATACTAGCTTCGAAACAAAGCGCTATAAAGAAAATATGCTGTTATGTATGTGAAGAAGTACCATGGAGACATTTTGGTCGAGGCTTTCAGAATCTATTCATTATAAGAAAGCATGCCCACACAAAGAAATAGTTCGTTCCAGCTTGAAATCCTGAATATCATGTTGCCAATTCTTAAACTTGGTTCTCTGGAAATGGGTGTGGAAATCTACTATGACTCATTTACCAATTGAACATCGTCAAGCCGATGGCTTTAGAAAAATTTTGAACATAAAACGCAAGAAAACAGTTCTTTTTTGCAAATGATTCACTGTTTTTATCGTACTCTGGTTCTTCAAACTTTTTCATAGAAGACATTTTTACTGCATTTGGTAATGAAGATTTCCAGCAATGACCGTTTTTCTTAAATACTGAACATGTATTGGTTAACTTGATAAAATTTAGGCAGTTAACAAATAATTTGTCATGAAAGTTTTGGGGGACAACTTTGGCCGTAGACCCAAAGTAGCGAGAGTCAGCATGGCAGGAAGCGATTTTCTTGTTAATTTCTTCTTCGAGTTTTTCCTTCAAATGTGCTTTAGGGAAAGTGGTTGCAGAATCGGTTACGAGCCAACGAATAATGATTTTCGGCGGTCGATATCCAGGGACACCAACGAGGTTTCTGCATTGTCCCCTTCTTGTTAGTTGATGCGTTGGAAAAAAGATCGTTTGGCATTTTCGATGGCTTTGACTGCTCCGTTTGAGACCGTTCATTGTCTTACTTGAGAAGTTAGAGTACTGCAGTCTTTTCGTAATGGACCGTCGGCTTTTTTCTTCAATTCAATGAAGACCGTTTGGAAATCAGATTTACCATGTTTGGTGACATTTTGCGAGGTTTTTTCCGTCAGAATGCGTTTCTCTGGTGGACACTCATTTCCGGCAGACAGTGTGTTGCCTTTCTTCTGAATGATAGGGACAACCAGAGTAGGAAAAATGTGGGAAGCATTTTGGTATCCTACGCGTCCTTTCAATACGACTCCTGTCTGGTACTACGAAGGAGCTAACCTCTCCCATTCGAAGCGGCAATAAATTGTCACCAAATATGGATGGTCTATTGTTTACAGCAAGCCATATAAAGACATTCTATTATTTTCTCATGCAGGCCCTCTTAAACTCGAATCGAGGTTGAAGGGTGTTTCTAACGTCATTCGGTTAGTTGGTAGCAAGACCTTCGGCAACGAAACATGAATCCACAGTGTGCTAGATGCAACAAGACCGTTTACCCAACAGAAAAGCTCAGCTGTCTGGATAAGACATGGCACAAAGGATGCTTTACGTGCGAGACTTGCAATCTGAAACTAACTATGAGAAACTATAAGGGTTACAACAAGTTTCCCTACTGCCAAGTCCACTATCCAACGACCAAATTCACTTCTGTCGCTGACACACCAGAGAATCGCAGACTTGCAAAGAACACTCAACAACAAAGCAATATTGTCTATCACAAGGACTTCGAGAGTGAAAGAGGAAAGTATACTGTTGTCGAGGAAGACCCTGAGATTGCAAGATTGAAAAAGAACACTCAGCAGACGAGCGATGTCGCATATAAAGGTCACGCTAAGCAAGAAGGATTGAGGCTTGACGAAGCCCCATCTGAGCCTGCCCGTGTTCAGGCACCAACATACGTAGCATCTCAGCCTCCTCCAGCGCCTGTATCCCAACCACCGCCAGCATCAGGACCAAGGTATGTGGCAATATATGATTATACTGCGGCTGATGATGATGAAGTTTCGTTTGTTGAAGGAGATATCATTGTTGACGGTGAAAGGATCGATGAGGGCTGGATGACTGGTCGTGTTGAGAGTACAGGAGCAACCGGTATGTTGCCAGCAAATTACGTGGAGAAAATGTAGGACACTTCGCTGATTAACAATTTAATTTGATCATCGTTAACGTATATTTTCATACTGGCTTGCTAAAATTGCCAAAGCAAAGGTTATCTTGTGGCCAGGAAAGAACGGGCCTAACCGTTAGGTAAACTCGTAGGTACAAATGCCACGCGATAGCACCCAAATTAACTATATGTATTTAAGCAAATGAAGTCTTGATTAATGTTACATGGCAGTTTGTAGTTCAATCTAAACCTCATGCTGCGTAATTTTGTCAGAATACTGTTTTCATGCTTTTACACGCCCAATAAATTGTGAAACATTTTCGTTCAACACGCCCTCCGCTGCACTGTTTAGCTACCGAATTTTATTAGATGCATCACTGCAAGCTTGTGGTATTTTTATAATGAAAGTTGAATTTGCAAAGTTTTGATTTAGTGATTTGGTAGTTTAAAGCAGAATGTTTCGCAATTTTTTGATTTATGAATTTACATCCAGCTCAGTTGTGTTTCTGTCACACTGCTGTTCTTATTTGACAGACATTTAGTCTGGCTTATCCCTCGTTGAAACAAATACCTGTTCGCCACAAAGTATCACGATATTCTACTCTTACTCGAAGGCTATTCTTGCAAAGATGAGGAGTTTTGATTGTAGTTCCAGCTAGTTTGGTCAAAAGGTGGCTTCTATCCCTTGCTGCTAAGTTTTTCCTTATATGGTAGGCCCTCGCATGCAGGCTGCATGTCCGGAAAGGACATCCTTATGGAGGAAGTTAGATGCTTGGAAGTAAAAATATTTTAGAGAGTAGGTCAGTTAATCAATTTTTAGATGCTGACTCATTTTTAGGATACTGGGGTAATAGGCAGGGCTACTTTTATACAGCAATGCACATGTAAAGTTAGACTGTATTCATTGTTTGTAAACAAATTATATGCGCTGAATTCATAAAAAGGACGATCAAATTTTGTTTATGTTTTCCCTTTTGAAATTACCTCCCAGTAGCCAAACGTGTGACCAGCATGTGGCAGACAAGTTGTATGAGATTAAGAATACTGACACTGGCATGCCTGTGTGAGACGTTGCCAGTTTTTAGCATTAGACATCAGACGCAAGTTTTAGAATCCCAAAAAGAATATAATGCTTAGGTTGTATCAGTATACTCTGTTGACACAGATACAGACATACGTAGCAGCCTTTCTGGCTAGGTGGCCTGCTCTGGGTTAAGTGTTGTGGTCAGGTTACTTAAAAGGTATTTATCATGAAAAGCTTCCTTGCTGAGAATTCAGATTTCTTGGAGTGCTTCATCTGCTGGTGGACTAAATTGTATTGGTGATGACTGTAACCTGGTGCAGCAAATTGAGTATGAAGGGGATTTACTCTTGGCTCCTATAGTTGCAACACAATCAGAAATATGTTGGAAATCAAGACATTAAACAGAACAAACCTTGATGAATGGCTAAGTGGATCCAAGGATCATTGAGATAACAAAGTTTATTTTCAAGAAGAAAAAAGCATGTGTTTATTTTTTCATGAAAATACAATTGAGTACCATTATCAAAGAAGGTTTCTGTTACGGAACCAAAGCCATGATGAAGCAACAGACAAGAAATTTATGTCCTCCACCAAACTCTGGGGAAACTGGAAAACGATTCTACTGAACAGCATCAACAAGAGGAAACTCACCTTCATTGGGCATGCTATCCAAAGCTCTTGACTGGAAAATGACATTTTGACGGGAATGTTTATTGAAACTTGCAGAAGAGGAAGACCAAGTAGGAGGCTTGAGTATGATGTGCACGAAAATCTAGGTCCGATAATGGCTGCCCAGAACCAGGACTGTTGGAAGCAACCTGTTGAAGGTACCACAGCGGGCCTGCCTTGACCCTTCTGTCTTTGATGATGATCAAACTCTATCAAGAAAGTTCCTTGGGTTTCCTCTGTGCACTAAGCTAAATCCTCTTGTAAAGCAATTTGTGTCTGATCAAGGAAAGGCAATGGTTACTAAAAAGGAATACAAAATAGCTGCTAAACAAACCCAGGGTTTTTCTCTTGGTTCATACAGCTGAAGTTCTGTGTCTTAAGTTCATTGGCTAATGTCTGAATTGTTGCATCCTCACTTTTTGCCAAATCGATGAGAGCTGAGTAAATCCTTGACTCTTTATGAGAATCGATGAAATTTTTTGCCAGTCTAAGAGCCATATTTAAAAACTGGAGAGCCAAGATTGATAGGTCACTATTGATGTGGTGCAGCAGTTGTATAGAATGGTCCAAAATGTTGGCATTATCAGCCACAGCTTGTAATATTGCTTCTCCATATGATGACAAGCTGCATACACAAATCATAACCTAGAGGTGAATAATGTTTACTGTAAAGAAGCTGAGGGCTATAGGAAAAAGAAAGGTGCATTCTCAAAGTCGAGCATGCAAAAATGGATCTTTAATTGAAAGCTATACTTCATGCAATCTTCAAAGATTTCAAACAACCGTCTGATCACCATGCTGAAGTAATATGATTTGCTGTACGAAAATACCGTACCAGAACTTGTGGAAGATTTTTTGACAAATTTCTTGCAACTGCAATGTTAAATTTCTGAGGTAAAGCCCGTGGCCCAAATTGAATTGATAGAAGAAGTAGACATTTGTTAATGTTCCTCCCAATTAAGAGCCTACGCTTCTGTCTACCAACAACGATGTCCTACAAGAGCAATCCATATAAATATCTAAATATTTTTCATTTGTAACAGTGGTGCCATGGTGTAATGGTTGAGTGTGCGGGCTCATAATATGGGGGCTGTGAGTTGAATCCTGCATGTGTCACAACAAAAACACAATTGGCAAGGAAGGCAATAAAGCACCACGTCAGAGAGTCCACTTCCCTAGATAACACTCAAGAACCTTGCTCTGGTTTCTGCAAGGCTTGAAATAGAGTATGGGATGCAGATCATTTGTAACCTCAAACTGCTAAGAACCTGCCTTTGTCTATCTTGCCCACATAAAGCAGGTTAGCCATCGTGGCAGTGTTTCAATGGTTATCATAATTTGGGCAGCACAGCTTTTGCTAACATCATCTTAGAGGCCAAAGCAGTGCCAATGAAATAATACTTCAATGACAGGTCAAAGCTTGGGACATCAGGAATGCTATTTGACTAAACAAGATTACTAGGTTAAATTCTTTACTACAAAATCAATGGGCTAGTGAGGGAGGAAGATTGTGCGGCTTGCAAGTTAGAAGCACCAGAATTGAAATCTAAGCTATGATTGATTTCTTTCCAGTATATTTACTACAACTGAAGTTCATAGTGCTTCATATTGAATCTTACGCTTAGATATCTTCTTGTTTTTCATCACTGCAAAGGTACTTTGCTATTGGTTGTAATTCAACCTGTCTTCAAGGTCATCCTATTTCCCCGCATTATGACTGAAAATCTCAACTTATAATTGAGAAGCTCAACTCATTCAAACCCTTTCCAAGTTGCACTACCTACTTCACACACTCTTGTCTCACAAATCATCATTCATCCCAAGAGCATGCAATTTATGGAACGTCTTGCCTTCTTTTTGCTTTCCTGAATCTTATAACCTCCCATCTTTCAAATCTAAGATTAATAAACTTGATATGATCTCTCTCTCCTCTTAGCCTGTTACTTTCTTCCTTTGTTGGGGGCTTTGTATAGGCCACCATGGCATTTCCTCAACATAACTCACTCGCTGGAAAAAATGAGGGAATGTTGCAAGGAAAGGCTAGGAGATGTTTGTTTACATTTTTCAAGGTAGTGATTAGTAATGAGGGAATGTTTCTTTGACACTAGTCAGTGTGGGTGGAAAATTGGAAAGCTAGCTCATAAACTTGAAGGAGGGCTCAGACAAAGCAAACTGCTACATTCCTTCTTACCTCTTTTTGAATGGATTCTCCATAATTCATGCATCTTCCAAGTGACTGTAAAATGTCCCCATTTATCAATGTTGATGCTAAATTCCCATCTAATGCAATCAAATTTGATGTAACCCATACTGCTTCTTTTGTAACATGTGCATAATCACATTCAATCAATGGCTTAAGTATTTTTACAATTTCAAACCCTTTGAGGGTCTCTATGTCGTGTTCTTTGCTCAGCATGGTAGCATTACCTGGAAGAAATTTGGTGAATTAGATTCCAAAGGAGATATTGCATTTTATTGAGTTTCTCGTGCAGCATTCAAAATCTCTAAGTCTATAGAAAATCACCCCAGAAAAATAAAGTTCATACATCATGGGTAATGTTCCCATTTAAATGCATTTCCATTCATTTGGTAAAAACAATTATACCAATTTTGATTCAACATGTCATGCATAAGAAATCCCTGGAAGACCAAGTCATCATGGGTACATGGGAGAAGAGCCAGAGGTAGACAGTGGTTATTGTATGCAAAATATCTGTATTATCGTTATATTATTGTATGGCCAATCAAAACCGTCCTGCTTGGTACGAGTAATGGTACTAGGAAAAAGGGACAGCCAAAACGTCAATGGATACATGACATCAAAGACTGGATGATGTCAAAGACTGGATGAATATGTCAATCGGGCAACTGATACAACCGGCAGAAGACAGAAAGGCACGGCGAGACCGACGAAGCGCACTGTCTGCACCAACAGGCCAGACCGGGCCCACGGAGATTAAATCAAGTAAGTCATGCTGTGGAGATGCTCTAACTTGCTAAAAAAACTGGTATTTCATGGTGTGACAGTAAAATTTCAGATAGGTATCCCCATTTATCAAGTGGTGGTCCTACTGACAAGGCATGCCTCAGCAAATGTTCGCTGACACTAGATAGCCATATTCGTTTACAAAGCTTTTATTGCAGTCCTTGATAACTTACCAACAATGCGCAGGAATGCTGTCACTGATACAACATTTTTCCTAACTGATGAGCTCATGATCTGCAAGCCCTGCAAAGCCTCATACAGCAAACCTAGCTCTAGTAAATGCCCCAGTCGAACTTCGCTAGATGCAAGGTAAAACAAAAACCAGGCCATCTGGCTGATTGCAGCCTCGCTTTTGCAAGTCTTCAGGTTGGTGATCAGCAGTTGGCCACATCCCAGCGCTAGAAATTCATCTGTTGTCTCTTCTGATCCAGCACAAAGCTGTAAAGCAACAAAACTGGCGGCCTCCAGGACTGCAGGTGATATTGACTAGAAATGGAAAATGCTTTATCAAATTTTAGGAACAAGGAGCTGTAGAGGATATTAGCCCTCCTTTCATAGTTATCTTTTTTAGGCAGATGTCAGTGCAAAATGGTGAGTTTTCAGTTTGCTGTTGTTAAGAGATTAGATGATGTAGAGATGCCTGCCATCCCTACAAATCATTCATTTCATTTGGACAGTTTTCCCTTCAGCAAATTCTGATTTCCATCGTTTTCCCAAACTACCCAGGAGCAACTTGGAAATGATACCTGCCAGACTAAAAAACTGTAACTAACAACCCCATTTTCATCACCTGCATCTTATGAACATGAGTGGCAACATCAAAACTGTGAGCATGTGATATTTAGATTCCCATACTTAAGAAGAGCACCTTGTTACTATTCTAATTATTCCATGAATGGAATATTATGGGAGAGAATTACACCATATTGTTATAAAAAACGTCGCTAATAGTTGACCCTCTGTCCTAGTGTGTTTTAACCTTGAATATTTATCCATTCCTCATCTCATAATATAATACCATTCCAGAGGAGATGCCTCAAGGAAGAGCATCATAGCCATTAAATACCCTTTGCAGTAGGGTCGGGGTCTACCATGTGGCCTGTCATATTGCCTGATGTGGCCCTCACTGAGGTCGAATCTGACAGAGAATTATATTTTGGAATGCAACAGGTGCCAACATCATGGGTAAGTGGAATTCATACATATGTGATGATAAAATCAACTCAATTAGTAGTTGTAAGAAGAGTAGACTTGGTAAAAATGGCATCTAATAACCTTGAAAAGATTAACTAGCGGCTTCACGATTCCCTGTGCTTTCAATAGTTCTCTGAATTCTTCCCCATCAGATGCAATGTTGCCAAGAGCAGTGGCACTAAGGTCTTGCTTTAGCGGGACTTCACTCGAAAGGTACGTTATCAAATAGGAAGAGCAACTCTTTGCAACCGTAAAGCAGTACTTGTGGTCAACGGATGTTATATTTGCAATGCAATAAGCAGCATATATTTGGAGTTTGCTATCTTTTCCAGTCAGAAAGCTCACCAAGTTCCATAATGCTTTCTCTTGTTCTAAGAATGCATCTACGTAAGATGGGTTTGTTCTAAATGCTTTTATCAAACTTTCTAAACAACAATCGACTTTTCCAGACTTTTTCGCCAATTCTTTGCTTAGAACTTTCACGTCTTCTATCGACAATATCTCAGTGTCTTCATTTCCGTTGTTCAATTGCACCTTCGTTCGTTTGTAAAAAAGGTGCCTAAATTTTTTACTTTTCTTGCATCGTTCAGTTTCCTCTCTGTTTTGTAGTCGAACTGCTTCGCTAATGCTATGTTCTTTTGTGTATTCTTTAACTCCGTGGTGTACACTTTTCGCCATTATCTTTACCTCAACGAACTGCTATGAGAGGCAAGCCACAACCATCAAGAAGTGAATCCCCCATTTTGAAATTCCCGCCCTGTTTATTTCAAATGGAGACTTCAAATGAGAGGCTAGAAATCACGTGCTTTTTTCAAAAGCTGGCGCTTTCTAACAGACATCAACGAACGTGGGTAAAAATTCCTGACAATTTTTACCTTAATGCGTTTCCGAATATTGCAATCAAGAGATGGAAGGTTTGTGTAGATTACATTTCTATTTACTATGTTTTGAAGCATAGTTAATGGTATGAGGGCTTCGATCTTGATTTGAGCTACTGTTCACCAATCAACGGTTGGTGCCAGCCCGGCTGGAGAAAATTTTCAAATCATGTAGTTGTTTACTTTTTTGAAATTACATTTGGTCGTTATCGTCTAGTGGAAAATTCCGTCCTCTTGCCAAAAGTATCTGGGTCAACTTGCTCGTCATAAAGCCATCTATCGTTCCTGCCATCCGAAACAGGATTCAGTTGATTAGTGCTACTGAGACGCGCAAAACTTGCTACATGTTCCGATGTTATTGTTAATAGGGGTTTAATGAAGGGAGGCCGTCCCACTGGCGATCCCTGTTAGAACCTTCACCAAGACGGGAAACTAACTCCATCAATACTCTCTTACCATGTTTCGCATGTTAGACATGCTTAGAAAGACACGATGATATATATATACCAGCAATGAAGGGTTGATCCAGACCAGTATGTGCATACGGCAATAATCAGCCGGGTCTTTGGAGTATGGAGAAAATACTGCTGTTGTGTTCGTAGAAAATTAAGACAATTTTAAGATGAAAATATGCTCCAATAGTCAAGTCTATTTGCACCCAAGATCAGAATGCATGACACTTGTCAAGATAGGTTGTGCTGACTCGAAAGATGACTGAAAGGACTTGTGGAGTGAATGATGAAAAGCATTTTGTGTCTTCGTACTGCATGGTTTTCCAAAGTTATTATGGTTGCCAGTCTTAAAGTGTTTCGGTTTTTGATGCACTTTTGAAACAAATGTTTCCATTTGATTACAGACTGCTGGCTTGAGAATGAAGAATTCAACTTTGATATCCCATTGTCTCCCCTTGATGGGTAAGCTGATTTTTTGTGCCAACTGCAAATTGATTATTTACTAACATCAAGATTGTTTTTCAGGTTCAGTTTTGTAAACAATTGTTTCTCATTTTCATATGGATTGACCATATGATGAAATTATTTCTAACTTTGGTTTCCCTGTCATCATCTCTGTATGGGTTCTTGCAATCAGTGCCATATGAAATGTCTTAGATACTTAACAATTATTGACTTCATTGATACAATGCCATTTCCTATAATATGAATAGTGACAATGATGATAATAGGAAATATTTAACAGGATGATAATTTTCGACAAAGATATTGCTGGTTTCACAGGCTGTCCTGTTTGAATGAAAAGAAATAAAAAATCTGAACTCAACATTTTGTACCTATGAAATGATTTGATATGATGTGATATGACATTATACAATATTTTGATATGATATAGATGAATATGATGTATATGTCAATCTAAGATTTTGGAATAGCAGAACATGCAGGACAATACCCCAAGGAAAATGAGAATGCATTGCTGCTCTGTGGCATCAACAATCAACATGAAATACTGACATTAAGATAAAAAAACTAGCGAGAATGCTACAGCTTAAACTACAATCTATTGAAATAAAAAGCTTGATTAACAAATCGGTAGGGGGAGAGAAAATTTCACTAGAATGATTAAGAAAAATCTTTTTGATGATTTGATGAGCTCTAGTGCTGCTTTGTTGATATTTTTTATTCAAAAGGGAAGTTTGTGATCTGGTATGATATGGTGTATGCTATTTCACAAAGCATGTCTTCCCCAGCCTTCTCTGGCTCTTGGGTGGTAGTTGGATGCTGGCAGATAGGAACCTATCTTGTTACTTTGACCTCTATATAGCATGGGGATGGGGCTAAGTTAGGTTCTCATGGTTCTCATGGAGACTTTGCCCTCAAATGGCTGCACCCCAATAGTCTGCCCACTGGTGGTGGTGATGATGACGATGATGATGACGATGATGATGACGATGATGATGATTGTGTGATGATGATGATGATGGCGATGATGATCATGATTGTGTAATGATGATGATGATGATGGCGATGATGATGATGATGATGATGATAATGATGCTCATGATGATGATGATGAATATGATGATTATTCTTATTGCTGTGGTGATTATGATGCCAACAATGATGATATTTAAAAAAGTCATCATTATCTATGAAATTTCACCCTTCTGGTTCTGTTTCCAAAGCCTCCAATTTTACAACTATCCATTATGACCTTATTTTCCACCACACGACAAGCAATACAATTATAAGGAGCAGATTTCTGAGTTGAATTGGCATATTTTCCTGAAGCACAAATTTTGCTAATTTCTAACAACTGCAATGATGCCAAGTTCGAAAAGGAAAGAAAGACTTTGCAAGGAAGGATTACTGGTTAGAAACGCCACGCAGCTTTCTTTGAACTTAGCTACGGAATTTCAGAGCAGTGAAAATAAGCAAACCTCTTGTTGCTAAAAAATGGTATGCACTTCTTCTTTTTAAAAGAACGCACTTTATAAGAACATTGAGGCTCAATTTGCCCAAAAGATAAGAACAAGGCTGGAACATGCTCAGCTTCAGATGAGAAATTAGAAAAAACCAATTTGCATTTTGAAGTTTATGAGCAAAACGAAAGAACAAAACAAATCTATGCAATTTATTAACATAGCAAAAAATTTCAAATTATAATCTGTGAAATTTTACTGCAAAATTGTCCATAAACACTCGCAGTCATTGCTTCATTTTCAACATGTGCCCAGTAAAATGTCTTAGGAACTATATACAGCATGTAACTTCTCAAATATTTGCAAAAAAAAAGTCACTCTTAAAATAAGAACAATTTTAAGAACATTTGAGCAAAAAGTTAAGAACATTGAGGCTCGGCAAAAATTATCTGGTTCTTATAAAGAAAAGGAAGTGCAGGTAACAAGGTACTCTGTGCAATAACCCAAATTAAAAATTAAAAAACCGCCATTACGCCCGACAATCGTCAAAAGGTGATCACCATACATCATCATCTAAACTGATCACGCGAAGACAAAAGCATTATGATTGACATGAATCAACTGATCACATGAACTGATTAAGTCAGCAAAACAATGCTTGAGATCGTGCCATGTCACCTTACAACAAAAATGGCACACGCGTGGCGCTTGCCCACTGAACTGTCCAGTTTCTGCATTATCCCCCTTCAACCACTCTGACGCCAATCCACAGGTACTCTTAATTGGGATTATCGTGTTGTTTGTGATTGTCAGTTCCCATTGCGAAGAGAACTTAATGCATTACTTAACTGCGCACATTTCCTTGTGTCGTGCTGGCAAACATCCACCAGTAGATGCGATTTGATGATTAATGGTGGCCGGTTTCAATTCCCACTCATTAAAACCAATAAATCTTTAATTCACACGAAGTTGTAACGCAGCCTAAAATGTCCGTGCTGCCACTTAGACTGACGAAAGGCACTGCAATTTTGTTAGTTTTTTTGACAAATTTTTATCAGTGTTTTCATATGATGCATTTGTCACTGTGATACATGTTCACGTTGCTGGCGCTTCTTCCTTTTAAAACCGGTTTAAGCTTCTAGTAATGTAATCATCTTTACGGCAGAAGGGAACGCGCAACGAAAAAATGCACTGCAAAAGTTCTCTCGAGACATTCCTTGCCTCATTTCTTAGTATCACTGTCTACCAGTGTAGTGATTTCCCATCCAATGTCATGCCTTATTCTTCCCTGTTAGCACCCCTAGTGCTTTTTTTTCCTTTTTTAATCGAATCTTTATACTGGATGAAACATTTTCAAACTATTCATAACGTGAATTGATGCCCTTTTGTCACTGAAAATTGATGTTTATGAGAAAGGAGGGGACTTTCAAGCTAAATGAAGAGACTCGTTTTGTGGAAAGAAAGTTTTCTTGCATGTACAGTATCAAGTATCGAAAATTTGCGAAAGATCGAGGATGTTGACTGAAGATCACTTGAATGACTTTCCATTTTTGTAGGTTGCATTTAGTGCAGTGAAGTAACATGACTTTTGATTCGCAGGAATAAACCAATTGAAGCTGTGCCCATAACCACGAATGACAGTGCCGATAATGATGATTATGATGATGAAGTCTTTTTTGGACCGGTTAGTCACATGGAGAGATGTGCGGCTGTAGTTGCCAAGAAAGACGTGGTTGAACCTATAAAGCCACTCGAGCCGGCAGAGCAAGCACTCTTGCTACAGGAATCAGCGAAGCTGTCCTGCCTGCTAAAACTTCAGCCACTAGCCGAGTCAAATCAGCAGAATAATATACAGCCGCTACGAAGGGACTCATCTGGAATCGATATAGAGAGACTGAGGATGTTTAGAGACAAGCTGATGAGCAGTGAAAACAAAGAAAACATATCCAATTCGAGTGAGGACGATATCCCAGCGTTGAATAAGAAGAAAACAATCAAAACAAGCTTCTTAGAAGAGGAGAGTAAGATCGGCAACAATTGTGACTCGATTAGAGTCCCCAAGTCCTCATCGCCATCAATGCGCAAGACATCTTCTCTTCCCAATCGAAGGTCACCCGTAGGAGGAGGTGACAAGAAAACACAGGCTTCAAGACTTGCTATACCATCGGTAATTTTTTCCGTTTTATCATCGCACTCTGGTTGGTAAATTTCCTATTGGGAACGTCTGTTGTCTTCAGCTCTGTTTCTTGTTCCTTTTCTTGTTGGTAAATTTCTTAGGCAGCGTACTGCGTCTGTTGCTCTATTCAATGAGGAACTTAAATGCTATTAAACGCTCTGCAGCATAGCATAATGCATCATTGCTGTTGAAATAATGATAATTATCATTATTGTCAAATATATTCAAGGAGGGCAGCCCTTCAGTTGCTTTACAAAGGGCCCTCCATCTAATTACAAAATACGTCATGTAAGATCTGAACCTAAATTGAAACCTAATTTCAATAGAAATTATCTGCTAAAAAAGCTATTTGCAAGAAGAATTCAGATTATGTAAAACGTTCAAAAAGTCTGCAATATGACATGACGCTGTTTTGAAAGATGGCAAGGTTGGATGCCCGCATCGATCTGGATTATAGGCGGTTCCATAATCCGCATTATATTGCATATACTCGGGTTTCCCATGCCAGGGGAGACAGTCTCCCAGCTCCAACTTCTCTTTTAAGACGTTTTTCATTGATCTCGGGTATACAATTATTTTTACCTGAATTTTATCTCGTTCCAAAATGTGGGGGGTGTCGCGCCCCCACCACCCTTTCGCTACGTCCTTGCACTAAACTATGCAAATAAGCAAGGGGATAAATTTGTGCACACGAGGAACACATCAGCAAATGTTTTATGACAAGCAGTGGTAGCGACGTGTGGCAGGATCATCTCCATCATGTGCCATTCAGTCTAGTTTCGTTACTTGAATCGGTGAAGGTCGTTGCACCCGTTTCTGCTATCAATCAATTTTGAATTCCCTTGCAGGCCTCCAGTATCCCAAAGGTTCAATCGAGAATCGCAAGACCATCGAACATACCTTCTCTGAAACCAGGGCTCCTCCAGGGGCAGACACGCCTTCGTGGTGGCGCCACGCAAGAGTCAAGATTAAAACCAATGAAGGCAAAAAAGCTGGAAAACGTTTCAGTTGCTGCTGAGCCTGTCAAGCCGAAAATTGGACTGCATGGTAAAGGCAGCAGCCTACAAAAGTCCAGTTCATCGAGCTCTTTCGTAACACCGAAGAATGGCAGAGAAGGTAAGCACGTACGGAGCAACACGGCAGAGAATCAGACCAGCAGAAAAAGCTTGAATTGTTCAACTTCCATGTCTCAACTCCGATTCTCGAAGCCAAATCACAATAGCACGCCGAAACAGCAGCCTTCGCGACTAAACACGAGTGCAAGACGGAGCGTTGGGTCTGTGGTTGGGTCTGCGTCTGCGGCTGCGTCGATAAAGAAATCGTCATTTTCTAAAGGCACACCCTCGAAGCCGGCTATGGAAAAGAGTTCGCTTAATGCGAAGTCGAAGGCGCAAGGAACACCCAACAATGGACGAGGTCCCTTGAGGAGAAGTTTAGTGCCGAAGCTTGGCGCAGGTGCAAACGAAACGCCACTAAAAAGCAGTAGGTGTTCTTGTCTTTGCTTACTTGAATGGGAATGTCATGATGATTCTACTTTTTAAACAGTACCTAATGATTTGTTGGTCACAACACTGAAGTCAGTTTGATGCCGTTATCTTCATTGATCATTAGTTGCGTCTCAGGGGTGTATAGACTCAGCCATTCATTTTTAGCAGTGTTCTTCCCAAGCTTGAATAACTGGGTAGCAAACTCGATTCTAAGCTTAACGAAAAGCAGAGACGGAGTCTTTTCTAGGACTCTGGTTTTTGTGAGAAAGTTCTGTTCATTTACTCTCTGGTAGTGCTCCTTTTGTGAACTGTGCCGGCTCTGAGTTTCTTCTAGGGAAGTGGAATTAATGAGGTGGTTTCCCGTTGCCTTCCTCACCAATGACGTTTTTATTGGGACACATGCAGGACTCGAACTCACAACCCATTTGTTGTGAGTGCGCATGATGCACCAGTATATTGTCGCACCACTCCCTGATTGTTATATCCTGCGCTTCTGTAAGCTTCGTCCTCTATGTTTTTGTTGCATGTATTGACATTTGCTGTTTGATATCAGAGCAGGGTCAGCGAAGAGGGTCACTGCTAAAGTACCCTAGCATGAGAGCATCTCCTGATCGGAAGACATCTTGCGGCAACAATGGCTTAAACAGATCGGGTACCTTCGTGCTAGAAGACGTGAAACCTGATGCGAATGGCAATATCTCTTTGATCGATGTTACGTCTGAAGATCGAACTTCTAATATTGCTACTGACATTCTTGTCATGTGCTCATCGACCAAAGACAACGGCCAATCAGAAAAGACTCTTGGTAAGTTGGGGAATCCCTTTATTAGCAATCTAATAGTGATAATCGGTGTGTGACTGAACGTAACATAACAGCGAGGCTTCGACACTTTCTCCTTTCAGTCGTTTCTTGTTTGTTCAGATCGTGTTGCATCACTCCTGACCGCGTCTGACTTTCGTGGCTAACGTTAATGATGGCGAGTTCAGAAGAAAGCTGTACCATTGCCTTCATCCCCTGAATGGCAACAAATTTGTTCCGTTAATAGTCTTCTGCGGCCTTTAAATTCCATGGAACATCACTTCTAGTATCTCTGCCGTTTTTCGGCTACTTTGTTGAGAGCTCTTAAGCTTTGCAGTAGATATAAATTGATTTGAGTGCACTGGTTTTACCTTCATGTGTCTATTGTCTGTCTCCAGGTAAAACTGGGTCCAGCACATCCAATGCGTTAAACGAAGATCATGAACTTTTTGGAACGGAGATTTTGGTACCAAAAGTGCCCATCGTACACACGAGCCCACTGCTCAAGTTTGACTCACCGCTGCCAGAGCATTTGATCTCTGATCCGTTTGCTACTGGCTCCACGCCGCCCACTCTGGCAATGAAAGATGCCGTTTTAGCACCTGAGCAGATGGAGACAAACTTGATTCAGTTTTAGGCGTAGAAGCACTCATAATAGATTTCACCTATAATATTACTAACGGTGCCGTGGGAGGGAATGAGGCGCAACCAATTTGGGTGAGTTAGCATAGCTTAGATCCCTTAGAAAGTCGTTATAGAAGCAGCGTCCTGGCCTTTCATTAAAATCCTTTTTATGTGTACATCTGTTTATCCGTTTCACGATCATTCTGTTCTGTGAAGTTTGACAGATAAGAAGAGATTATTACATCACATGTACCAGATGATGTACCAGCAGCCGTTTTATTTCACAGGAGCTTGGCCTGTCTCGTATCAAACTGCCTTAGCGTGGCTCACACGTTAACTTTCTTCATCATGGAATCTTATCTGTTTTGTTGGTATGTGCTTTGACTGATAGTTATTGCAGATCTGCTCCGTCATTCCAGCAATCAATACTCAGAGATAGATGCGATGATCGTGTCTTTTTCGCACGAAACGTGAGACCCAGTTGTCCAGAACAGTCACTATTTTCGCGCAAAAGAGAGAACGGTGCCACCATCGTATGATGACTGCACCTGCTATCCCACTCATCGTCCTACCGGCTAGTTCACCTAAAATGTCACTCCGATTGTCAAACAGCTCGTCATTGCAGATACAGTGACAAGGGTTTTCCTGACCCAATTGGCATCGAATGTAACTCAGTCCATAATAACAGTCTCTACACCATCTAACAAATCCCTTGCCTCTGTGACATTTCATCACTACTCTACTCCACTCCTGTCACCAATATATTGTTTCTTTTTCATAAAGCAGTTACCGTTGGATTTAAGGAGTTGACCAATTCTTCGTTTCCAGTAAGTGCAATAGCCTGGTGTGCTACTATCCATGGTGAACATGCTAGCTCTCAGTGGAAGATTCCTGTCGCATTGACCCTGTGGTCGATGGCTAGACTCATCCCTCAGCTAGAATTTCACAGGAGGAGAGTAGCCAGCTCTCTGTAATTCCAGCTGTAGGAATCGCGAGGCGTGGTCACATCTGGAGGAAGGTCCTTGATATTGCTCGACAAGCAAAAACTCCTATGTCCAAATGTTTTACCTCTGACATCCAGGTAGAACCATGTGTATTAAAAAAGCTCCTCTGTGTACAAATAGCTACCTTTGACATCCAGGTAGAACCATGTGTATTAAAATGTCCAAGGTGAGCAAGTATGGAGAATATTCACCTTAAAGAAGCCGTACGTATCCATTCTTTTTTGCGTTCTACTCTCAGGGACAACGGATGGGTTTCGATTCAAATCATAACTGGGCATTTGGCCTGCTGGTCAGTTAGTTTTTCAGTTCAACTTTTTCCACGTCTACCTCCCGTCAAATCTTGAATTACATAATATTGATTTAACGATTAGTATTTAGTTATTAACATGTAAATATTTGTATTGACATTTTTTGATGTACTAAGTTTGGAGTAAAGATGGAAGATTTTAGTTGCCTTCCATGGCATGCAATTATCCGTCCTCTCTCTATTGTTCCTCTTCTTGTGCCCCAGACGCTCTCTAAGTGTCACTGGTACCATGGATGTACATTCAACTCTGTCTGATTCGAACTCTCTAGGTGTTCGTATGAATGATCGAATTGCAGAAAGTTCGAGTTACAGAGAGTCTAGTTATAGAGGCCATTTGTTAGGAGACTTTCAATCAATTGTTAGGGGACCTGAAAATTTTGTTCTAATTAGTATAATTTCAAATTACATGAGTTCGCATTATACAGATTCGACTCAATATAGGACTGAGTTCGAAGCTAACAAGGTGTGCAGAAGAGAGTGATGGACGAAAGGATACGCACGGAAACTGGAACTCGTCAACTTGGCTGTCCTTTATTGTTATACATGAATCGCTACCCTGGACCTTCCGTTGGCATACCTTTCGTTATGCATTTTGGCTGTTTTAAGTAACAATCTTCACTTCAAATGTGGACCGAGTAGTCTGGTCCACACTGAATAGACTTTATTCAGCCACAGTAACCTTAAATGTCCACAATA
The DNA here is from genome assembly GCA_964026355.1 of Pseudorhiza aurosa. Taxonomy (NCBI): domain Eukaryota; kingdom Metazoa; phylum Cnidaria; class Scyphozoa; order Rhizostomeae; family Lychnorhizidae; genus Pseudorhiza; species Pseudorhiza aurosa. Next base: position 6,732,800 of record OZ032127.1, on the reverse strand, counting down.
CTGTATTTTTCTTAAAAGTCAATAAATATTTGTTAACTTTAATTAGAGCTTAACACTTTCATTTTACTGCAGTCAACACGGTTGAATATTGAGATGCTTTTTGGATCTTCGATTGTCACTGTTTGCAAATATTGACGAGGCTTTCAAGCCGTATTGATGAAGAGGGACGTGAGAGGCAGAAGACTCTTAACGCCAAAGGTTATGTTTCAACGATGCAGCAACGCGAGATAAAGCTGGAAGAAATAGCTGGCGGTTTTTATCATCGCCTCTGTCTCAACATCTCTAATACGTAAAGAATGGTAAGAGAGTGGCCACGGAGTTGGTTGCCTTGCTCGGTGTGCGAGTGCTAACGGGTCGCCAGTTGGAAGGCCTCGATTCACCAAGACACTGCATAAGGGAGATTTAAAAATCAAGGTGCTTCATTAACCAAGTTGACATAAACGGGATTATTTGAAGGTGATTTTTTTCCAAGAAACCTAAGAAGCTGAACACTGACTACACGATGTCCAATCAATCTCTAGATCCATCTCTTTCAATTTTACTTAAGTTATCCCACTATGAAGACATAATTAAGATTTATTTGGTACTGCACTCCATTCTAAATCCCTCTTGACATTTCCCGTAGGATTTGATCGAATTAAAATGAGTAGCTCAGTGGGAGAGCATTTGCTCATAAACGTATGTAGCATCAAGTTCAATCCCAGATGAAAAAGTCGACACAGACAATCAATCCAGGGGGAGTTTTAAATGGAATTTTATCCAGTCATTCGGCTTGGGCTTGTTTTTGCATAATATGGTCTTCGTTGTGAAGGTTCTAGATTAGCTATCTCTCTAAGGGCGTACGTGCTGCGTCATATCCTTGGGTCGAGAGTTGAACCTTTAAAGTCATTGAGAAACGAGGCGCTTTGCGAGGATAAGTGACATTCCAAGCTTAAATACTATTGACATAAAGAAAGACCTATTTATACATGAAATCTATGAAAATCTTTCTCGTCTAAAGCTGTCTCTGTGATGCTAGGAAGACAAGAGCCTTGCTTTTCCCAACAGAGTGTTCTCAACTGTTTTGAATGCAGCAGTATTGATTAGTGGACGGGGATACATTGTCAATGGCTGTCAGAGAATTCCTTCTAGCTTGTGTTTCGCGAAACATCTCGTGTTGATAATTGATTCCTCCGTAAGTCCTTAGTCGCCTTTTCAAAGCAAGGATTCTTTACGTTGGCTTCCATCTGAAGCAAGTAGCATTCGTAGAATCATGGGAAAGCAAAACAATGGTATTGATGACGCTCAAGATGACGAGGAATGGTATGTCAACTACTGTATTACGTTTTTTTTCAAATGTAATGTTCGTGGACACGAGTATTGAGCAAGTTTTTTAGCTGTATAACTTACAAGAACCCTGCATCTCTCTGTCGCGTCAAGCACTGCGTTCAATACCAGGAACTGACCGACATAAAGACGGTCGTAAATTTTGCCAATGTTCTTCTTCCCCCTCAGATGTGCTTTGAGGGAAAGTGGTTGCAGAATCGGTTACAAGCCGACAGAAATGAGTCGAGATTACTTTTGGCGGTCGATATCCAGGGACACCAACGTGGAGGTTTCTGCGTTGCCAATTTTCTACCACCTGGCTATTACTAACAACCTCCAGTGCCCAGTGACTTCTCTTCATTCGCACGTTTCAATTTACGGTTTTACGCTTCTTAAAGGGAACGTGTTGTGATACATTGATATAGACATTGGTCAGACTGAGGGGCAAACAAATCGAACATCGAAGCCACTGTCACTACAGAAATTCACTTTTATAATCTAAGATGAACGCACCTACAGACAGGTCTTTTTACTGATGGCTGATTATTGTTTACACTGACCAAATCAACGTTCATAAATTTGAAATTAAGTTACTGCTGTTGCTGCTGTGATCGTTATCTCCATTATCTCCATTATCTGTGGTCATTTTTGATTAATTGAAAAATGAGAGAGTAGGTCACCATTACGGAAAGATATGGCTGCAGAGGCGCAAAATGCAGATTTATTTAACATAAGATTCCCTTCCCTCATTGGGAATGTCAGCCAGTTGATTTGTGAATGGCGTTGGGCGATCGTTGATGCATAACGATCTTTTTTCGGTACATCTTCAACATTTTAGGTGTCAGAATGGCTCAATGGTAAGATTCTTGCGCATTGATCCTATGGTCAGTGGTTCGAGTCTCACATCAGCTAAACTTTCACTTAGAGTGAGGAGAGTCACCAGCTCTCTGTAATTCCAGGCGTAGGAATCACGAAATGTGGTCACATCGAGAGGAAGGACCTGGACACTGCTCGATAAGTGGAAAGTTTCTCCGTCTCCAAATTTCAATCTTTGAAGTCTAGGTAAAATCATGTGTATAAAAAGAAAAAAAGTCTTCAACATGTCTTCCAATTGCATGCAGCTGACTCTTACGATATCTCACGATCAGTAGTTCACTTGATGTACTCGACCAGTAGCATTTCACCGACGCACCTGCAGCAATCTAGATCGAACGACATTTGCTAATCAATACAAGGTGCTTACGTCAAATGCAAATCTACAATATTTCCCAACACTTGAACAATCTTCCATCGCTTGCTTTTGATTTCTTATTCACAAAGCTCGCCTGTAACCTGCCTAACATTTGCATATACACATTTGCTTTAGCCTTTTGTCGTTACGAAACTCGCTCCACCCAAAGAGAGTTCGAGCAAAAGCTGCGTGAATGACACGTGACTGCAATTTTCAAGCAATCTCCCATGTTCCTTGGGTCCATTGCGGCCATACGTTTTGTGTATAAACTATTGCTGAAGCCACAGCTTTTTCATACTCTCATTCCTTGGCTTTTCTTAGCATCATCGCTGTTCCTAACAGTACAGTCTTTTGTATATCAATGACATTGCATGGGATGTCAAGCTCTTCAATCAATTTATCGAATTTTTTAGTCACTCTCCCGAGGGTTCCAGCCACTGCTGGCACTACTTCAATTTTTCTAATTCCCCAAATTCGTCCAATCTCTCTCTCTTCAAGTATTGATATTTTTCTACTTTTTCTCTTTCTTCGACCCTTCTATCAGTAGGCGCAGCAATTTCCTTAATTATGCAAACTCTCTCTTTCTTATCAATTACGACAATGTATGCCCTCCTTGCCTCTATCATATTTTCATATTTTATATTTACAGTATGTCCCAGAAAGCTTTGATGCAGTCGTTCTCTGCAGCACCTTCCGGAAGGTGCTCATGCCACTATTCTTGATTCTCTAATTCATTTTTCCTACACGGATCCCAATGGGCCTTCTTAGCAACATTATCTTGCTCTCTCTTGCGTTCTTTTTGAGCAAGTTTTTCACACCCAACAACAATATATTTGTTTAACACCTCGAAACTCTTCACACATTTACCACGGGGCCTATCAATACCTTCTCAATGTGATGCTTGATATAATTTGTTCTTGATATAGTTTGCTCCAGACCACCAAAGGATAAAGCTTCTATTTCAATATTTACATAACCTTGTTAGGTACTGAGACTAGAAAACAGACTGGGTTTGGTTTTCTAAATTATACTACCACAGAATGATGATCAACTATGGTGCAGCAATATATATATATATATATATACACAAAAGAGTTAGGAGAACAGGGGGTAACCACCTTACAATTCTCCCCCCTAACAAAACAATGGTGAATAACATATAAGAATTAGAATAGTATCAAAAGAGTTAGAAGAACAGGGGGTAACCACCTTGCAGCCTCTCGATAGCCAATACCGGAGTTCTCCTTGTCTACTTTTTCTGACTCTACTGAGATGTTCATGCATCACCTGTTTTCCAACAATATTTGCTTACGTTCCTCAGCTCTCTGCTCTTATCATTACTATTATCATCATTATCATATTTCATCTTGTTTGAGTCACTTTTGAGTGTCTCAACACCGGGACCAATCTAGGTCCAAGTAGATTTTGCACAGAAGTTGCACAATTTTTACCGTTTTCATCATATTTACGACCTTTTTTAATTCTATTTATAGACAGATGATTTCTAAGGACATGAGCTGTTCCGCACATTGTTATTTTCCGCACTTCTGTTATCATTGCTACTATTCCTTTTTATCCTTATTTTTGTTGTCATCATAATCATTACCTCGATAATTTCTTAACAGTAGGTCTAAAATGCTAAATTCGTAACTAAATAAAAGCTATTTAATGCCTACTGGAATCAGACTAAATTCATTATCAAATGCGATGCATCAGACTTACAGGGCTTCTCTTGATAGCCGCTATATTTATAGCCGATTGAATTACCCTGTACAAATATAGCATTATTATTATTGTTATTATCATTATAACAATAGCTAGATACAACGGCTGCCTAAAAACAAAATCGATTCATGAAAGCGCATCATCGAATGGGGAAAGCATAGGGAAATTAAGCTGAAGGCGCGTTGACTCGTAGATTAATTTAATTCATTTGACCAAAGCTGCTGTTTTGGCAAACATCACCCACCAGTAATGTCGAACAAGATGATTGCCATTAAGAAGGATCTGAATGCGGATTTCAGCCAATTTGAGTTGACGATAGCTCTGGATAATCATGGTCTGCTTGAGTGGATCGTTTGCAATTAACGCGAGACTATAAACACACAAAGGCGTTTAATCTTGATGAAAGGCTGATAGATTGCGCTTCTGGCTATGTCGTTCTTATCCTCAAACTTCATTAATATCGCATTGATTTCCAATCTATGTCCATTGTCAAGTATGACCTCATGTTTTGGGACTGAAAGAAAGAAGATAGCTAAATACGATTTTGCTAACGCGGTAAATTCCTAACACCGGACAAAGCTGTCGAGTCCAGAAGGCATATTTTGATATCACTTCGCGCCAGGACAACTGGATAAGGCCGATCCCTGACCATCAACCTGAATAGAATTCAGACTCGATTATCGAGAAGAAAAGGTAAAGGATAGATGCAGTGAGAAAGAAATTCTTAGCTCAACTAGTTTTCTAGCCTCTTAAGCATATATCCTGAAAACTAGTTTTCGTTGCTTCTTCATCTCGATTCAATTACAGCTCGATTACCTTCATCTACTTTAAGTTTCTGCGTAGGCCTTCTCATTCCCTACTCGTTGCGAGTTTTGGCCGTTTCGAAGAAGCGGAATTTCAATTTGGCTATTTACCAGGCATTCTTCTTATCAGATGCCTCCCTATAAGTTTAATGCCAGGTGCGATGCTGCTTCTTTCCTGGCGATTCAGCCTTGTAAATTAAGTAAGGCACAGCGATTGTTACTAACTGTCAGATAACATCTAAGATAAGAAGAATAACTGGCAGGTACTGGTATGACATGTTGTTTTTGTCTGTAAAGCAGATGGCCTGTCGAACATTGGTCTGAGAACAAACGGTAAAGCAGACCAGCTGACGAACGCGCACGGTAAACTCATCATATGATCTGCAGCAGGGCTTCTTGCGCTGAACAGTATCTGTTTCGCACTGAAGTAGCCAAAGCAGTTCTGCGGTCAGTATCGTTTACCCGAGAAGACAGCCGTCGTCTTTTCGTTAGCTTTGCCATTTCCTTTGTACCGACGTTGAATTTCATCCTTCCCGACAGTATGCCTCTCTTTTCGAAGAAAAAGTACGACGAGAAGATAACGAAGAAGTTCGACATTCTTGGGATCCTTGGAAGGTAAGAATTGCTAATATACAGCCGCAATTTTGTGCTATTTTCATTTGCTGACTGATGGTTTTTTTGCTGAATCATCAACCTTGATTTACATCTGCGTTCTTTTCTGCGATATTTTGTCCGTGATGAATTCTCCGAAACTTCATGCCTGGTTCTCACGGCCTAAAACCGTGAATTGCAATTTACGAATGAGTGGTTTAAATTAAGCTTCCAGGCTTCATCTTCCTGGAAAAAAAGGATAAAGAATGCATCGACACATTTCGTGCAAAATATTAGTATTCTAGCATGAAATCCTAAGGAGCTATTGATTTGTTGCTGATGTACTTACTCTTTTCGAGCTGAAATTCCATTGGATAATTTGAGTAGCGGGGTCTTTTACATAAATATTTTTGAGACAAACTTTGCCAAAAGATTGCTGTAAATGGCTTGGAAAGTTTCAGGATATGGTGGTGGGGAAAATTGTTCATCCAATTGTGTTAGGGACACGATAGAAAAACCTACACTAGAATATACCCATCCAACACCAGCACTGGTGCATCCGACAACCAGTATTGATCCATCAGACACAAGGGTAGACCCACCCATCCCTGTAATTTACCCATCTAACACTAGAATTGATCTAGCATACGTACATAAATGTGTGGAAGGGTGAGGTCAGTAAGGTAGCGTCCATTTAACGATAACTGCACCAATCCTTAGGGGCAGATGTGGAAGAGAAATGCCTTGTTGGAGATTTGTCTAAAAGCAAAGGTTAAACATTTTTTGGGAGATCACAAATACTTCGTTGTGGGCTGTGACATTAGCTAATGACACACTATTCCAGATGCTCTAGGGGGAGAAAGGTAGACTGCTGTTGGTACTTTTCGCATATTTCAAGAAGGACCTAATGACATCTACGGGGGTCGTATCTTCACCTCCATGGCATATGAGCTGCATAGCTACATAGGTACACTTGCTGGCACACATTAAACTGCATAGTGTTGCAGCACTGTGTGATTAACTTCTCTCGACTGTGGACTAGATTTTGAATTGACACTATCGAACTCTTCATAAATAGGTTTCAGATGCCTGGGTTTATCGACAGGCCGACAGCGATCCATTATCCATTGTGTTCTCGAGGATCGGTTGCGGATTAGGGTTAAGGCTAGGGTTTGGGCTAGGGTTTGGGACAATTTGTTGGTTACTATGTCATCGACACTCTTGAGAAAATGCTCCTTTTGGGGCAAGCAATGTGATAACTTTTTGATCAAAAGGATTGCAGGTTTCACATTTGGTATTTTTACTTCAATTTTTCATGAATTTTTGTGTGTTTCTAATTAGCTTGTAAGCTAACGTTTCTGACACGTTGAGAAATATTTTGATTTATTTTGGTGATTGAAACCATCACAGTTCGTGCGGACATTTTGAATGGAAGTGCACAGTGCAGTATAACCATTAATTAGTAAAGCACCTGAAAACCTTAAATCAACGTAATCCTAAATACGTGATCTTTAATGCGACTCTAGATACTCACCTAATGCGCAGCTCAAACCTAAGATATAATGTGGGGTGTGGCGGGGTGGTTTAGGCGCAGTACTTGTATTGTAAGCTCTGCTTGCGTGGGTTCGAATCCCGTCGGCGAAGCCATTAACCCCAAGCCAACAGTCAGTTGTCTATCCTTCCGAGGTCGGTTAATGAGTACTCAAAAGTAACTCTGAGGACACAAACACTGGACACACATTGATAACAGCTAATCTTAACTTGAAGTGTTGAATCCAGCAAAAATCACCAGCAAGCATCGTCTTTATTTTCATTTATCTTTTCATTTAACCCGACAACCTGTCTGGTGCCTCTGAGGGAACAATTGGTAATGCCACAAGCCCACATCAGCTCACTAGCTGCCCACGTACCCAGCCTGCGTTAGCAAATAACAAAAGCAAAAACAAAGAATTAAGCAAAATCAACCCTTGTTCTAAACTGTTCACCAAACTGAGCACTTTGTCTTTCGATTCATGTAGCTGACTTGAGGCCACTTGAAAACGTCTGAGAACTCTATGGAACTATGCAACCCCAATCACTCTGTGGTTGAAAAGACACCTCTTTCATAAATCTTGTAAATCGCTGCACGAATAAAGAGAAGTGTGAATAATCTAAGAAGGAATCAAACAAGTGATCTAGTCAGTGAGCCTGCGAAGCACACGCCGCCTGCACAGCTTCGCTTGTGAATGGAACCGGCCCCGTGGAAACGCAAGCCCTATCCGTACCTAAATGGAACGGTTCCAAACGGTATGTCAATTGTCGGAATGCCTATAGTTTCAATCGAGAAAGAAATAAGGAATTCGCTGCAACTGGAACAAAAGATTTGTTTCTCTTTTTCAAGTGGCGCCTTCTCTGACGTGCACGTCTGCAGGGAAAAGCAAACGGGGAAAGACTACGCAGTAAAGTGCATAAAGCGGAAAGAGATCGAAGGCAGAGAAGAAGCACTGGAAAATGAAATTCTAATCCACAGAAAGTGAGTGATAATTATTTTGCAGTATGTTTCCTTGTCATCTTCGTTGATAAACGGCTAAGTAAACAGGTTTTACAGATTATGTCAATCCACTGTTCTGTCAACTGCATCCATGACCTTGTGTTAGATTTATCGCTTTGCACGCGGCTTCCGGGGCTGGATACCCGGTGGAGTCACACAGTAGACTTTGAAAATGGTACATGCTATTTCCCTGCTTAGCATTCAGCACTTTGGGAAAGAGCAATGAAGTTAAAAACACATTTCTACCAGATGGCCAACCCCCAGCTTAACTGTGCTGGCACAACTGTGACTTAGAGCCTACAGAAACGGAGATGGGCGCCGCCCTGTTCATCAAGAAAACGGCAAGGGAATAAGCTTTGAGTTTGACCTTTAATACTCTTTTTTTTTCTATCTTCTCATAACATTTACAATGACAATCAATTACAATACTAAGACAAAGGGAGCATGTTAATGCATAGCAACCCTAAGACTTACACGATATTTAGCTACAAAAGGATAATTGGAGGGGTGTTGCCCGTCGTACCATAGCATTTGAAATATGGATTTTCTCCTTTTCTATTCTGCCAAGCACACTGGCTACTACATACAGTTGGGGGATATGCATCAAGTGGAGCTCTGTGTTTCGCTCCCATACCTTTCCGAAAGGGCTGCAGGCTAAGCAGGGAAATAGTGAATACCACTTTTTTAAGCCATTTGGCATGAACCGTGGTAGTGCCATGGATAAGCATGTGGACTCACAACACAAGGGTTGTCAGTTCGATTCCTCCACGTGTCACAATAAACAAGCCATTGGCGAGGAAGGCAACGGGAAACCACCTCATGAATACCACTTCCCAAGATAAAACTCAATAGCCCTGTCTCTGGTTTCTGCGTCGCTGGAAATCGCGTATGCTATGGAATTCTATGAAAATACTATTGGCGAGGAAGGCAATGGGAAACCACCTCATGAATTCCACTTCTGCAGAAAAAATTCAGAGCCCTGTCTCTGGTTTCTGCGTCGCTGGAAATCGCGTATGCAATAGTGCAATATGAGTATGCAATGTGAGTATGAACCGACCAGAGCATTGAGCCCAGAAAACTGCATACAAAGCGATCATTCTACCACTTGGGGATTGATGCAGATAAGAGCTAAGGAAAATGCTGTTAGACAACCATGTAGAAAGTTGTGTACGTTCTTAATAAGCCAAACCCAGTTCCTTTATCCACCGATCTCGTCCCGAGACTATTCTAGTCCTAAAAAACTCCTAGCGAACCCTTATTTACTTTGCAGGGTGAAGCATCCCAACGTGGTTGAACTAGTACAGCTGTTTGATAACAAAGAGGCACTTTACATCGTGCTCGAACTGTAAGTGGAGGTTTCTCTTTAACTTGATTCTGTATCGCTGCAGGTGGAAGCAAGTTCTACCTAGCATTCATCCGATTAGACCTAACGGTACATTTCTAATTAATTGATGAATTTACCTAGCTTTTGCCATGTTGATCAATATGCTGATTGGTTGATTATTTCATCAACTGATTCTTTGAATCATAAATTGATTTATTCACTCCAACGTCTCCTTCTAACTTAATAAACAAAGAAATAATTCATTAATGGATTGATTAATTAGCTGACTAATAGACTGGTTAATTGATTGATTAACTGACTTATTAATTAGCTGATTCATTGGTTCATTCATACTTTGATTGATGAACTGACCGATTGAACCATTAATTAATTCATCAATGATTCATTGGTTGATGGATAAATGGATTTATTTTTTGGTACATTCATTCATTGATTAATTGAGTTATTGATTTATTTATTGATTGGTTGATTGACGGATTGAGCTATCAATTAATTCATCTTTGATTCGTCGATTGATGGGTTGATTTTTTTGTTGACGCATTTTTTCTTGGATTCATTGCTCCATTCATTTATCAATTCATTGATTCATTGGTTCATTCATTTATTGATTCATTGATTCATTTGTTTTTTCTTCTTTTGATTAATTGATTAATTGATTAATTGATTGATTGATTGATTGATTCATTGATTGTCTGATTGACTAATTAATCGATTGATTGATTGATTGATTCATTGATTGTCTGATTGACTAATTAATCGATTGATTGATTGATTGATTGATTGAAGGATTGGACCATCAATTGCTTCATCTTTGGATTCATCGATAAATGGGTTGATTTTTTTGTTGCCACATATTAACATTGATTCATTGATTGATCAACTCACCATCCTGAGAATTCATCATTTGATCTTATTATTGACTAGTTAAAAAAGCCATTAATGGGAAGCGATTATCCATTCTTACCCTGTAGATGTCTCAACTGCATCTATTCATACCGCAGTAGTTTATTTTACGAACTTCACATCGCTGTTCTTGTCAATTTGATTCGACTAACTTTCAGAGTTACCGGTGGTGAATTATTCGATCGAATCGTCGAGCGTGGAAGTTATACAGAGAGGGATGCTAGTCATCTTGTTGATCAAATACTCAAAGGTGTTTCATACCTACACTCTCTGGACATCGTGCACAGAGACCTGAAGGTGTGATCTTAAAATGTATTTGTCATTAGAATAAGTCTTTTTTGCTATACTCCTCCACTTAATAACATTCACCGGGTCGATGAGCATATACCTTCACCTGCATCTTGTGCGCTTTCATGGAGGTCTGTCCCTTAAACAGCCAGATGCCCTTTCTAATGTTGCCTCAACTACCCCACCACAATATCCATTTGGCCGAGTTTGGTACTGGAACTGGGACCGACTCGTCATTCGCTTGGTTCGTTATTCTTCTACTGGATCAATTCATCGATCTAAGCTTAATTCTCCCCACATCACTGTAAGTGAACCCTTCATCTCAAGTCATTTGGTATTCCCTGCAGCTTCTCTCGATATTTCGCGATTCTATCTCCACCGATAAGCAACTCAGACACATTTTCATTCTCAAAATTTTCCAGTATACATTATATTTTCGTGTCAAACACTGTACATTCAGCTGTAGGACTAATCAAGGCAGCACTTTCTAATTATATTTGTCATTTTAATTGCCATTAATTATCAATCATTGCATTTTACCAATTATTTTGACCGATCTTTCTGAATGAATTAGCTATAACTTGGTCAGTTTTGCTTGAAGCAACGAGAAAAGATTGAATCAATCAGTCAATCAATCAATCAATCAATCAATCAATCATTAAATCAATTTATTAACCAGTCGATCAATCGATGGGCAGGTGCTTCATCGCTTGACTATTAATCGATTATTTTATTTACTGATTTGATTGATTCACTGATTGAGCTGATTAATTGATTGAATCAATGATTGATTGATTCAGTGAATGATTGACTGATCAACTGACTGATTGGTTTTTGGGTTGGATAGTTGATTCACGGAGTGAAATTGAGTTAACGAAAGGGTTGATGGAAAATGGCTTCAGTTGAAATTTTTATTATTATTTCATGTGACCAATTGATTGAATATTTGACTGATTGGCTGATGAAACGTTAATAAGATGAGCAAGCATCTTTCTCCGTATCCATCGGTGCTTATCGAGATTGCAACTTTGTGATAAACTCAAATGTGAGCTTATTAAAAACCAGAGACTGGACTTTGAGTCAGTTTTAGGAAAGTGGGTTTTTTGAGGTGTCTTTCCGCTGCATTCCTCATTGATATTGCTTTAACAGTGACCCACGCAGGATTCGAATTCACAATCTCTGCGTTGTGGGCTTGCACGCTTAACCGCTACGCCGCAGTGACACGCACGCGTCAAATGGACTGCGACTTATGACTTTATATTGCCAATAAAGCTGATTTGAATTAATTCACCATTCAATGCATGGCTGAAAACATTCTCAAAGTCAATTTATTCTGAATTTTTCAGCCTGAAAATCTGCTGTTTCACGAGTGAGTTGAGAAGCTTTATTTGTAATAACTCATTGAACTTTGAAAATTCCTTGCTTCTTTACAAAACCATCGTCGTTTAGTTGGAGATATTTCCATCTTTTACAGAGATCAGGGACATTATTCCAGTTCCTCTGAGGCGTGTCAGGACCACCAGAAGCTCAACTCATTCACACCCTTTCCGAGTTTCACTGTCTACTTCACGAACTCTATCTCACAAATCATCATTCCTCCCTAGAACATCCAATTTATAGAACGCCTTGCCTTTTTCTTGCTTTCCTGAGTCCTAAAACTTGCCATCTTTCAAATCTAAGATCAATAAACTGGATCTGACCTCGCTCTCCTTTAAGCTGTTCGCTTTCTTCTTTCTTCCTATGCTGGGGCTTTGTATAGGCCACCATAGCCTTTCCTCAACATAACCCACCAAAAAAAAACCAACACAGCAAAGCGATGATCTCTTTTGCATTCTGACCAGCAAGCTCCATTGAATGCACATCAAGCCGTTTTCAACCGGTTAGCATAGAATAAGCTTTGTTTGAGCACTTATTGATACCGAGGCTTCTTAAAAATGGCTTCAAATCAAACAAGCACGCAGTGTACCATCATAAAATACCTATGGGATTAGGGTTGTTTTTAGCTTTCAGGAAGCTTCAGAGGCAAGAAGCGCTTTTGAAAAAAGGTGAAGACTGGGACCCAGCCTGCTGACTTGCTTATATTCCAGAGACCCGGTGTCAAAATGCTTACAAAGTAATATGCTGTCATCTTTCTAAGCAAACTATCCCTTCCACCTGTTGATACGATGGGTAATACAGCACTTACCCGTAAGTGTGCATGCTTCATGGTCTGTAACGCTAATCTTTCTGCATGATCTTTTCAGCTCATCTAGTGATGCAAGACTAATGATAACGGACTTTGGGTTGGCAAAAAGAACAAATGAAGGGCCCATACAGACTGCTTGTGGAACTCCTGGATATGTTGGTAAGATACTCTGATGCAGTAAATCTCTGAGATGGAAGCACATCTTTTTCCATTTTATGATGTACTTTCTATTCTAAGCAATTTTTCATCAATAAATGTCTTAAGTGTTTTAGATATGCCCTTCTTTCTGGAAGCAAACTGGAATCAAAGAGTTAACTAGGGCTGGTTAGGGTTTAAGGCTATGAGGTTTGGGGCTTGATTAATAATAACTAAATGCAGGAAAGATTGATTTAGAGACTGACAAACTGCAAGCAAGCCGAGATGAACATGATTTCCCTGGACTCTAACCCCCCCTAAAAAATTCCACCAGCTCGTCCATCGTTCTTTCAAAGGAATGCTATTTAGAATTAGTGTCAGCGCTTTACTTAACCAGTTATTGAAAGATTGTGATGAAAAACCTGTCCTGAATTTTCTTGATTGTTAATTCGTCTCTTATCTCTTACTTTTATCAACTGTTCACCCAGTTTTTCAAATAAATCAATGCCTTATCTATTTGTTGACGATTGGTGTATATAACCTTCTCTTTAATTTATGTAAAACTAATTCATTAATTTTCATTCTACCATAATGAGAATCCGAGCAGGTATTGCAAATAAGATTGGAAGGAAATAGCTGAGTATATATGCAATAAGTTTTAGGGTCTGCTCCTAGATGAAAGTTTTAGATGGAAATGCCACCTTTCTGAACTGTCAAAAAAGTTAGCTAGAGCATGTGGAATCTTCTTCAAAACTGAAAGTCGCCCCCAGGCAGCACATTGACAATATTTTATTATTTCTTATTACTGTAATTTCTTTAACATGGTGCTATTTTTTGGGCAAACATTTGCTTCATATATTGAATCGCTAGTTTTACTAAAAAAAAGTTGTGACAGCTATCTAGCATAAACATCCTTCTTCTCACATTTTTACCAATTTCAAGAGCCTCAACGTCATGCACATGAATTAATTACTAGGATGAGTCTTCGTTGTTTCCATGGTTCTTTTTCGTGAAATCATGTATTCATGAACACTTGACTAAACAGTCTCATTGTCGTGATATATTCGGGAATCGCAAAATGGTCTTCGAAATAGCTTGGAGTTCATTCGGCATATGGGGACAAAAACGTGAAATGGATTCCCAGAGATAGTGAAAGCTCTGCATTTAAATTCTCATTTAAAAAAAGCCGTAAAAGCTCAATCAAAGCTCTGCTAGATCTGCTTTGTCATCAGCCCGAACAAAGGAATTTTGAAAATGGCATGTCACTGATCAACGTCACTTTTTATTCACGTCACTGGTACAATACACGGGGTGTTCTCCTCGCGTTACTTTTAGATCTAATAGGAGAGTTCCTCCTTAAGAAATTCAAATCCGTGCAAGTCAAGCACTAATGTATACATCTGTATATTGCTGCGTGTTGTATGTATTGTAGGAGTTCTTTTAAAATCTCTACTGAACTGAATTGAATCCTGATTTCTGCATTCACAGCTCCTGAGGTGCTTATCCAGAAACCGTATGGAAAACCAGTTGATTGTTGGGCAATGGGAGTCATCACCTACATTTTGTAAGGAATACTTATGTCTGCGTTTTTGCTCTAAATAGTCTGGCAAGTAACTGAAAGGATACCGAAATACTATGCTTCACTCTGCTTGCAGCCAAGACTCAAATGTTAGTCAAAACTCAGGAGGATGCAGCGGTTAAGACTTTCGCAGGAAGAAGAATCGTTTTTTTCTTTTTGTTTTTAGTGAGTTATGCTGGGGGAAAGCTATGGTGGCCTCAACAAAGGAAGAAAGAAGAATGTGAAAGACTAAGCGGAGAGAGAGATCAGATCGCGTTTATTCATCTTAGATTTGAAAGATGGCAAGTTGAAAATTGAGTGAGTTATGTTGAGGGAAGGCTACGGTGGCCTATACAAAGCCCCAGCAAAGGATTAAGAAAGAAAGCAAAAGGCTAAGACGAGAGAGAGATCATAATCATACATTACAACAGTAAATGCACTATCAACCAGGAAAGCATTATAAAATTATTTCCCAAATGTAGATTTCCTTACGAAGAAGCTCGGAACTCTGTCTTTGTGATTTCTGCTAAGCTCGAAGTCTAGCAATGTAGGCATGGCTCGACGTTCCCTCCCAGACATATGCTAGGTTGAAGCGAAACTCTTTCGGTGCTAACAGAATTTCGTTAGGCAGAAGACATGGTGCTGCCAGATGGCCAGCCCCTAACTGTAGCATTCACTTTGCTTGCGCAGCTGTGTGGTCCAAAGGCCAATGAAACGGCGATGGGCGCCACCATATACACCAAGAATGGCGAGGGAAGGAAATAGGCAGAAGAGAAAAAGATTCAATTGATCATATTTGATTCCTCAATGCTTGCTTTTTAAGACCTCAAGAATCTTTTAACTAAAGATTGGATGAAGTCATGTGTTCACAGTTTTCTTTATCATTTTCTGTGTCATTTAGGCTTTGTGGCTACCCCCCGTTCTATGATGAAGACGATACACAGCTTTACCAGCAAATTGCACGAGCTGAATACGAATTTGACTCGCCTTATTGGTGAGTATTCTTTGATTTCTTATGATTTAAATGTCTACTTACTGTAATGACCGTGAACCACGAAGTGGACTATTTTAGGATTTCTACCTAATATCTGAGACTATGAAAAATTCTGCCACTGAGAAGCTTTTTGCTTATCAAGGAGTGTCCAGGTCTTTCTTCTTGTTGTGACCACACCTCGTGATTCACACGACTGGAATTACAGCAGGCTATCACTCTCCTCGCTCAAATGAAGGCTTAGCTGAGGCTGGACTCGAACCAATGACCATAGCATCAAAGTGCAAGAATTTTACAACTGAGAGCCACCCTTCTTGCACAAGGACAACAAGAATGATGATAATGATGAAAGAATTTATAGTGCGTCACACGCCATCCAGGCTCATTGGCGCAAAGCGTGCTGTAATCAATATAGAATATGCGTACACAATTCAACGTTTACAAAAATAGCTTTGCAATAGAGAGTCTTTAAATTTTTCATAGGATTTCGAATAAACAGGATCCTTTCCTAGACTAAATTCCACTTTTCTGTCTATGCCTCCATTCATCTTTCCTCCTCTGATCAGATTATACATAGCTAAGAAATTAATCAAACGAAGTCATTTCTTTTTGGGAATAGGCTACCCACATCATCTTGAAGAAACCTTTAGTCTCCAAGACTACGCATCTCGCATCCAGCCATGGGGGTAGTACAGTTTCATTGCAAAGCTTTTTCAATAATAAGCTGTAGAGTTATTATACACGATGTCTCAAGAACATGATTTTTCTATCTATCTATGTTTCTCACAAACCATGTTCTTTGCTGGGACTTTGCTTCGTGTAAGTAGAATCCTAGGGAGCTGTTAGCATAGGGGCATGCTCTGTTAACATGCTCTAGCACGTCTTCCGAGTGGGGGTCTGCATTCTACCCCCCTTGTGCATGCTCCTTCGTTCGCTCTTTTTCCACCATGCAGGCAATGCTGCCTGGCCAGCTGGTCGAAACGACATAAGCCGCTCCACCCACATGTTTCATATCATGCATTTATGAATATACTGTATCTAATCAGGCACTTCTCCTTTCTTGACAGGGATGAAATATCAACA